>KL647294.1:3369451-3402491 GCA_000727475.1 Sarcocystis neurona | reverse complement strand
AACACGAGCAGCAGCAGCAACAACAGCAGCAGCAACACGAGCAGCAGCAGCAACACGAGCAGCAGCAGCAACAACAGCAGCAGCAACACGAGCAGCAGCAGCAACACGAGCAGCAGCAAGGACAACAGCGGCAACCACAACAGCAGCAGCTGGTACAAGAGCAGCAGCGACCCCGACAACAGGAGCGAGAGTGTTCGAGGAGCAGCAGAGGCAGCGCTGCAGGAGCAGCACGGGCAGCAGAAAGAAATGTAGTGGAGCAGCGGAGGCCATCCCCGTTGAGAGGGACGGACGTGACTGCTTTTGGCTCCTTCGCCTCGCAGCAGCATTCCCGCCTCTTGAACAGTAGCAGCAGCAGCAGTGATGTAGCAGCAACACATTGGCTTCGGCAGCTGGCAGCGCAGAAAGTCGGCGCGTGCTGGTCCGCTGCTGGCGGTGCTGCCTGCTCCTTTTCTTCCAGAGGAAAGGAGGCCGCCATGTGTCCGCATGCACTTGCTGCTCACGGCACTGCTGCGACTCACGGGACTGCTGCTGCTGCTGCGTCTGGAGCTGCTGCTGCTGATGGTGCGGCTGGTGCGCACGCTGCTGCTCCTGCGGACGCTTTCCTGATGGCCCGGGCTGCTGCTGCTGCTCCTTATGCTGCCTCTGCTGCTCCTGTTGCAACTGCTGCTGTTCGGGGCGCTGCAGGACACTCTTACGTTCCTGGCTCCGGTGGGCATTCTGCTGTCGCAGCTGCAGCAGCGGCACCAGCGCGAAGAGAGAAACGAGGCGAAGGGCTTGCGCGTTCAACAAGGGAAGCTGCTGCAGCAGTTGCTCCTGTCCAAATGGCTGCTGCCGTCCCTCCTTTTCCTTTGGCAAAAAGTGCTGCTGCTAGACGGGGAAATACTGCTTGGGACTGCTGCATGGCGACGGGAGCAGCTGCTCCTGCTACTGCAGAGGCGGAAGCTGCGGAGAGGGAAGCTGCTTCCTTTGCAGGTCCTACGCGAAGCAGTGGCATCCGACGACGTCGCAGGCAAAAAGCGGCTGCTGGGGTATCCCAAGACGTCAGCGTTGCAGCAGCAGCAGCACCTCTGCCCGGCACTGCGGCAGCACCAGCAGCTCTACGCTCTGCGGTGACAGCAGCAGCAGCAGATTCATTTCTGCGTGAAGCACCAGCAGCAGCAGCTCCAGAAGATTGTCACGCCGCAGCGACAGGAGCACTGCCCGCCGCGCCTGCAGCAGACGTCGTGATTGAAGTAATAGCAGCTCCAGCAGCACGCTTTCCCAGCGCAGCAACAACAGCAGGTCTGCCCACTGCAGCAGCAACGACAGCCTTAGCGTCAGGCATGCTGCCGGCCGGCGCAGCAGCGGGAGCGACTTCTTCATCGTTCTCGTCCCTTTCTGGTGCTGGTGCGGCAGTTCGACGTCCTTTCTTCTTCTCGCCTAGTAGTGCTGCTGCTGCTCCTTCCGCACTTGCCCACGCCTGTGAGCCACCAGCAGCAGTAGCATTGGCCTTTCCGCATGCAGGCGCCACCGCCTCAACAACTGCAGCTGAAGGGACGGCTTCCACGTCCACGGCAGCAGGGCCCTTTTCTTCCTGTGAAGCGGGGGCTGCGCACGCTTGTGGAGCAGCTGACTCCCACTCCTCTGCAGCAACACCTTCACATCATCTGTTTTCCCCTCCTGCAGCAGCAGCAGCACCGTCGGTTGCAGCAGCAACAGGAGAAGAGACACCACCGGACTACACAACCGCAGCAGCATCTTCTACTTACATTCCTTCAATTTCCTCGACCCCGGTACCCGCAGGTCGATCATCAACCTCATCAGCGCGACCCTCTCTAGTACTGTTCTCTCGTACCGCAGCAACCGCTTCTTCTTCTCCTCCTCCGTGTTCTTCTTCTGCGGCTTCTGCTGCTGAAGCAGCAGCATCTTGTGCGCTTCCTTTTTCTGAAGAAGCACCAAGCAGAGCTGCTGCTGCAGCGAGAGATATATGTGCTGCTGAAAAAGTGGCCGGATCTGCTGCAGCAGCAACATTTCCTGTGGCGGCGGAAGTTCGTGCAGCCGCAGTCGCAGCGACAGCAGCAGAGCCAACAACAGTAGGAGCAGGAGAACGCGTACGGACCGGAAGGGCAACAGCAGGTAGCGCAACAAAGACGCCAACTGCAGATGCAGCAGTGCCTGGTGAAGAAAATAGAGACGCAGCTGCAGCAAAATTCTACGTGCCTGCGGCGGTTAGAAAGAGAGAGGGGAACACCGCGTGCTCATACGGAGAAAACGCTGCGCAAGCCACCGGAGGAGAAGAGCGGTGCAAGTTTCAACAGCTGCACAGAGAACATCAGCAAAAACAGCAACTGCAGCAACAGCAGCAGCAAACGCTTTGCTCCCAGCAACAGCAGTGGCGACGGGGAGATGGGCGACGACAGCCGCTGCGGCCGCTTCTGCAGACGGAACAGCAGCAGCAGCAGCGGCAGGAGAAAGTAGCAAACGAAGACCCACCCGGATGGCCAACGAAAGAAGCAGCAACAGGTCAACCAGCAGTCCGCGGTGGTATGTGTGGGGCAGTAACAGCAGCAGCAGATCAGCAGGAAGATACGGAAGTGTTTAATGCAGGCGAAGATGAAGCAGCAGCGATCGAAGCAGCAGTAGACGACGACACAACTTCTGCAGCAGCAGCAGCACCGGAAAGGGCAACAAGAGACAACGCAGAACACGTACGAACAGTCGTAGATGCAGCAGCTGCAGCAGGTAGAGAACCGCAGGAGAAGTGGGGAGCAGCAGCAGCGTCGCCTACCCGAGCAGCAGTGGCAGCAGCAGCACGCGTTTCTGCTCGTCGGGCAATGACGGTAGGAGCAGGGCAAGTCGCTAGCGAAGAAACAGTAACAGCAGCAGGAGACGACGGACAAGGACGCGCCGGAGAAAGAGCTGCAGGCAATAAAGCAGGAGCAGCTGCAGCACAAGGAGGGGCTGCAGGATCAACAGAGGGAGCAACAGCAGCAGAAGCGGCTGAAATGGTAATGGCCAGGAATATTGCGTGCGTAGGAGAACTGCGGAAAGTCGCAGGCGATAGCAGGAGCTCGACGGAAAGAGAATCTTGGTCTTCTCCGCTTGACGAAGAGGCCGCCTACCTCCCCCCTTCATCTGCCGCTGTTGCTGCTGCTGTCGCAGCTGCTGTTGCTGAAGAAGCAAGTGCTTCTATTTCTGCGACTGCTGCTGCCGCCGACGGCCCGCTGGCGTCTGCTGGTGGCGGGGCTGCTGTTGATCCCGGGACTGCTGTTGGCGACACTGCTGTTGTCGAAGCGTCTTCTCCCGGTTCTCCTGCTGCTGTCGCTGCTGCAGCAGCAGAGTCGCCTACCGGGCGGCTGGATAGCGCCCCTACCTCGTGGGTACCGGTTATTTTCCGTGTGTTTAGTGCTCGTGGAGAGACAGAGCTCTGCCCTGCATGCAGAGAGCAGCAGCTGCTGCTGCAACAGCAGTACCAGCACCAGCAGTGCCAGCAGGTGTGCTGCCGTGGGCTGTACAGCAGCAGCGTCTGTCACAGCAGTATGTCTTTAAAAAAGAGCAGGCACTCGAGCAGAAACAGCAGAAGAAAACTGTCTTTCCGCATGTCGACAACTTCTTGTAGAAGAGCAGAACTTGTCCCGGATAAGAGCAGCAGAAAAATTGCAAATGAGAAGTTACTGCTGGATCCAGGCTTCTTCTACTGCGAAGGCCTACAGCTGCAGCAGGAGGGGGAGAAGGAGCAACAGCAGCAGCCGCGCCAACAGCGGGAGCAGCGATACACTGCGGAAGTAGCCAAAAATGATGCAGTGGCACCTGCAGCAGGAACAACAGCAACAGAGGGCAACAAAAGGAGCGCTGCTGCAGCAGCACGACGCAGCCGGGAAACCTCATCAAAGACAGGAGGAGAAACAGAAGCCCTGCTGACAGTCAAAAGTGCTGCTGCAACAGAAGTAGGCTCTCGAGCAACAACAGCAACAGGTGCTGCACCAGCACCGGCAGGCGCTGCAGCAGCAGCAGAAGACTCTGCAGCAGCAGCAGCAGGAGACGCTGCACCGGCAGCAGCAGGAGACTCCGCAACAAGAATAGGAGCAGGGACAGCAAGAACAGCAGGAGGAGGAGAAGAAATTCGAGGAAGAAGGAAGTGCTGCTGTAAGAGCTTGTACGTAGTGGGGAATCACCGGCTGCTGGGATGGTGGGGAGAGACAGGAAAAGGCGTGACGCTTGCGACTTCCCCTTCTCTGTACCCCTACTACGTTTCTGCTCCGGTGCTGCTGCCGCGACGCATGCGTGCCGTGCAGTATAAATTTGCGCAGCTGGCTGCTTTTCCTCCTCCAGCTTCTTCTTCTTCTCCTTCCTCGTCTGCTGCTGTCCCACTGTCTTCAACTCCTGCCGCTGCTGCAGCGAGCTCTGCTGTTGCTGCTGTTCAGGCGCTTCAAGTTGCTGCTGACAGCCTGGCGTACGAGAGTAGCTGCAGTGGTGGCCAAGGCGCCGCCGCCGCGGTGGTGGGAGGACAGAAGCAGAAGCAGCAGGAAGAGCAGGAGGAAGAGCGGCGAAGACAGCGTGTGGAGGAGCAGGGACCGCAGCAGCAGCAACAGGAAGGGGAGCTGCAGCAGGGCGAAGGAGAGGAGGGACGGAGCAGAGGAAAGGAACGAGGAGGCCAAGCAGAGTGGCAGTTGGAGCGCATTTACGGAGAGAGACGCCTGAAAATCCCGCACGCAGCGGTGATTATCTCTCATACGTTCGGTAGGGAGTCGGCAACTCCGGCTGCTGCTGCTGTTGTGCCTTGCACTGCGGCTTCTGCGGCAGCTTGCTTCTGCGACCCTGCACATGCCCCAGGACTGCATATTGCTGCCCTTCCCGCCTGTGGCTACTGCGTCCGGGCTGGTGGCGGTGCCAGGGCCAGCCGCCTCGTAGTCCTGCAGCAGAGCTGCTGCTTCTTGCTTTTTCATTTTGCTGTTCCTCGGTACCACACGCGGCTGCTGCTGGTTGTCCTGTGATTGACTGATGCGACACTTTGATGGGAGTGCTGTAATTTATTCTGCTGCAGCCAGGCACAGGTGCTGCTGCTGCTCGGGACCCCACACTTCCTGCTGCTGCTTCTTGCTCTCGCCTACTGCTGCTGCTCGTATCTCTTACTACTACTCACACACACACACACACAGACACATACACGTCATACCCATACGCGCATTGCTGTTGTTGCTGCTGTCAGGTTTCCCTAGGTGGTATTGCTGCTGTAATTGCGACTTTTCGCTTTTACATACTGCTGCTGTTGCCTCCTCCTTCTCCTCCTCTGCGCCCTCTAGCTGTTGCTTGCTCCCTCATGCTGCTGCTGCTGCAGCCGCTGTTGCTTGGGACATGCTGCGATTACCGCTGCTAGTTGCTAATACCGGCTGCTGCTCTCACTTATTCCAGCTGCTTCAGCCTGCCACTACTGCTGCTGTCGCATGCGATCTTATCCTGCTCTTGCTGCTCCTGCTGCTGCGACATCTCCCTCCCTCTTCCGGCTGCTGCCATTTCCCCCAGCCCCTGTACCTGCTGCTTCTTCTTCCACCACACTGTGGTGCAGCTGCTGCGTCTTCGATCTCTGGCTCTCGTAGCTGCTGTCCGCGCCTCATCCTCGTCCGCATGTTCGTGCTGCGTTCCCTGGAGTGCTCTCTTCACGAAGACCGGGAAACTTGAAGTTCCCAGTAACCTCTGTACTTTGCCAGTAGTGGGAAGTGCTGGATCAGTTCAGGTGGTGCTACAGGAAGAGAGCTACACATATATTCCTATGCATGAAGCCACACGTATGTGTGCAGTGCTACGAGCGCCTGTATACACATAGATGTATTTCTTTCTTTACAAATGACTACAGGCGTGCGCGCTGCCTCACGCGAGGCGCGGTAAACATGTGTGAAGAACTTCATATCTGTATCTAGCTGTTGCCCTTTCTCCTTAAATTTGTGGATTCCTGTTGTTGAGCTGTGGCTAACAATATGTTGCTGATTTTCTCTCCAGCGTCTTCTTGGCTCTGCGGTGCTCCTCCGGTTGTAGTAGCGACTCTCGTACGGCAAGGATACGCATGTGTACAGACGAAGAAATAGAGATGCGTACATTTCTTTCGTGTGTAGGTGCGTAGCTTTAATTAGTACGACCGTCCATTTATCTTTTTATATATATGTTTCTGTCTCTTCACACAGGTTGTATGTGGCTATCTCTCCCGCAGCCCGCCTGGCTCTATGGAAATACCTATACATACTTATATATACATACATACGTAGGTGTAATGACATTACTGACTCAACTCAGACCGCGTCTCTTTATACGAAAAAATGCTTGTAAGTACATAAATATACACATATACATATATATGCATATATATATATATATACGTACACGTGCATATATATATACATATGTGTACACACACACACACACACAAATGTGTATAGAGATACATTTAGGTGTAGTGACACTACGGACTCTCTTGAGTCGAGGTGTCTTTCTATTAGAAAATGCGCATAAGTGTGTAAGTAAAAATATATACATATACATATATGTATACGTAAATGTGTAAATCTACATATATACAGCCGTGTATATAGAGATATATTTGCGTGTAATTACATTACGGACTCTATTCTTCAGCGTGTTTCTCTACTAAAAAGTGCCTATACATCTATACGTGTACACATATATATATGTGGATGTGTATATATGTGTAGGTGTACTCATGTTTCTTGGCCCGTTCACTGAAGACATTTGTGTATAAATGTGGAGATAGACACCAGCGTCGAATAAATTTTTGTGAATAGCTGCTTTCCTTATATTTCTTCGGTGCGCCCCACCACGTGGGTTTACACACAGTCTTTCGTAGTAACTATACGCGCATACATACACATGTTTATGTCTGTGCTGCTGTATGTATCTGTGGCTACGCGGTTATATATATATATATATATATAGGTGTATATGTGTTTCTGCAGCTACATAGTATATTGTACACACTTCCTGCGCGCAGGAAGTTCTTTTTCCAGTCGCCTCCGCAACTTTTTTCTCGTAGAAAAGTTAGTAGGTGGACAGGTGTCAAACGGGCACGCATATTTGTCGGTGTTTTCTTTCTTATGTATACTTGCTTGCATTTGTATATCCGCGCAAGTGAACACACGTTTGCAACTGGGTTAATACATTTATATATATATATATCCGTAAATAGACGTGTAAGCTAGTCCATACATATATATACATATAGGTACACGTGTCTACACACGTATGTGTACGTCTGCATCTGCGAAGGAGTGATGCGCTGTTGCACGCGTTTGGATGATGGGCTGTTGATGCTGCTCAGACGTATATATATATATATATATATATATATATATGTGTACGTCTACACGTGTCCGTGAATTTATGTGTAGGTAGCAGATGTATACGCTTGTACGAATGTGTATATATATATATGTATATATAGACCTACGTACACAAGTATTCCCGTCTCTGTATCTTGTGTGTGGTAGGAGTGATGCGCTGTAGCGTGGGTGTTGGTGATGGGCTGCTGGTGCTGCTCAGGCGTCAACGACCGGGGGACGCTGCGCCAGGCTACTCAGAAAGAGTGAGTCATCCGCAGCAGCAGCAGCACTTGCGGCGGGCTACGATAACTATTTCTCTTTTTTAAGCGGCAGAAACACTTCTCGCGTTGGCTCTTGACCCACGTGTGACTGAACAGCAGCAGCAGGACCACCAGCACCAGCACCAGTGCAGCAGCAGCAGGACCATCTCCTCCACCAGTAGCAGCAGGACTGAGCAGCAGCAACGGTTTTAGACATGCTTGTGGTGAACAGAGCACCAGCAGCTTGCAACACCAACAAATATACGTGTGTGTGCCTCTGTGTATGTGTGTGTGACCCTGCTTTTGGCGCGGGACCGCTGGCGACACTTGTGAGGTGTACACGTGTATTTTATATTTATATATATATACACATGTATATACACATATGTAGAGAGATAGATACGAATTTTTGTGTTCACGAGAATATACCCGATTTTTTACTTTTTTGTGTAAACACTTCTGCTTTTATATACCTGTACACATACGTACATTCGGTCAGCAGTGTAGACGTGTGCGTAGGAATCAAATACGTGTGTGTGTGTCAACATATATGTGTAAACACATGCACGTGTGTATACACCTCTCTCTATATACATGTACATATATATATATATATATGTTGTGGCATACGTTTTACCAAGACGTTTCTAGATGTGTTTGTATCACTCTATTTGTGTATATGTATAAGCGTATTGTAGGCAGTGCGTGCACATATCAATATACCTATGTACAGAGCTTGTTGGTTCGCTTTACGCATATGCCCACATATATGCATGTATATTAATGTCTGTAATATAGTTATATACTTGGAGAGGATAGGCCCTCTCTTGCTGTGGCGTGTTACCCTTTCCTGTGTATAATATAATTATATACTTGACGAGGGTAGGCCCTCTTTTGCTGTGGCGTGGTTCCTTGCAGCCTAGTGGATGCCTTGGCGCTGCGAACTGGTCAGGTTGACTGGAACGTGCCACTTTTTGCTGCCGGTGGAATGTGGTATAAGATTGAACGCTCAACCAGCGGCAGCAGCAGCTTCAGCAGCAACAGCAGCAGCTTTCGCAGCAGCAGTAGCAGCCGCTCGGCTTCTTCTTCAGCGGCGAAAGAGGATGGGAAGGGCAGCCGCGGTCGCCGACGTAGCCGCAGCAGCAGAGGGGAAGGAGGAGGCAGTCGTACCGCAGCAGCTGCAGCGGCTCTTGCGCGGGTGCTCCTTCGCGTGCTGTCTCCCTGCCGCTGGACGCGCTGCTTGCTGCTGCTGCTGCATCGGAGCCAGTGTGCCGCGGGTCCTGCCGCTGCCAGTGCTTCGGGGGGGGGCGTGTCTGCGTACGGCTGCAGCGGCGCAGCCGACAACACCCCGCGTCGCCAGAGCAGCAGCAAGCTGTACAGCAGCAGCAGCAAGCTGGGCAGCAGGAGCAGCAGCGCGCAGAAGAACAGCAGCATCAGCAGCAAGTCAGACAGTAGCGATAGTAGCAGCAGCGGTGAGCAGGAAAACAGCAGCGGGCCTGTCTTGCTGTGGAATGACACGCAGTGTGGAGAGACGCAGCAGCACCGGCAGCAGCACCGGCAGCGGCAGCGGGAGGAAGTTAATAGCAGCTGTAGCCTAACAGCACTAGCAACAAGGAGAGAACACAGCGGAGTAATAAAAGAAGAAGAAAAAGGTCCCGGTGCTGTGTGGTGGCTTCGTGATCTCGCCGAGGGCGTCGCGCTGCTTCTCCAGACCGGGCAGGAGCTCTACTTAGCGGTCGGCGGTACGACATATCTTCTTTTGCACTTGTCTCTCTTTGTCAAATGCCCACATAAGTACGAGCACTGCACTTCCATTTATATATAAATATATGTATACGTATGTGACCGTACAGAGTACGCATTATAGGTGTTTGCTTAGAGAAAGATTCACTCGTTTACAAGTGTGTATGTACGCGTCAACAGCGTCACAGGCGTCTACACGTGTGCTGACGTTTTGAAGTATCTCGCGAAGGGTGTGTGTACGTGCACACAGTAGACACGCGCCCTTTCCCTCTCTATTCCTCTCTACAAACACATAAATACATATTTATACATATGTGCACACATATCTGCAGCGGCGGAGCATGCACGTGTTTCTGAGGGTTTGTTTCTGACTGTATCCGTGTAATCACTTGAGGCTGTGTGCGAGGGAAAAGTAGAAGGAAGAAGGAAGCTGTTTGTGATATGTACTCGTAGGCAGTGTACTGAAGCCGACTTCGACCACGTGCTCCGTATTGACTTGTTGCTGTAGTGGACTGTGGTTGTGGTTGCGTCGTCACGCTTTTACATATATAAATATATGTGTATTGCATATGCACATATATATAGATATGTACGTACCCCTAGGTGTGTTTAAGTGTAGGTCTACATACGGATGTGTTTGTGTATGTTGCGTCAGATGTGTGCCTTCTCTTCATGTATTCAAGCAGAGTTAAAATACGTATATATATATATGTAGATGTATGTATGTACATCGGTGTGTTATAGTAGAGGTCTACGTAGGCTTGTGTGTATTGCATCAGATGGTAGCCACTGTGTGTATTTTTAATAGTCACATGTGTAACACACACAAAGTTTTGCTGTCCATATACATATGTATATAGACATACATATAAATGTATATATATGGCTGCGATATCTGCATGTGTGTATAGGTGTCCCTTAGTAGACAGTTGTAGTTGTGATTTACATATACATGTATACACGCAGCTACTTCTTTGTCTGCGCGTACATATGCGGATGGACTTCCACGCAGACACCTGCGTGTGTAAGTCTGGCACACGTTTGTGGGAAATCTACATTTTTGTCCCTCTGCATGCGAATGTGTGGACATAGACTCGTAGACACGCATGCGGCGTTTAACTCCTTCGAAGATGTCTACGCACTTGCAGAGTTGTAGATTTTGTCTCTCCAGACGATGAACGTGTGTGTCGACAGAGGCACACACAGAGCTATAAAATATATATATATATCTATATATATATGTACATGTGTAAATCTGGTTGGAGACGTGGAGATATGTGCGCGCACGTTTGTATGCTGTAGGCTAGAGATCAAGAGCGGATTTTTTCGGGGACGTATTTGACGCACACCGTTACGTAAACGTGCGTATATATTTGTGTAATTGTCAAACCACGTATTTCTCGTCGACGAAAAACAGTCTACTTTATATTGTTTGTAGATACTGCAGATATACATATATACCTAGAGAGAGAAAGAGGAAGACGCACATACGTGTGTGTGTGTGTGTTTCGTGTGCGCTATGGAGGTATGTATATACATGGACATAGAGAACGGCATATATATGTATGCATATATATGCGCACATAGATATATATATATATATGTTCAGAGGCCCGACGTAAGTCAATATATTTAGATGTAGCTGTCTGCATATATGCATATATGTGTATATATATATATGTATATATGTATGTGTGTGGATAGACTAGCAGGTCGCCTCATGCACACTTGCACACTTATTGTTCTGTTTGTTTACATACGTGTGCAGGACGCTTTTAGATGTGGCTTCTGTATATATATATATATATATATATGTTTTTGCATATGGATAGACATGTATCTATGTAAAACTGCGCACACATAACTCTAAATAGCAGTTCGCCAAGTTCACACATGCACAGGTATTTACTTGTTTATGTGCATATCTTTACTTGAGTCTGTATCTGGGAACAAACGTATAAGAATGTACCTGTTTTTGTTGGCGTTGTCTTGTGGATTGATCCTGATGCGTGTGAACAGACGGCAGCAGAAGTTGCCTTAGTTTTGTGCAGGTGTAGCTGCTACTTGAGGCGCAGCTCCTATTGCTGCCTTGCCGTTCGTCCCCTCAGCAGATCTACTGCCGCTGCGCGGACCTCCATTGCTGCCTCTGCCTCTACTGCTATCTCTGCCTCTGCTGCTGCCGCCGGCTGCGGTCCTGCTGCCGCGGCGTGTGCTGCCATTGCCGGTGCCTCTGGTGTTGCTGCCGGTGCCTCTGGTGGTGCTGCACCTTTCTCCGCTGCTGCTGCTGCCGCTGTCTCTGCTGCAGCTACGGTTGCTCCTCGTGCTGCTGCTGCCCCTAGTGCTGCTGCCGCTGCTGCAGTTGCACCGGTGCGAATGAGCCAGCAGCCGCTGCTGCGTAATTGCAGAGGCCGTCTACGAGATCTGCCGGCGCAGTCTTCCCTTCATCGTTGCACATCTTGTATAGAAGCACACATATACGTACTGCACGCTTACACTCGAACAATAAATACACATTTATATATATATATGCATATATATGTATATACATATTTGTATATATATTTGTATATACGTGTATGTGTACACTCATAGTAACCGTATGGGTACGTATATTAGGCATATGTGGACGCTGCTGGTGTTTTTGAACATGCGCGTTGTGGCGGTCCGTACTTACCCCTGCACGCATGCGTGTGTGCTTTCTGTTACATGGAAGACGGTACTTACCTGTATATGTAGACACATAATTACGTCTGTACACACTTCGGGAAGAATACAGATACATCCGTCCCACTATATATAAATGTACATACGCATGAATATATGTGAACTGATATGTGTGGGTACGTGTGGATACATGGATATATAGGTGAAATTTTATCTGCTGCATGCACGTAACCTTTCTGGCACTATTCAACTGCTTTTAAGTCTGCGTACACTTTAAACATGTATGTGAGTATGTATATGTATTTACGTATAAAATATACGTCGACTATGTGTGCCTCGGTGGATGGAGTGTATATATATATATACATCCTTAAACAGCATGTGTGGAGAAGGTGTAAGCGCATGAACCGATGCAGGTATGCACAGTAGGCATACGCGGTCCACACATCCGCTTTAAATTCTATAACTGTACGTGATGCGCATGGAGGCGCTGATTCATCTTTACGCTGTATAGCCACATAATACGCACGTATATATATATATATATATATATGTACAGAGAGAGAGAGTATGCGTGTGTACGTGGGGTGCACACCTACGTCTGACGGAAGGCGTTGTACGACAGCGAAAGGCAATTTGATTACATACGTTTAGAGTACGTAGACATCTCCGCGATACATGTTAAAAGCACAGAGGAACGCGTAGACGTGTATATGCTACATACACATTCACACATATATGCATATATATATATATACATATATGTGGAGAAAGCGAGATACGTCCAGAATCCTCTTCACGTAAGCAGGCTGTAAACACGAGGGCTAAACGGCTTGGCGCACGCGCAACTACAAATCCAGTTTGCCGAGTGTAAATTACTCATGAAGATTCCATGGACTTATCTCTTCTTTCACGTGATGTTGCTCCTGTCGTTTTCTGCAACTGCTTCTGTTGCATCTATTGTTACTGTTGCTGCTGCTGCCGCAGTAGTGCTGCTACCGCTGCTGCTGCTACGGTTGCGGTCGTGCTGCGGTAGCCGCTGCCTTTAGGAAACGGTTCACGTGCTGCCGCGCCCAGCGCGATCCAGTGTTTGCGAATCCTGCAGCTGATTTTTGCACAGCGCTGCATTTGATGATGGCGCTGCCGCTGGTAGAAGGATGTATTTGCTGCGCTTTCACTAGGTGGCTGCCGCCTTTGCCTGTTGCCAGTCTTCTGACGTTTCTGGTCGTGTGCTACTGGCCCTGATTCACTGCTGTTTCTAGTGCGCAGTCGCTTTTGCAACTCCAGCTTTGCCGTTGTTGTGCCACTTCTGCTCTGGTGCTGCTGCTGTTCTGGTATGTTGCTATGTGTGCCCGCTGCAGCTGTTTCAGCTTTGTTAGTCGTGGTGTTCCCTGCTCCTGCCTCTGCTGCGATGCTGCTGCTGTAGTGAATCACACTCTCCACAGCAGTGGCACAAGGCACCGCCGTGCCTGCACTGAATTGGGGAAGGAGAACAGTAGAGCGAATTTAGGACTTCTTTTTGCGACGTAGACTCTCTGGTGGAGCCGAAAGGCTGTCCACGACGAACAGAAAAGGCTGCAAGCCGAAAACCTAATAACAGCGGACGATTTAGTGATACGCGTAGCAAAAGGTCTGCTTGGAGAAGCAGCAAGGGCAACAGCGCAACAGGCACGAGTATGGAAGTAAATCTTCTGACGCCATGCTGCATGCGACTATCCTTCCTGCAGCAGGAACCCGTGAGTGTCACAGCTGCAGCAAGAGTTGACAGACTGGAAAACTGGGTATCCCGCAGAGCCGAGCAGCGTAGAAACAATTCTGATCCCCAGCAGCGGCAGACCGACTAGGAGCTGCAAAACCAGTCGAGCTGAGTTTTGAAAATAACCAGACATTCCCTCTCAACAGAAGCAGGAAGGGCGGTGGTACGTTTGGAAAAGAATCGCTTTTGACGTCCTTGCTGCAGCAGAACTTTCTCCAGTGTCAGCAGCGGCGGAAGAAGGGGTAGCAGGACAGTTTAAATAAGTAAATATCAGCAGAATCCCACTTGTACCAGAAACCGAAGCCGGAACGGCAGAGAAGAAACCGGTAAACACGAAAAAACTAGTTTCTGTCTGATGCCGTAGAATGTCTATATCTGGTAACATCCGCATCGTAAGAGCATACAAGTTGCATATTGTGCTTACACGAATCCACGTCGCTCACACATCGGCAGCATTCCACGCACCGGTGCAAATTCATAAACCCGGATTTTTCTACGGAGAAACACAAGTTATGAGGAGTAAGAAGTGCTTTTACGAGACACTGGACAGGCACTCGGCAATGCTGACGCACGGTGGAAAAAAAGTAGCGGGCATCCTGCTGTACAGACACCGAAGTAAAAGACCGGCAGCCCGATCTTGAACATTGAAGGATGAGCTGCTGTAGATACATTGGTAGAGAATAACAGGGGAGTACGCACTGAGAGATTCGTACAAGGGTATCGCGCGCACAAAACAGGAGTGTAGATATTGGAGATACAAGTAGCAGAGGGTCAGAGTGAGGCGCGTAGGTATACTCGTATTAGTATATTTGGTCGCAGTATAAATAAGTATATACATATGTGTATATATACATATATGTCGTGTACAAAATAAAGTAGAAAGGTGGTGAAGGCTCCAGTGTACAACTACAAACACGTGCTGGCCTCAGAAAAAGCGTAGGGGGGTAAAGACCTAGGAGGATAAAGCCTTAATCGTGTGCGTGAGATGAAAGGGAAGAGAAACGGGGTGTCGGACGCAGAGAAAGCAAACCATAAGGGTCTGTTTGGTATACGAGTGTATACCTCTGTGTGCCTGTGTGTGCACCTGTACGTGCTTTTCTCTTCTGTGTGGAGAAGGTGTAGAAGACAAAGAAAAGAGAGGACAAGTTCTAGTAAAGACGTTCTGTGGTCAGAACAGACTCTAAGCGAAAACTCTTCTTAAAGATACGCTGATGGGGAACCTCCGTACCACTTAGTGTTACAGGATGGGGACCACAAGGAGGTGCTTCGTCAGGAATTTTTTACTAATGAAAACGGTAGAGAGCCATCTTCACCAGGAACTTGCCGTGGCTCGTGGTGCTTACCGCAAATCCCTGACAGGGAAATTCACTGGTCGGTAAAGCTTACAGGAAGTATGAGACGTGAAGCTCATGACAAAAGCGAGGCGGGACGTCAAGGCACGCACAACTCAAGAAAATACTGCTTTCCCTACTCTCAGCCTCGTAGTATAATTTTTAAAAGTGACGACGAGCGAAACTGCGTCAGAATATGAGTGACTCACCGCCTTTCACTATTCGTGTCCGTGCCACAATATGGTACAGAAGCGGTACTCGTCGTAGTCATTTTTAGAACAGTAGCAATTGTAGCCATGATATTGGTAGCCTTAGAAATAGTAGTGGTAGCAGTTGCTACAAGTAGTAGCAACGCTGGTGGTTAGGATACTAGTACTAATACTACCCAGTAGAACAAGTTTTACAGTAAAAATAACTTCTTATCGCGCTTGCACTGCCTGTAATAGTTGCTATATTAATAACACTAGTAGTAATAAGGGAATTTTTGTAAGACTACTGGCAACGCAAGCAGGTGTGGCAGTGGTAGCATTAGTCATCCAGTTAGCGGCAGTCCTAGTAGTGGTAGTGACAGGCGTGGTCACAGTCGTCGTAGTAGAGTGCAGTATTAGTACTCCGGGGCGGAATCACGTTATTATTGCGGCAGCACAGTTCTCACCTCCAAAGCCGATAACTACCCGCACACCTATGTCTTCCTTTATACATCCTCCTACTCTTCCCTGTTGGCTCTGTACGTTCGCACGAGTGAGAATGCCAAACAAAAAAAGGATTGTGCGTCACCAGCAAACAAGAGCGCGTGTATGAGTGCAACGTAGTACTGCTGCGTTAATAAGGTAGCAAGTCAGGGAACCTTCGGTTCTGACGTGATCCTGCAACACGTGTACCGCTGTGTGTATAAACTCAACGCAGCAGAGATACGTTTCGCGCTAACGCAGTGTCGCTACAGAAAGATTCCATCAATCAGAACGTGCTGCGCTGCGTACACCTCCACAGCAGAGATACTCTCCGCGCTAATGAAGTGTCGCTACAGAAAGATTTCATTGACAAGGACGCCCCCCGTTGCGTACACCTCCATGAGTATTCCGTCCACTGCAGAATTTATTCGCCCCACAGTTTTCACCTCCAACACTCCGGCGTAAGTATCCCCCTATAAAAGAATGTTCCGTTCTCTGCAGATCCGTCGGGGTCACTCTGACGCTGATGATAAATTGAGCAAGCAGTGCACCACGTTTGTGTGGATGATTAGAATACGTCCCGCAGAGGACCGCTGGAGTATATTTTCTGTAAACCTACAGCCCTAGTTACGAATTATCACAGACATACTCAGATACCCATACACATACATATATGTATATGTACATTGATTGACGGGTTTTCGTCTGCAAGCCGAGTCTCTGCCTCCTTTCTCCACATATATGTGTACACAGTCACACGCACTTAAGTGCAGTTACACACATCGATGCATATTCACCAAATACATACCTCTGTATTGCTGTTTTACAACAGGACGCACATCGAGTAGATCTCTGCATGCTTCACCAAAAGGGAGGAGATGGGAAATATACTGAACAGCCTTTCCACCCTAGCGTGTCCTGCCACGCTTATCATATGGGCGGCTGGACGGCTTGTGAAACAAATGGAATAAGTGATAAATCGGGAGCTTCTCCTGACACAGGCCGCATATATACGGCAGACGTCTGCTGCATTTCAACAACATTCGTGACAACTTGACTGACAGCACTACGTTACGCTATAACAGCAACATGGAGATATACACACAAGCACATGCGTGCACACGTAACTACACATAGAGGTGAATCCCCAGTAGACACACATATAAATACACAGACGTATGCATATATACACACATACACAAGGACGTATCTACGTGTGTATATATATATATATATAGAGAGAGAGAGACATACGTGTGTACACATATACGTATCTATACATAAACATACGCACACGAGTACATTTTTCTCTATATTCACTGCTATTGCATAGGTACTGAACACTCTTCTTTGTGCCTTTCCGCCTACGTCTATGAATAAAACTAACCGTCGGCGTCCACAGCACCGCGAACGCCCTCTTTTACGCCTGCTACACACCACCTAGATTCACAGACATTCACCGAGAAAGCTGTCTGAAAAGATCTCTGTGTCCACCCATCTATCCACGTACACATATACGTGAATGTACACGTTTAGACAAGTACACATTTACGAGGATATATATATACATATATGCGTACGTAAATTTACCAGGTCCCTGTACATGCATATATATGTATGTACACGCGTGGGTGTATTTACGAGTATGACTACGTCTACACATCTATTCACCTACATATATATATATATATACGTATACGCATCTGTTCACCTACACATGTATATCTATATATATATATATATATATAAATATCTACTGGTGCTGGTTGAGATGCAAATAATCGAGTTGTCCTCGCAAGCTCACTCACACATCCATCACAGGCTTGCGTTCGTTCTGCACCCCCACATGTTCACAAAAACACGCACACACAAACGTACACATCTCTATACAAACGAAGTGGAGTAGTATATATCCACACAGGAGAGAGGAATAAAAATACACAGCACACACAATTGATAAAAGTGTGTATATATATATATATATATATACACATGTGTGTATATGTATGTGCGCGCATATGGAAGCAGAGAAGAACCACTCTCCTGTACACATACACATGTGGTGTGCGTTGCTGTATACGTGTGTGTGGAGTTTTTTACAGAGAAACAGCAACAGTTTCAACGATCCCTGCCGCATCTGCAGCAACAATAAAACTTTGAGAAAAGTCACACGGCGTAGCAGCGTAGTATTCTGCATGTGAAGGAGAAGCAGCGACAAAGGACGGCTCTTTAATGTCCTGCAGCTGCCAGCAGTAAATTTCCTGCCTACTCCTGACGTCGTAGAGAGCTACATATCCACAAAGTTCTGCGTCTGCCCCTCCTGCAGCGGCAGCAGCAGCAGCAGTGTCAGAAAACCCGGCACCTTCGACAGAAGAGAAGCAGGGGGAGGAGGCATACGAGCTCTGCTGCTGCGGCTGATGAGCGTCTTTGGCAGCCGCGTAGTTATAGCTCTCTTGCCGCTGCAAGCTGCCCCTTGCTGCCGCAGTCTGCTGCTGTCGTCGCGGCCGCTCCGCACCTGCTACTGCTGCAGCACTGCTGCTCGTGGTGCCACCGCTGCCTGGCAAAGGCATGCATCCGCCGATTAAAACAAACTGCAGGCCGTCGAGAGACCCGCACGTAGGCCACCGCAGCGGTTGCTGCTGTTGTTCCCCACTGTCTCTGTCTGCGATGTTGCTATATGGCACGCCGCTGCTATTGCTGGCTCTGCTGCTGCTGTTGCTGTATCTGCTGCAGCCGCCAGCGACGACGCCGTAGTGCCTGCTGGAAGTCGTCCTACCGGTCGCCGCGCGCAGGTCCCAAAGTTGAACGGGAAAGGCAGGGCAGGCAGGAAAGCCGACAGCAGCAGCGCTGCCTTTCAACTGCACTTCTTCTGCTGCTGCGGCGCCGCTGACGCCCCCGCTGACGCCTCCGTTGCAGCAGCACGCGCACCCACAGAGCGCCGAAGCAGCAGGGAACGGCAGATGGAGAAAAGCAGCAGCAAGCGAGTCACCTAGCGCACAAGCCTTGACGGAGTGCTGCACCGCAGTGGCCCAGACAGCGCCGCAGCGCTGCGTAGGCTGCCGCAAGTCCCACAGCAGCAGCAGCCCTTCTTCACTCCCCGATAGCAGCAAATGCCGGTGCGCAGCCACGGCCGTAACCTCCGTCTCGTGCTCGTCCAGCACCTGCTGCAGCACCAGCGCACTGTTGCTGCTCAAGAAAGACGGGGAGGGAGCAGACGGAGGAAGACGACCCGCAGAGGCGTCAGAGGCAGCAGCATGGACGAAGTGGCACGCAGCTTCTCCGCCCCCTCCTTCCGCACGGGCAGCAACAGTCGCCGCAGCTGCAGCAGGAGGGGCCGGGCAGGGCCATCGAGAGTAAGAGGCGCCGCTGCTGCTGCTGGAGGAGGAGGACGAGGTGGCATGGGAGACGTCCCAGACCCGGACGGTCGCGTCGGCAGAGCCGGAGACAAGGAGCTGCAGAAAAGGGTTGTAGGCCAGAGCCAAAACGCTGTCTGCATGGGACACATGCTTGCTGATGGGGCGCAGGGGCAAGGTGCAACACCAAGAGGAAGAGGAGGAAAGCGAGGAAGAAGCAGAAAACACGGAGGACGACCAGCGGCGAAACGCAGAAGACGACGAAGGAGAAAAAGCTGTGCTGCACTCCACACCACCTCGACAGTCTGCGTCGTTGTGGTGGCGCTGCTGCTGTTGCTGCGGCGGCAGCTGGACAGAGCAGCCGACGCCCCTGTGCCTCCTCTCGCCCATCACGTGGTTTTCTTCTTCTTCTTCCACTTCACTGTCGCTCGAAGGCGGAGAAAAAAGAGAAAACCCCGTCCCCCCCGCTGCCGCCGCCGCTTCCGGTGTCCGTACACTGTGAAGTGCGATGCTACCGTCAAAGCCTCCCACAGCCAACAGGCCTGCGCTCCCCACAAACGCAGCACTACACAAAGGCGTGCTGCTCAACCGATATATTCCTACGGAGTTTAGATTCTTCAGTTCCACTACACCAAAAGAAAAAGAACTTCCCTCTCCTTCTTCTTCTCCTTCTTCTTCCTCTTTTCCTTCTTCGTTTTCTCCTCTATGTCGTCCTCTTCCGCTGCAAGCAGGTGCGTCTTCGTTGTCCCATGCTCCGCTACACGGGGCTCCCCTTTCCTCCTCTCCGCCTGCCTCTCGTCTCTCACCATCGCAGAGTTCCCCTACGCGCTGCGGGCGCTGCTGCTGCTGCGGTTGCCGCAAGCCCTGCTGCTGCGTTCCCCTCTGCTCGTTGTTGTACGCGAACTCCTGCTGCTCAGACGCATCTCGAATTCCATCGCCTCCCACGCGTCCTCCTCCTCCGCTGCTGCTGCTACTCTTGAGGAGGGGGCTGCTGCTGGAGCAACCGTACGTGCTGGTGCTGCTGCTGACATTCCTTTCCTCCCCCAGCTCTCGGCTTCCTCCGAATGCTGCTGCTGTGCTTTGCTGCTGCTGTTGCTGCTGCTGCTGTTGCTGCTGCTGCTGGTGCTGCTGCTCTTCGTCCGCTACAGAGAAGACAGCAGCAGGCACCGGAACGTGGCCATGCGGAGCTGCTGCTATTGCTGCTGCATGATGTCTGCGTCTGCTGGTGCTGCCTTTGCTGCAGGCGCGAAGGAACGCCTCCTGCAGCAGCAGACAACACACACTCCCGTTTTTCGCGGTGCAGCAGAGGAAGCCACCCCACAGCCGAAGACTTGTGATACGGGAGCAGCCGCTAGTCGCTGGCCACCCGCTAACAACGCAGCGCTTCTCACTATTTCGTAAAAGTTTCTCCTGCGTGCGCTGCCTTCGCCGTTGCTCCGCAGACGGTTTGTATTTCTCCTTCGGCTGCTGCTGCTGCTGCTGCCTCTGTTCCTGCTGCTGCTGATGGCGCCTGCGCAGCAGCAGCAGCCGATCCACCAAGCAGCTCCACGGCGACGCGTAGGGAGCGGGTGCTGCTGCTGCTGGTGGTCGAGGGAGATGCACACGCTCTACAGCGGCACCAGCAGTCGCCACAGGTACTCCTCGTCTCGGCTCTGCAGGTCCTGCTGCTCCTCTGCTAAGTCCTCTCTCGCCGACTCGTGTTGCTGGGGGCGCGGCAGAAGCAGCGTTCCCACTTACCGCCTGCCCAGATGACCCACGATGCATAGACCGATTCTGCTGCTGCTGCGCGCGCATTTCTTCTGCGTCAAACCGACTGGGGACGCCTTCTCGTGGAAGTGAAGAAGACACGGGGATGCAGGCACCTGCAGCGGAAGCGCTGGCTTGCTGCTGCTGCTGTTGTGCGTGCCGCTGGTGGACGAACGAAGAAACGTAATCTGCGCGTGATGACGTGGTCGGCGCTGCGGCGGGAGCAGCGTCTGGAGCAGCAACTGCTGCTGGTGGTGCTGCTCGTGTTTCATCTGTTGATGTTGCGGCCGCCGCTCCCCAGCTTTTTTGTGTTGCTGCTGCATCTCCTTCAGCGGGACTCTGCACCGCAGCAGGACGTCGCTTGTCATTCTGGCTGCTGTCGGTGTTGTTCCCGCTGCTGCTGCTGCTGCCGGTGACAGTGACGCCGCTGCTGCTGTTGCTGCTGAGCAGCGCCGCAGCAGCTGCGAGAGAAGAAGCCGACCCAGCAGCAACAAGCAAATGACGATTGTAGTGGATGTACACAAACCAAGGCATGTCACCCCACATGCTGCTGCAGCGCAGAAAACTGCTGCTGCTGCTGTTCCTCACGCTGCTGTTCTTCGCGCTCAAACTGCTGCTGCTGCTGCCCCACAACGGCGAGTTGTCGCTGCTGCTGCAGGCTGCGCGCCACGCGGATGCGTCGAAGGGGGGGCAGGTCAATCTGCAGCCACAGCAGCAGCAGGGCAGCAGCGAAAACGGATAGCTTCTTAACGCAGGGAGACCCACCGCAGCTGAACTGACGGACGCAAGAGAAGAGAAGAAGAAGCAGAGGAGGCTGCACCGGCAGTGGACCTTACCACCCTCAGAGAAAGGCGAAACAGTAATAGCAGCAGCAACTCTGGCAACAACAGGAGCAGCAGCAATTCTGACGACAGCAGCAGCAGCGGCTCCGGCACAAGCAGCAGCAGCAGCAACTCTGGCAACAGCGGCAGCAGCGATTACGGCGGCAGCCACTTCAATCGCTCACAGCGCCAGGCAAGACCGGCGGAAGAGAAACAGTGACACTAGCACCAGGAGCAACGAAATGTCTGCATCGGTGGCAGCAGAAGACGCACCACCACCAGCAACCCGCAGCAGCATAAACAGCGACAGCATCTTGATACAGGAGCAGCAGCGCCCGTCCCCATACCAGCAGCCGAAGCAGCGCCAGCTGCAGCAAGTCAACGCAGCAGCAAGGGCGACCCTCCTCACAGCAGCAGCCGAAGCAGCAGCAGCGAGGGCGGCCCTCCTCATAGCAGCAGTCGCAGCAGCAGCGGCAGCGTCTCAACGCAGCTCCAGTGGTGCCTCTCCTCACAGCAGCAGCCGAAGCAGCAGCAGCAGCAGCGTCCCCCATCATCATAGCACCAGCCGAAGCAGCAACAATAGCAGAACGGCCCCTCTCGTGATAGCACCAGCCGATGCAGCAGCGGCAACGCCGCGGAGCAGAAGACGAAGCAACCGCAAGGCGTGGGAGCCCTCGTAGCAGCAGCAAAAAAAGTTCCACCTGATGGGGTGAGGAGCGTCGAAAAGTTGGATAGGCGCTTGCCCAAACTCTTGCAATTGCACTTGGAGCGCATGAGGATGAAGCTGCTGCAGGAGTGCAGCAGCAGCAGGTGGCAGACGTTTCCTCTGCGTATTCAACGGACAGCAGCTTCCTGTTGCTGCAGCTGCTGCTGCATTAGCGTACGTTAGCGGATGGAAAACGTTGTATGCCAGCCGCGCGGCCTGAAGCACCACCGCACGCCGAAAAAACGCAACTTCCGGTGTACGCACACCCCAAATGCGGACCACACACGCACGGTCGGGCCCGCGCAGGGTGCTGTCGTCCTTCAGGACTACTCTGCGACGCCCTGCTGCAGCTGGTGCCCATCACTGCTGTTGCCGCCCAGGCGTCGAGCTGCCGCAAGGGAAGTGTCGTAGATAGAAAAAGGCTAATATTGCCAGTCTACACAGCCAAGGAAGCGTAACACAAAGCGGACTACAACCCGCTAGCACTGCTGCTGTTCTCGCTGCCTCCCCACATTTGAATCGCCTCTGCTACAACCTTTGCTGCTGCTTCTCTCCACTGCTCTCTTCTTCGCCAACAAACGACTGCCACGCATGCTTCCGGCGCTGCTCCTGGTGTCTGCACTGCGGTAACGGGTCTCTGCTGTGACCTGCTGCTGCTGCGGCTGCTGCTGCTGGCACCGTCTCCCCCCACATACAGCGCCCTCCTCACTGCTGCTGCTGCAGCTCGTAGCGGCTCCTGCTGCTGGGATGAACTCCTGTGCTGCTGTGGGGGCACTTGCCACGTCGCCGCCCTTCCTATCTCCTCCTGCCACGGTCCCACGTGCGGCTCCGAGCTCCTGCTGCGGCAAAACAGTGGAGCAGCGACGCTTTGTGGCCGGCTGCTAATCCCTGCGGCGACACGGCAACACACAGCCTTGCTGCTGCTCTCGTTCGCAAGCCGTCCTGCTGCTCTGGTTTGCTGCTCACGCTGCTGTTGCTGCTCACGCTGCTGTTGCTGCTTACGCTGCTGCTGCTTCTAAGCACTGCTGCTGCTTCTAAGCGCTGCTGCTGCCAAGCTCTGCTGCTGCTGAACTCTGCTGCTGCTGAACTTTGCTGCCGCTAAACTCTGCTGCCGCTCACGCTGCCACTACTACGAAGCTCTGCTGCTGCTGCTAAGCTCTGCTGCTGCTGAGCTCTGCTGCTTCTTAAACTGCTGCTGCAGCTATTATAGAAATACCACGCGGCGGCGTAGCCGTTGCTCTGCGGTGAATACTGCTGCTGCTCCCAACAGCGGCCGTACGACTGTCGGCTCCTGTGCGTCAGAATGTTCGCTGCTGCTCAGCCTCCAGGGAGTCTGTGTGAGGGGATATATGTAGGAGAAAGAAGGACGAGGAATAGCAAGGCAGAGGAGGGACACGATATATTCTCGCCTACGTGGGTCTTCCTACCTTCTCTTGCGATGGGCAGACACTACAAGTGAACAGACACACACGCGCAGGCGCACATCGCTACCCTTGGCTACGCACACACATATATATACATATATACACATGGATTTACACATACATCAATTTTTATCAAGCAACAGCTGTAAAAGTAGAGTTGCTACTTTCCTACGATCCTCATCTGTTGCCTGTATGCCGTATAGACGCGTGCATGCCACGGTCCACGTATGTATCCGCCTACGCAAAGCTACACATATATATATATATATATATATATATATGCGAGTAGGTACACATACATTTATGTTAGCGTTTCTACACGTACACAGACGTCATATATAAAGACGTGTATGTGCAATTAATGGATACTACCAGTTTATAGACATGCATGTGAATACATACGTAGATAGAGATACGTAAGCATATCTATTTGTGCCTGCCTGCATGCGCATGCATATAAAGCTAGCAGGGCACAGGAACCTGCTGCGTGTACGCATAAGAACCCCAACAGGCAATCGTTTATTCCCCCTACATCACACAATGTACAAATATGTATATATATGTACACGCAGGCCTCTGGATATACATATATATAATACATATATATATATATATATATATTCATATACATAGAGAGAGAGAAGCAGAAAAGAGGAAGACGTATGTATGTGTGTTATGTGCTGAGGTAGTGGTACTTCTGTGGAGAAGTAGACCCCAAAGAGTATCTACTGCGCGTCAAGCGTTTGCTTCAATCTGCTGCTGAACCTCTTGGTGCTGCTGCGGGGCAGTACAGAGAGGAAGTGTCGCAGCAGCAGCCGCATGTATATACATATATATATATATATATATGCGTGTGTGTGTGCTTCGCACTTCTCCTGTTTGTTTGTATCCGAATATAAGGTCAATCCACTTGTGAATATTTTGACTGGTCCAAGGGCCCTCGAGTGCCTGGCGAAGCCGCAGCAGAAAGGAGGCCGCTGCTGCTGCTGCCGCGTGGCTGCTGCCTTCCACGGCTCCTCCTGCTCTCCCGTCAACTGCTGCTGCTGCCGTTCCTGCGTCCGCATCTCTCTCCGCAGCACGTGCTGCTGCCGCTGCTGTTGCACGGCCTGCTACCCAGCGTCCACCGCGCTGCAGCAAGTTCTCACTGCTCCTACTCTCGCTGCTACTGTCGCTGCTGCTGCTGTCGCCGCTGCTGCTGTTGCTGCTGCTGCTGCAGGGGTCTATGACGGGCCAGGGCGGCAGCTCGACGTCGAGGAGCGGCACCGCAGGTAGCAGCTGCTGTTGCTGCGCGCGCGCAGCTGCTGCTGCTGCTGCAGCGGTGGAGGACGGGAAAAGCGGCAGGAAGCAGGGGAGAGGCGACAAGAAAATCGACAGTTTGTTCAGAAGAAAGGACGGATCGTACTCGTAGAACTCTGGGATCAACTCCACAAAAGTAGACTGCCCCGTCAACGCACCTGCACATAAACAAATACGCAGTACCACCGGCATGGGCAACAATACCACCCGCGTGCCGCTGCCACCTGCAGACGCGCCATCACCTGCAGCAAAAACGTGAAGACAACAAGGTGTAGTAGTAGTAGTAGGAGGAGGAGGAGTAGTAGTAGTAGTAGTAGTAAGAGCCAGCAGCGTGAGCAGGGGCAACGACAACAGCAGCTACGTCCCTAGTAGTGGCACCAGAAAAGGGGCCATAAGGAGAAACCGCAGAGGTACCAGCGGAAGTGGCAGCAGCAGCAGAGGCAGCAGCAGAACCATCCGCAGCAGCAGCAGCAGCAACAGATGCAGCAGTGGCAGCAACAGATGCAGCAGCGGCAACGGCTGCAGCTTCAGCAGCGGCGGCACCAGCCGATGCAACCGCAGGAAGAGCAGCAGACGTAGCAGGGGCAGCAGCAGCAGAGGCGCACTGCCTGGTCGAAGCAACAGCAGCAGCAGCGGCAGAGTACCAGCAGCGCAGCGGGCACAACGCGCCGCGCCCGTCGCTTCGAGAACATTGAGAGAGCGCAGTAAATGCCAACGAAAATCCGGGAAAACAAAGGAAGCAGCACACGTACACAAGACAGACACGATCAGCAGGTCGGCTCTCGTATCAGCACGCCCCTATGCGAATGTACAAAACAAGAAGCGGATGACTGCATGCGCCCCTCACACAGAAGTAGACACACACATATAACGGGGCGCATGCATATACATATATATATTTGTTGTGGCCCCGCCGCGCCTGGAGGACTCCAGGGGGGAACAAAATGAAATGCGCTCCTCCGTAAGAGCGTCGCGACAACGAACGTGTACCCCTCGTCCTCAAGGGATCGAGAAATATGGGCGCATGCACCTACGTATATGCACCAGAAGACAGAGAGATACACATGTTTCTCTCTGGAAGAAGTAAATATACGGGCGTGCGCCCGCCTACGCCTACATACATAGAGCGACACACACATCCGTCCGTCCTCTCTCTGAGAAAAGCACATACACAAGCATGCGCCCCCATTTGCCTACATATGGATGTGTGTGCGAGCAAGCCGACAAGAATGCATACGTTGCTTCTCCCTCTATCAAACATACAGGTACGAATAGAAAGAGACGCACTCCACTTTCCCTCAGTTTTCCTTGCGTCCCCCATGGGCAGCGAGGCCACACACAGATACACATAAGGACGATCGTCGAAATCTGGTCAATACGCCAGGTAGGCGCAGGTAGAAAGATTCGTGCCGCTGTTGCGCACGTCGAAGAA
This sequence comes from Sarcocystis neurona, assembly GCA_000727475.1. Classification (NCBI taxonomy): domain Eukaryota; phylum Apicomplexa; class Conoidasida; order Eucoccidiorida; family Sarcocystidae; genus Sarcocystis; species Sarcocystis neurona. The sequence goes on along the minus strand of KL647294.1, from coordinate 3,375,981 downwards.
TTCGTGCCGCTGTAGCCGCTCTTGTTTGCCTTTTGTCGCAGCTCAGGAGGCGCACATACACGTGTGCCTAGATTTTCGTGTATATCTCCTTGTGGTACAGGCATGTGTCTACCACTTCCGAAGGACCCGTATCACAGTCGGTATTTGTACACACATATAGACACAGTCTTTTGCGTTTGTCAAAGAAGTCCCTCTTTGTCAACATTCCTGAAGAGAAATCTGTGCTTCTCCCCAAGAAAGAATATATCTGTCCATCGCTTCGTACACACATACATACATATGCGTATGCTTCCCCCTGCGTATGTAGAGAGATCTACGATTCTCTCGAAAAGTAAATGCATCTGTCCGTCGCTTTTGCACGTACATATGTGTATATTTCTCGTGAAGGTTGTCCAGATACAGACACGAAGAACTGCGTTTCGTAGGCTGCTCGCTTGTGTGCGTGTGGCGTCCACATGCCGGTACAACACAGACGTATCTGCGTCGTCTCCCACATGCCGTCTCCACACGTACGTGCCGTCTCCGTAGTCTGCGCTGTACCGAAGATTTACACGTATATACGTGTAGGGAACTCCAGGTATAGGCGCCTATATTTATATCTGCGTGTGTCTACTTGCACACGTGTGTCTACCCGCGCATGTGGGCCAACACAGGTAGTGGCGTGTAAATACTGATACATGCGTCTTGCGAAGAAGGCGCGGGCGTGTTCCTCCCTCTGTCTCTCTTCCTCCCTACGGAAGAAAATGTCCACAAACCTGTATATCTCCTATGTGTCTAGACCTACACATATATCCATATATCCATATAAATAAGGTCATCCTAGTCACTCTTTATACGCGTGCGTGTATACTTATACACACATTTACACAAACATGTATATGTGTGTCGATACCCATACACGTTATACCATCCTAGTAACTACTTATATGTGTATACGTATATTTCCATATGTGGGGACAACCACATGATTAACATCTGTGGGTTTCTCTCCGTACCTGCCTGCCTCGCACGAATAGAGACAGGTAGACAGATACACGTATTACATACATATATGTACGTCTAGACATGATAAATATATACAGATGCCGATGTACACGTGTGTCTCTCTCTCTGTATATATACATGCGTATGTGCGTACTTACATGTGTGTCGATATCCACACCAATTATATCTGTAGTGATAACTATTTACACATGTGTGTCTGTATGTATTTATATGTGTGTCTGTAGACACGGGTGTGTACACACTTACACAAATGCATGCGCGAGTCTTTCCTGCAGGGGAAATCGCCTGGCGGTTGTATGTCTCTTCACCTGCCGGCCCCCCTGCTTCAGCAGGTCGTCGTCGCGGTGCTCGTGTGTGTGTGGAGAAAGATAAAGCCATGAGTACACGTGTATGTGTGTGTGTGTGCATGCACGTGCGTGTGGACACACTCGTATATACACAGGGAGACGTGGAGATAGGGGGAGACGCGGGGCACAGAGGGCAAGACAGGGCAAGACAGCGAGAAACGAGGGAGACACGGAGACAGGGAGACAGCGACGCGTCGTGTCTCGTCCACCAGTGGCGCAGGAACTGCAGCAGCGCACGTGGTGGACGCGCACGCTCTCGCGCATGCCGGAGATTGACGCCTCGCGCGCTGCGCGCAGAAGGCGTCCTGCTGCTCCCCGCGGGGAGAAGAAATGCGTCTGGAAAGCCAGGCGTCCCTTTTGTCCACCACACACATGTGTGTGGCGCTGTAGAAGACATGCGTAGGCATGTGTATCTCTCTATATATGTGTGTGCGTATGTGTGGAAGGGGAGGGAAGGGGGGGAAAGCACCTGCTGCTGTTCTACACAGAGCTACGAAGACGATCCACCCGAGAGGCGGAAGGCGGAAAATCAGGAAGTGTCGCCGTAGACACCGCGGCAGTAGATACACACACACACACATCCATGCAGACACGCGTCGTTCTCCCCTCCTTTCATTTGAGCACTCGAGCTGCCTGACATGCGCCGACGCGCCGCCGCAGCACTTCCTACTACCCCTTCTGCTCCTCCTGCCAAGGCCCGTCCCACTTGCTGCCGCACGCGAGAAGACAGAGCCGCGCCCGGCGTCGCGTCGTGGACCGGCAGCAAAAGAAGACATGCAGCGCACAGGACGTGGGCAGCAAAACGCGGGAGTGGCAACGCGCACGCGCGCGCACGCGCCTCTCCTTTTTTGTCGGGGGAGTCTGCTGCTGCTGTGAGTCAGGAGCCTGCAGCCCCTTCTTAGGGCGATGCTTCTCGCGGCAGGGAGGGCTCCTTGCAGGCAGCCTGGGCAGCCCGTCGTCTCCGCACGCGTCTACGCAGAAGAAAATTTGCGGCGCTTCACAGAGAGAGAAGCGCTAGCGTTGCGCAGGCTGTCTGCTGACCACCCCAGGGTCACACGTAGACGGCCCTTGTGTCTACTTCTCTGTCTTCTCGCAGCTACCAAGATCAAAAAACACCCTTCTACGGAAACGTTGAAATTCTTGAAGAAGAGACAAACGTGCTCTCCACAGAAAAAATGAGAAAAACGCATGCGGTTTACGCACAAAATCCACCAGGAGACACACACACATACACACAGACACCAAAAACGCGGCATGTACCCCTACGTATATATGTATATATATGTGTATTTGTATTTATAGGTATGTATATGTGTGTATATGTATGTGTGTATACGTATGTATGTATGTATATATGTATGTATGTATTTATGTATGTATGTATGTATGTATACCTATGTATGTATGTATGTATACGTATGTACGTATGTATGTATGTATATGTACGCTTATGTATGTATGTATATATATACGTGTGTATGTATACGCATATGTGTATGCACATCTATATATGTATGTATCCGTATGAATGTATGCATAAATACGTATATATATATATATATGTATACATATATGTACGTAGATCGACGTGTGTCTGTGCGTAGGGAGAGGCATGTAGTTGTACACAAATGGAAAGAAAAAGAAGCATCGGCCGGTGGTACGAGTTCATGAGGAAGTTTTCGAGAGGATATTTAGTGCCGAGGTTGGCGAGACAGCGGGGACACCTCCTTACCTCTGCAGGCGCTCTGTATACTGTTAAACATCCGCTGCTGGGCGTCGAAGCGGCCGCCGTGAAGCCGCAGCTGACACTCCGGGACACAGCGCACGAGCCAGTGGACAGTAAACGCCGGCGTGCTGTAGTGGCTGCCATAAAGATAAGAAACTTCCCTGCGCCAGTTTGTTTCTTCTTCGTCTTCTTCCGCGTAGTCTTCCTGTGTCGAGAAGTTCTCGGCTGCTGCCCTGGCTGCTCTACTCTCCGGCTGGTCTTCTCCTTCTCCTCCGTCTTCGAGGAAGTCGCTGCTGCTGCAGCGTTTTTGCTGCTGCTGCTGCTGTGCGGACGCCGCGGAGCCTGACGGTGACGACGCAGCGCCGCAGCAAACAGGTGCAGCAGCAGCAGCAGCTCTGTCTTCTGTCGAAGAAAAGGAAGACGAAAGCGACGCCGCGGAGGAGAGACGGCCGCCCAGTCTTCCCGTGCCGCGACCCACGTGTGACCGAGAACCAGAGCCGAAGGCAGGCGTGTCGACCTGAGCAGCACCAGCAGCAGACCGCAGAGAACAGCCAGCAGGCAGCAGCAGCAGCAACTTCCAAGCCCCGGAAGACGTAGACCGACGCCGTGATGCGCTTCACAAAAAATCCATATGCACACAGACAGAAAGATACTGGAAATGTTATGGCCACACACACACACAGAGACAGACACAAACTTACGCATGCACGGGCCAACAGAGAAAGACAAAAAGAGGAAAAGAGAGGAAGACGCACACGTCTTCTGGACAACTTCGAGGCCTCACCTCAAAAAGTCTACATGAATTACACACATAAGTATATATATACATATGGGGACGAAAACACCAGCCCACTATCAACCTTTATACATATCTGCATCCGAGACACCTGCATATGCGGGTGTAGTCATATATATATATATATATCTATATATATGTATATGTAGTAGTTGTATGTATATATACACATAATGCCACTACATCTCCGGCTCTCTCTCTCTTTATGTATGTACATATATATACCCGAGATATCTGTATATATATGTATAGTAATACATATTTATATATACGCATAGATCCACTACATTCTCTCTCTATATATATACGTATTTGTATTTATGTATGTATACCTGATATACCTGCACAGATATGCACATATATATATATATATAAAGTGACTATATTTCTCTGAGTTCCACAGAGAAGTGTAAACGACTTATAATGTGCGACCAGATGTATGCGGGCAAGTCGCATGCAATGGGAAACATGTATACAAATAAAATATACATCGTTGTCTATACATGTGTGAAGACACTTTATGCAGTAGTAAATACACACATATATATAGAGAATTAGCACAAGTCAAACATATACAGATTTGTACGTATGCGTAGAGATACGTTACACACTAATACACATATATATATATATATATGTGGAGTTGATATTAGTGAAGTATATATGGATACGTATGTGTACGTAGAGATATGTTGTACGATATATACATAGATACGTATGAATATATGTGTACATATAGAGAAATGACCCATTTATGTACTCGTGCATCGGTGGTTATTACTGTGAAGGTGGCCTCACCCAGACATATATCTCCGAAGCCGTTTGTGCGTACAAGCCTCTCCCGTACATCCGTATGCCACCAACATTCGTATACAGGCTGCAAGTATATATATATATATATTGAGAGATACATATATGTATATATATATAGAGAGAGATACAGGTATGGACAGGGCGACACGTGTATGTGTTGGTCGCACGGCTACTACATGCGGGTAGAGAAATCTGCAGGACTGTGTATCCATATAAACATGCGTTTGATCAACCTGTACAACTGTGGCGCGCAGATATATATATATATATATGTCCACAAGTCTATGTATACATGTATACATACTCATACATATATATATATATACATCTACGTATATACACGTAGACACACATATACATGTATATGTGTGCGAGTACATAGACATCCTACATACATACAAATATATATATATATACATATATATAGAGAGAGACATGCAAATATATACGCCTACAGACACATTATATATAGATGCATATATACTTATATACATACCTAGATACACATATATATATATATACACACATATACATATACACATACGGACATACGTGTACACACATATACATAGATATACACACATATATGTACATATATACATATACGTATGCGTAAACATATGCATATATATTCGTGTAATATACAAAGGTATAGATACATTCATGTATGCTCATACACACATACATATGTATACATATATCTAGGCACAAGTACGCACATACAAATGAACTTACATACATACGTACGGCTACTTGCATGCCCTCCTGTCCACCCTGCAGAGGCGACATGTTTCTTCAGAAACTTTCTCTGCCCCTGCATACACAATCACCTACATATATACATATCATATATACACATACATACATACATATATACATACGGATATACATATATATACATATATATGCGCACATACATATGTAGGCACATATACACATATATGCACACAAATATACATGCACACATACGTACATCTACATATATACAGATATGTGCTATTCAATATCTCTGTGAATGAGGAAAAACCTCCCCTGTATAAAACCACCACGCATACAAGTATATACATACATATATATATATGTATATGTATGCTTCAGTTCTTACGTGATAAGTAATCTCTGTAGACAATCATATGCATATATACATATATACGGATGAATATATTATATGTATATTATCGACTATCTATAGGGATGAATACCTCTGTACAACGCACCTACCAAAACATACACAAAAATGCCTACACATATACATATATATATTCACCGTCTACACATAAATATGGCATACACCCTACGAGGAGCCTCTCTCTTCCTCATATATATATATATATATGTATATATATGTATATATATGTATATATATATATATGTATGCCCTTGTGTAGAGCAACTTGCAGATATATGATATTTACGTATAAAAGTAGAGATACGGCCACCCAGATGCCAATGACCTCTGTGTGCTCGTATGCAAGGACGCATACATTTTGACATGTGTGTATCTTTCTTGATAAACGACGACGTTGCATACAGCCATACAACACATATTTGTGTACACATATATATATATAAGTAGACGTGTTGCTCTCTTTTCCTCTTTCTGTATCTCTCTGTCTCTCTCTATATATACGCACACATACAGGTGTTTATATGGAGTCACATATTGATACGCGTGCCTGTCTCTCTCTCTCTCTCCATATATACATATATATATTTATATATGCAAGTGTTTATATGGACACACATATTGATACAAGTACCTCCGTCCCTTCCTTTCTCTCTCTCTCTCTCTATATAATGTTTATATCGACATAAGTATTGGTAAGAGTACCCCCCTTCCTTT
>KL647294.1:3330568-3360389 GCA_000727475.1 Sarcocystis neurona | reverse complement strand
ATTTGTATGTACAGGTGGCGAAATGAAAGGTGATCGAAAGGGTCGACTATTGAGTATATATATAAGTATACGTATATATATATATATAGGCAACTATACATTTATATATATACGTACGTATGAGCAGAGAGACACAGACATATAAACACCTAAATATACATATATATATACAGAAGTGTATATATAATATATATACACAGACATATGTGCATGAATGTAGACCACACACATGGCGAAACGAAGTTTGATAGCTCTTCAAGAGGACCGCCTCCTGAATCTCATATGTAGACACACTTCCATATACACACAAACATACGTATATATATATTTATGTGAACATGTATGTGAGGGAGAGGGAAGGGCCGGAGAGGAGGACGAAATTACGCAGAGGAGGTGTGTGCGGAAGGTGGGCGTCGCTTGGGGAAGTGCAGGTGTTCCTCTCCAACGTGTCGACACTTCAGCAGCAGATGGAAAGTACCGTGCATGCATCTACACGTCTATATTGTTCTCTTCTCACAGTACCCCCATATATATACATACATTTATATGTGCACGTGGACACATCTACATGGACCTACATACAAAATATATATATACGTAGGTGCACACATACGTGTACATACATGCACATATATATAGGGGTGTCTACATAGACCTACATACACATACACTACATATATATATAGGTAGGTACAGACACACACGTATACATATATGCACATATATATAGGGGTGTTTACATAGACCTACATACACATACACAATATATATTATACGTAGGTGCATACAGAGGTATACATATATGCATATATATAAAGGGGTGTCTCTTCCCAGTAGAGGAGGATGGACGCAGTGGGACGGAAGACAAAAGTGAGGAGAGCTGCGATGCGTATTTATAGCAGGAAAGGAGGAGAATATCTCCACGTGAATCGACGGAGCTCCTGTCCTCCACGAGACTCACGAAATGATACACTACGAAAAGAAGGCCCCGGGCATGCACACATATACGGGAATACGCGAACATATCTACCCGCACACATGTCTATCCATTAATGTGGATCCACGTATGCAGATATATCCACACATATACATACGCAGACATATATATATGCAAGTGTAGAAGTATGTGTTTGCGTATATATACATATATATGTGTGTATGTATAGGTATGTATACCTGTATCTACGTATAAACACATATGCAGATATGTACATACATATATATATGAATGTGTATAAGTATGTGTTTGCATATATATATATATATACCTGTATTGACGTATACACATATATGTAGATATGCATGCATATGCATATATATGTATAGCTGTCTTTACGTATAAAGAAATATGGAAATACGCAGATAAATATATGTGTGTGTACACATATACAAAAATTGGCAGATATACGCACATGCGCGTATAGTGTGGACGTCGACACAGAGACAGAGCGATAGAGAGATGCGTGGACATTTTTGTAGCGAAGGCGTTTCAGACGGAGGAGATTTAAACGGGGCGCCCTCGCAGTTCGTCTCTTCGCGACGGTGTCTCCGTCTTGCACGGACATCTTCACCTACAAACACACAGAAGGCCTCCTCAACAGACACGGAGACACGGAGACGCGGAGACGGAGACACGGAGACGAGACATGGAGACGAGACATGGGGACACGGATAGGGGGGGAAATTTGCCGATCTTCACGTGTGCGTGGGAATGGGGAAGTACGTGCTGCTGCATGCATGCTCATATATATACACGCAAATGTCTCCATATAAAAAGGGGAAGACAGAAGCGAATGACTGATATATATCCACACACATATATATGCATGTGATGTTACCGGACGTTCCACACAACACACCTACACACATATACATATATATACGCAGTGTACCTGCCATGCATCTATGTGTGTATATTTATATATGTATATGTACAACGGAGGACAGAAAGAGATGGACGCGAAGATCACTGTGAAGTTCGAGTATACGTATATGACGTAAGAAGAGGACGCCGGAACACGTCTGCATATATGCACGCATGGACACACGTAGACACATACATACCCACGTATACGTACATACGAGCATATACACACACACGTATTGCCATACATATAGATATACACATACGCAGATATATACGCATATCTATATACACATACATATATATATGCAGGTACATACATACATATACATACACACGTATAAATCCATATACATAGACATACATACAGATATACATATATACATATACATACATATACGTGCATATATATATATATATGAAGACATTCATACATATGCACATACACGTACATATCCATACATGCATATACATACAGATACATCCATATACATATACATATACGTACATATACATACGTACACATACATACATACACACAAGCACATGCATTTGCATATGTATACATCCCCATATACATATATATATATATATATACGCGTACATACATATCCATACATGCTGGTACATTTACATACATATACATATAGATGCACATACACATACATACATATGGAGACATATACATCCCCATATACACACACACATATATATATACATATACATCCCCACACGGGTAGATACATCTACATGCGTGTGCACATATGCAGATACGTATACAGCTCCATATAGATACACACACATATATACATGCATGTACCTACTACCTATGCACACATATACATACATACACATCTCCCCATACACATACACATACATGCCTATACATACACTTCCATATATATACATATACGTACATATACTTTCAGCGCTTTATTTGTTGAACCAGGGGGGGAGAGTCTGCATGTGTCTGCGAGCGAAGAGGCGTATGGGAGTCTTCGTAGTGGCGCGAGCCTTGAACCTGCATGTGTCCTATTTTCCGGCCCATCCGCATGCTGCCCACACGGAAACCTCACCTTTGCTGCTGGGAAGAAGAAGTCGCTCTCTGTGTCCCAGCTCAGATAAATTGAAGGTGAGATGTTGGGTCAGCTGCAGCAGCTGCTGCTTCGCATAGTCTTCTGTGCTCACATACTGCAGGAAGAATTTCTCTGCTCCTCCTCCGTCTTCTTCCGTTTTCTGTTTCGTGTCGCCGACGCCCTCGCCTGCTCGCTCGGCTGCTGCTGCTGCCGCACGCAGTTGCTGCTGCTCCCAGACGACGCCTGCAGCAGCGGCAGCAGGTGCAGAGGGACGAGACAGCGACGGGTCGTCCCTTGCAGCAGCAGCAACAGCAGCAGCAGGAGAGAAAGACACGTGCGCCGCTGCAGAAAAAGAAGAAGCAGCAGCAGCAGTTGTTGCCGCGGGTCGGTGGATGCGAGGCACCAGAGGTTTGCCTTGAGACGCCCGCCAGAGGCCGTCGATCAAGGCGAGCAGCTGGGAGAGCTGCTGCTGCTTGCTGCTGCTTCCTCCTGCGATGCCTGTTGCAGCAGCTGCTGCGCCTGGGGAAGGGTGAAAGGCCGGACACAGAGACGCAGAAGACGAGCCTGCAGAGAAAGGACTGGGCGACCCTCCCCCCCCCCGACGTGGAAAAAGAAGAGAAACACCTGCTGCTGGGGCTGCTGCAGCTGCTGCTTCTGCAGGAACGCAGCAGACGACACATGCCTGCTGCTGCTGCAGCACGCGTGGCTGGTCCCAACAGCAGCCGCCGTCACAGACCGGCCCACGCCGTTGACGTTGGTGCTGCCGCTCAGTCCACTTCCTGCAGCAGCAGCAGCAGCAAACCGGGAGGCCCACCACCAGGCGGGATCAACAGCAGCAGCAGCAGATAACGCAGCTTTTCTTCTGCGGCTGGCCAGCAAGACGCTGCTGCTGCAGCTGCCTGACACGCCGCTCGTGCTGCCGTAGCCGTTGTCCATGCCGCCCCGGGTGCTGCTGTTGGCCGTAGTCCCGCCTGCTGCAGCTGCTGCTTCTCGTCTCTGGCTGCCGCCGCTGGCCCGCGGCTGCTGCTTCGCTGCTGAGAGGAAAGCACGCATGTGCTCAGGCGCGCAGTGCGCGGCAGCGGCAGCAGCAACTGCAGCAGCAGCAGCTTCGTCTTTTTCTGCAGCCGCAGGCGGAACCGGCAACCCCACAGCAAACGCTGCTGCTGCTGCGCCGCTACCACTTGCCGCTGCTGCTGCAGCCTCAAGCAGCTCTCTCGAGTACGGCTCACCTGCTGCTGCAGCTTCCGTCGTAAAAGGACGTACACAGCGCGTCTTGCCATGGCACTGCAAGGTAGGTACACGTGTAACTTCGGTGGCAGCAAGCAGCAACCAGCAGCCGCTCCCGCTGTTCAGGGACGACGTCCCTCTGCTGCTGCTGGTCCTGCAACCTCCGTAATTTTCTGCTCCGACCTGCTGTCTGCTGCTGCTACTACTGCTGTTGCGCGGCGAAAATGGGTTACTGCTGAAGACTCTACCGCGATTCCTTTCTCCTTCCCCTCCTCCTCTGCTGCTGCCACCTTGCTGTCCATAGAGCCAGTCTTGCTGCTGTTGCCCCTGCCAGTGCTGCTGCTGCTGTTGCTCCTGGCTCAGCAGAGCTGCGTCTTGCGCAGAGACAGAGACGAGAGGCTGCAGGAAGAGAATTTTTCTGTAAGGAATTTTGAGGAGATCTGCAGCTGGTTCATGTGGATCGAATATGAGAGACTTGCTACAGACGCGCAGCCGTCCACGCTCCGCTTTCTGCTGAAACTGGTTCTGCTGCTGCAGCAGCACTTGCATCGCCACTGCCGGAGGCTGCTGTCTGCAGACTAGCGGAGCGTAGATCGCTTCTGCCTTGGCCGCTGCAGTACGCAGCAGCAGCGCGTCTGAAGAGAAAGAAGAAGCACACGGAACAGGAGGAGAAGAGGCAGCAGCGGAACCTGCAGAGATTGACGAAGACGCGAGAGAAGAGGAAGAACCCGCACCAGAAGTGTCAGCAGCAGGAGCAGCAGCAGAGTCAGCAGAATTGGCTCCGAACGGTGAGAATTTTAAAAAGAAGTTGCTGCTGCGCGCACGTGCCCCGCCTTCCACGGGAGCTGCTGCTGCGACCGACAAAGAAGAAGAAGAAAACGCAGTGGGCTTTTGCTGCTGCTGTTGCTGCTGCTGTTGCTGCTGCTGCTGCCTGTGCCGTGAGGCCTTGGTCGGTTCCGCAGCAGCAGCAGTCGGAGGAGAAGACGAGAGAGGCGGAGCAGCAACCGCAGCAGCCGGAGAAGGCGGAGGGAGAGAAGAAACGGCAGAAGAAGAAGGCAGAGGAGACGCAGCCGTCGAAGCGGCGCTGGCGTCGTCGCCCAGATCCCCGGCAGCAGCAGAACCGTCGTGCAATACTGCAGCAGGCAGGACGTATGGGTGAGTCGTGTGCACTGCAGAAACGCTGTCAACCAAATATTCTTCGCCTTCCTCCAAGACAAGCAAATTGAACACGCGAGGAGTGCCGAACATCTTAAGTTCTGGTTTCCGAAGAAGAATTCAGAGAGGGGGACGTATGTGTGCAACATGCGGCATGTACACACGGACGGCTGCGCCACGCGCGGACAAAATATACACGCGGCTACTTCGCGCTACAGAAGAAAACAAGAAGAACATGGAAGGGAGTAAGACAGACGGAAAAGAGAGATGCTGACAGAGAGACCGAAAGCAAAAGACAGGCGCCTTTCCGTGGGTACCCCCTGCTGCATGCGTTCCTGGCTTCCTGTCCATTTCATGTGCATGCAGCTGTCTCTACGCATAGGTATGTCTGGGTATAGTTGTGTACATGTGTGAAGGGCAGAAAGTTCGGCAATTCTGCATATATTCGTCCACTACACAGAAGAGACTGGCGTGTATGCGGGCTGTTGCAGGGAGAAGAATAGCGAAGGGAGGAAGTGTGCCCCCATGCGTTCTGCAGGAGCGCGGCGTCGAATGTCGGCCTCTAAGCAGAAGGGGATGATCTGCGCCGGACAGGACGAAGCCGCCACACCCGAACCCAGACACAGACAGAAAGGAAGACAGAAAGTGGAAGTATGCGTCCAGCTTGAGGAAAAAATGAGAGACGAAGAAAGGACACGTGCAGCTGCGTTGAAAGGGGGGAATTTCTTCACAGAGAGCGGCCGGTCCACGTCGGGGTCGCATGCACCACCCACGAGACAGACAGAAATATTTGTGTGTGTTCGAAGAGAGAGGAACGCGTGCGCGAGTACGGGGATGGAGGCCGCCGCGCGGCCCTGCAGCAGAAAAAAAAGTGTCCGCCGACAAAGAGAGACGCCGACGTGCAGATAGGAACGGCCAAGCAAATCCGCAGCTAAACGTGTGCGTAGGAGCCGGCAGGCAGAGACGGAAAGGGCGCGAAGCAGCAGCTTTTCCGCAAGAGCGAGCCCTGCCTCTGCGTCACACCGAGGAAGCGGTCCTGCAGGAGCAGCAGCAGCAGCGGCGGTAAGAGCAGCAACAGCAGAAACGGCGGCGGGAAAGACGGAGCGGCAGCAGCCGCAGGCGTATCCTCGCGGCAGGACTGCGAAGAGGAGAGCAGCAGAGCCACGGGGGCGGCGGCAGACGCAGCAGAGAATGCGAAACAGCAGGAGGTGGCCGCGGAGCAGCTAAAGACGCAGCTTCACAGAGACCAGGTCAAGAAACGTAGCAGCCGCAGCAGCAAAACGTGGCACGCCCAGGCACGAAAAGGCCGTCAAAAAGAAAGAAGCGACAATGACATATCTCCCACATGCAGATGAAAATCTATCCTTCTGTCTTCTTCACACATTTGCAAACTTGTCACAAATACGTCGTTTATATATATACATGTATTAGATGTCTAAACATATTAGACGTTTCTCTCCATATGTGTATACGTGGATTATATGTATATAAATACATATATATACGTATATATATATATATGTATATATATATGTGTATTAGGTGTTTAACAATGCTTATATATATATATACTTGCTCTTTCTTATAAGACACACAGGACTGTTATGTAGACGGCTTCAACAGCGTTCACTAGGATGTTCCCTGTAGAGAAATATACGATAGGGATGATGGCAGAAGAGACGTGCCTACATTTCTCGTCTGGTGAGAGAATGCGCCACGTGCTCCACGGGCGTTATAATAGCTTCAGAGAGGAAGCTTCTTCTCTGTTTGTCGCTCGCAGTGGCCGCAGTAATAATTCAAAATTGCTAGCGGCGTCGCGGCAAGTGCAAAAAAGTGTACCACAAAACTCCCGGTGGCGCAAAGTGTGAGGATCCACCGGTTCCACGGTGCGTGTGTGTGTGTGTGTGCTCCAGAGGAAGATAAGGAGCAGTCACGAAGAGAGCAGAAAAGAAAACGGGGCCCCGTCGTTCTGTAGGCAAATCTGGAGAAAATTTTGAAAAAGTGATCAACTAGCAGCATGAAGAGGATATTCGGCGGTGCCACGGGTATACGAAGGAGAATTACTGTTCTGCAGACAGACACACACACACACACCGAGACAGAGGTGCGCCGGGTGACGGTTGTCGCGCGAGGTAGGTGAAGTTTTGCCGCGTTGGTAGGAAAAGACAAGATAACTGTCTTCGTGCTAAAATTGCGGACGCAGACGTGTAGATGAAAACGTCGAAACGGCAGAGAAAAGGACGAACGGACGGGTCGAGGACTGCCCCAGCAGCGTGTGGCGACCACCCGAAGGCGCAGTGCGGGGCAGAAGAAGCCAAGGGAACCTTGCGCGTGTGCAGCTGAGTCATGGACGAATTTTTCAAAATGAAAATCAAGAGCGCTTCGCCGGAAAGGAGGAAGGTGTAGTGAGTGTGACCAAGGCGACTTCACACGCAACGCACACGGGCAAGTCCACACAAAGGCGCGAATGAAGTATGTTCAGGAAAAAAACCCGCCGTCCCATCCCGACTAAACAAAACGGAACACTCAGTCACCTTTGTGAGAGAAAGGAAGATAAGAAGCTCTTGTCAAGCTGGGGAAAAAAGTGGACGACTTCATTACGGCTCGACAGAATGAGTGGAAACTTTTTCCGCCTGTTGACAGAGAAAACCTTCACGCATCATTGCCCGCGACTCCTTTAAAAAAACCTCCCCTGACCTGCAAAATGGAGAGTGAATTGGGGGGCAATACATTAGTGCACAAGGAAAGCAATAGCTCTCTCCTCATGTGCTTGGTAGCTGTCTATTTGAGGCGACGCCGCCGCAGGTAGCCGACGAGATGATGAGACCGCGGTAAACTGCGCGTTCCGCTGGGGATCGCGGCCACGGACAGTTGAAGCAGCCACAACGAGAGAGTGAAAAGGTGGAAGTATGAGTACGTGGTTGGGCTCGTGAATACGAATGAGACTACGCGGTACACTGGCAAAAGCTGACGTAGCGAAAGCTGCACGGCAAGAAGCGAGGGGCCGTACGGCAGAAACGCGTGTGAAGGAAACAGAAACTGGAGAAGCACGAAGAACACGCTTCCTCGCCGCGGAAACAGTCATAGTGCGCTGTTCAGAAACTGCAGTAAAAGACGGTCAAAACTCCCTTTTCACTGTCGTACTACACATCTACTACATGCATAACAACATGTTAGTAATCTGGGTAGTCGTGAAAGAAGCGGTGGCTAGCGCGCATGCGCCAACGATAGAAGTCTACAGTATAGTATATTTGCTATGAATTGTCGGCCTCTGTGTCCGTCATCAAGTAAATGGGCGTAGACAGGGCCGCATGTCAGCATATATATTTGTGTGTGTCTCGTACACACGTCCTACGACTCGGATAAGAAATGCATCATCTTAGATACTACTAGCACATGTGAGTGTGTGCACCACATGTGGAAACGGTACGCATTTACGCGTATACATATATGTGTATACTGATATCGTCTACGACTGCCCACACGACGCTTGGATCTCTCTCTATATATGCGGCTCTCCACGTATGTCTCTACATGCGTGGATACACGTATTAGGTCTTTGGGTGAGGATACTCGGGTAAAAGTGACAACCCCGCAGTCACTTATGACAAATGCGTTTCACTTCTCGATACGCGGTCTCCTCACAGCCATCTATACATCCATACATACCTCCGTACGCATATTTAAGTTTCATCCATGGTATCTGCAAGGCGGTACACTCATGTATTACGTAAACACTCACGCATTTATAGATATCAGGCCTACAGGTACCTAAACGTAAAGCATACATGTACGCAGATGATGAGTCTGCACTTGAGCTGTACCTCAAATGCTGCGCAAGACTCGGTGTAGGCATCCGTGGAGACAGGCAGAATTTCACACTTGTGCACAGAAGATCGCGCGGAAAGTGTTTCCACTCCAGTGCGGCGCCTGATAGTTACGCAAACAGAAAGGAAGAGGACTGCTTATTCTGCGCGCAGGGAGACCTACGACGAGTTCGTACAAAAGGCTTTGTACACGTGCTTGCATGACGCAGTGTCAGCTTCCATCTCCACCGTGCGAGGCCGACCAATCTTTCTTCTTATTATACAGGAAAGTGAGTTGTACATACCTGTGGCGTAAAGTAGTGTGAAGCACGTAATTGAACATTCAGGACAGCATGTTTGAGGAGCTCCGAAATTGACTAATAAGCACACAGGACCGTTTGGGTACGATCACATAGATGAGTGTAGCCGCACCGATACTATTTACAGGTACCGACTCTGAACACAGCTGACTAGCAACGAATCCATCTATTCACATAAGTATCCCCCAGTTCAGACGTACCCTGTGCAGGTAGGTATTGCACCGGCGGTCAAGTTTATAAATCTTTTTGACTGGAGTGGTGGACGGGTTCATGAGGTCTGCACTTACCTTCAGGGGGCACAGATTTACACAACTCTTGCCAATAATCGATATCAGCGGGAACGTGGACGTACTCGCATATAATAATGTATTCATGCGTCTGGTTGCCTCCGCGAAAGTACCTACTGCAGATCCGTAGGGAGGTGTTCGGTGCTTCGCGTTCAAGATCGCGGTGGCAAAGAGCGCGGACGGGTGATTCATCAACGCAAGAATTTTTGACTCTTCGGCTACACACTACCACCTTCGTGTGCTTGCTGTGTCTATATATATATATATATATATGCGTGCTCAAGGAGACCTTACACAGGTATAGAAGAAGCCGGAGTATTCACACCTGTGTAGTCAAAACAGAGAAAAATATACGGAGGACACGTGCGTCTCAGCAGCCACTGTCAGAGACAAAGAAAGCAAACGAAGGGGCAGCACGTGGATGAACTGCAGCCCTTTCACTGTCCAGATCTTCTTCCTTGGAAACGGAAAGGGGCTGGGCTTAGGCAGTACAGGGAGGATAAAAGTCGACAAGGTCGACTGAGTGACGAGCCCGCAATCAGGACAAAAAGAAGGAGAGGCGAGGCGAAGAAAGACAGAGAATTCAGTTCTACAGGCTAAGCGAGAGAGCCGGAGACGCAGAGGAAACAGAGCTAAAAGGGACGCTCTATTCTCAGTAATCACGCAGAAGCGGAAACGAATGCTGTGAAACACAAGAATTTAGCACCAATTCAGGAGAGAGGTGACGAAGAAGAAAAAGAAATATTGGACCGTTTTTTCCAAATTCTTGATGTGAGTGAACGGAAAAAGCACCAAAACACAGGAGTTTTCGCTAGCAAAAAGAGGTGGAGACAGGGGGATGTGCAACAACTGTAGAATTTTCTGACGGTTGGGATGCGCGTACACATTTATTGACACATACGCGTGCATCTACCTCGAAATTCCACTATGTACACATATATATACATAGACTCGTAAAGACGGACAAACAAGGGTATTCAACGAGCCAGAGAACGCACGTGCGCACACACAGACGTATCTTCACGTAGTACCCATCTGTACGCACGAAACATACGTGCATACGGCCATTTTACTTTTCACCATGATACCCCGACGCTTCACACGGGGTTCCGCAGAAAGTGTGGACACGCGTTCTTTAGCGTTGTGCACCTCTGCAGCGGCCATCTGACGTGCCCGCTACAACATTCTCCGGCATCATTCAGTTCTCGAGAAAACCAGCACGCGCGTGTGGTGCTGTCGAGCACTTCGGGTTCTCGTACAGCCGGTCAGCAATATTGTTTTTATCGTCAAATACGTGCATGCACATATATATATATATATGTGCATCTACGTGAGTGTCTATATCTTTTTGTGGGAGGTGTGATACGTATATACTCACATCTGTGCACAACTTCACACATATATGGATAGACATGTATGTGCCTGTAGAGAGAGGCATATTTTCATGTACAACTGTGTGTCCATACACGGGCGTGGTTGTGTGGACCTGCCACGGAACAACAGATGTGGGAGAGCGAAGCTGACCAGCGAAGCTTTGAGTGCTATGCTTAAAACCAGTTAAGTTGAATGTAAATCTTTGTGTGGTAGCTAGCGTCACCTTCGACGTGGAGCAACATTTGTAATCTCAGTGCGCGAAGAGAGGTTGTCAGCTGTGGAACATAGCGTCTGAGGTCGTGTGTCCATCGCTTTTCGCTGTTTCAATCGCCAAACTACTGTGATTGTGGAGCTGCTCTAATTCTCAGTCTGACACAGCTTCAGTAGCACACGCACATGTGCGTGTGCCTCTTCGAGTATCTGCTGAAAAGTGTTGCTTGTTTTTCATCAAGCAGTTTCCTCCCAAATTCCTATGGTTTCGTCCTGCGTCCTTTAGCCTCTGCTGTATTGTTACATATAAACATTTGGTTTTCTTTCAACAAGCCTGCCATTGAAAAGATGATTTGACTTTTGATAAGTGCCAACAGTAAACTGGTCACTTGTGTCCCGTCTACTGCCACGTTGACAATCATTCCCTTTTTTCGACAGGCGCCTTCCGTAGGTTAGACACTCGCGTCCCGTATAGTGCCACGTGAATAAAGTCTCACCGTGTGCCAGTATCACTTCCAGCGCACGTCTACCTTTTCGTCGATGCGCTTCGTACGCTAACCGTTCTCTTCACCACCGCCCCTGTACGTAGTTTCACTACTCCATTCAGTATGTGTCCAGTGGAGAAGTCTCTACGTTTTATAGTTCGTCCACCTGTGTAGATTGTCTGCACTTTCCCATCAGGCCACCGCGTACGAAACATTCCATAGTCGCTCAACATGCATTTCCATTCCCACACACAAAACATTTGACTGTTTCCCATCACGCTCACAGAAAGCGCTGCTCTACTTGTAAACCGTTACCAGGTACATGGGCGAGTACTATCCTCACACATTTTTGCAAGAAAAAGAACTTCGTTTTCCTTGGCGTATTCGGTCGCCACCTATTCTATGGGAAGCAACTTTGGTGTGTGTCTTGTAATTCGTATGCATCTGCTGGTCAGTCCGTCCTCTACCTTCGCTTGAAATATGTATTTTTATCTTTCTTAGTACACCTGCAGCAACTTGTTCCCTACCCTTGTTTCATCATTGTACTTTCGCAATGTAACCTCCGAGACTGCGGCTGATTTTTTGTTCGTGTAACCTGCTGCGATACTGCTTTGCAGCACTTGCCCGCTGGAAGTACGTCCAACAGTTCTGCTGTTCCACTATCGTCGCAGCAAAGTGCTGTGTTCGTTCTCCTCATGCGAATTTGTGTTTCTCTGGCAGCACTGACTTCCACGCGCGGCTGTGTCTTTGCCGTCACCAACCTTCTTCTGCGGCGCTCGACTTCTGCAGCTGAACAGGGATTTTCGCTGTGCTGGTTGATCACTGCAGGTTGTGCTGTTACTGCGTTTTGTTCTGCCTATGGTGCTGCTTAGTGGGCCCTTCACCTTACCGAGCGCGAAAGTGCGTCTAAATTTCCCGCTCTTTCTGCTGTTTCGGCCCTGCTGCTACTGCTGCAGAAAGCTGTAGCTCCCCGCTGCCGCTACTCGAGCAGTTTGTGTACGGTCGTTGGTGCTGTCTCGTGCGCCTGAGGTTGTCTGTGTATTTGGCCGGTGGTGTGGGTGTGTGTGTGCGCGTGTGTCGTTAGAGTTTTTCAGCAACTTTTTGTTTGATTTCTCGCTCTTTTTCGGCGAGGTACTCTTTGACGCCTTCGTACGTCGCGCGCATCATTTTTTGGCCTCTGCGCCAGTTCGCCGGACAGACCTGCTGCAGAAGGGAGCTGCCACCTTCACCGGCCGCATCTTTTTGCTGCTCGAGCGCTTGAACCATCTCGCATACCCGCAGTGCTTCGTCTACGCTTCTGCCGAGAGGCAAATCATTGACTGTGCTGTGCTTAATAACGCCGTCTCTGTCAATAATGAACAAGCCGCGCAAAGCTACGCCTGCGGAACCGAGCAATACGTGAAAACTGCTGCTAATCTCTCGCTTCAAGTCCGATACCAGCGGAAAAGACAGACGGCCCACTCCCCCATCTGCAGGGGACGTCCGCGTCCATGCGAGGTGAGTGTACACACTATCTACAGAGACGCCGACAACC
Organism: Sarcocystis neurona; assembly: GCA_000727475.1. Classification (NCBI taxonomy): domain Eukaryota; phylum Apicomplexa; class Conoidasida; order Eucoccidiorida; family Sarcocystidae; genus Sarcocystis; species Sarcocystis neurona. The sequence goes on along the minus strand of KL647294.1, from coordinate 3,347,051 downwards.
TTGAGAGAGGAATTGCGATCCAGATGAAAGAAGAACAGAACAACAAACACACAACGAAGACGTCAAAAAAGGGCGACAAGAAGGCGCGCCGGAGGAACAGCACGTCCGGCGCCGCAGGAAGAGGACGCGGAGAAAACAAGCAGACAGACCGTAAGGATCTAAAAGAAGAACAACACGGCGAAGAAGAAGAAGAGGGCGCGACGAAGAAAAAGACGGAGCGGGAGAAGGAGAGAACAAGACGCGGAGCTCACGCAGAAGAAACGAAAGACGAAGCAGCGGATCAGCACTCCGGGCGCGTGAAAAAGGAGAACAAAAAGATGGGAAGCAACGCAGAGGCGAAGGCACAGGAAAGCCAGGGCGCAAGCAAAGAAAAGCGCGGGATAGAGCAGAACGGAGTGAAACTCGAGAAGCAGGAAAAGACAAGACGAACGGGCAGCAAGGACGAATCGAAGGACGAAGTGTGGGAGGGAAGAACCCCCATTTCTTGTGAAAACACACGCACGTGTTCCTATCTGTGTCTACAAAAAGTTGTCTCTACTATTACTTCACCGTTGTGTGGAGAAACGAAGCAAAAACGAGGAAGAAGCAAGTTCCGCGAGACAACACTTTAGCAGCAGGAACAAGCAAGGCAACAGCAAAATATAGAGACACTTCTTTCGCACTTTCGAGAATTTCTCCTCCCCGTGTGAAGTGCCACATATCATCTGGTAATACTTCTCCCTGACACTTCTTCAAACGGTCGTATGTGAGCGTTGTCGAATACTTTCGCATGCAGTTCTCCTCTCCTCTTCGTACGCGTGCACCCGTGGCGGGTCTGCGATTTCTTCGTTACTCAACGTGCCAGCGGGCGTAGCTCGGCAGCCAAAACTTCCCTCGCCTCTTCTCGTCGACACGTGCGACAAAAAACGAAGACGCAGGCAGGCTACACGCGCGTGCACAACAAAAGTAGCCCCGTGTGTACGTAGACTTGCAAAAAGAGAAGAGACACTTCTTTTCCTCCGGCGTGCAGTGTCATATAGAGACTTGCACAAGGGTGTAGAGAAATTTCTTCTCCTCCGGCGAAGTGCCGTACATATATATAGGCTTCCACAACGGACAGAAAACCTGCACCTTCTCTGAGGCGGGGCAGCTCTCCGTGAGACACCCGCCACACGTGAGCCCTCAGCAGCGATGCGTAGACAGGCACATACACAACAAAACCAGTAAGCAGAGAAATATTTACCTATACATATACGTACATATAGAGAGATATTCAAGTATAAGATACGGACACGCACGTAGACACATATGTGCACATCCACATACAAATACACATATGTGGAAAGAGAAAAACAGAGATAGATACAGGATAGATATATAGATATAGATACAGGTAGATGTAGACCTGTATACAGACAGGAATGTGCACACACACGTATACATATATATATGTAGAGAGAGAGATATATATATAGACAGACGTCCACCTGTATACAGGCAGATATGTGCACGTATATAAATATATATATAGAGTATAAGATATGGATAGACGTACATCTGTGTACACAGGAATAGACAGGCACACACGTACAGACACACGCTCACATAGATATATATATGTCTCGATGTGTATATATGTGCACAGGAGTGTGGACAGCTCTGGAGAAGGCAGGGGGAAAACCGTCTACTAGATGGTCTCTGCTGACTTCTACAGAGAAAGAGTTTGTCCATCAGCACGTCGTCGCTCTTCGCTTACAGGCGCGGTGAAGGGCCGGCGAATAATACGGGAAAGTCTCTCAGAGCGGCAACGCAGCAGCAGCAGCAGGTCACAGAGCAGAGGCACGTGCAGGAAATACCACTACTTCATGTTGTCTCTGCAGCATGTCTGTGTAGCACATGACAGGCGGCCAAGCCGAACAAATATACATGCACAGACGCACGACTCTATACGCGGGTCTTTGCCTCTACCTACAGCAGGTGTGTCTCTCTGTCTCTCTCTGTTTTCCTCCGAGTGAATATGCGGCGTCTACGGGGGCAGCACCGTTTGTAGGAGTGTGTGTGTATGTGTGTGGCGGTGTCTGTTCGTGTCTCTGCTGCCGTCTCTTACTTGAAAACGTAATTTTTCGAACTCGGCCGCAGCGTGGTGGAAGGCCAGCAGTTCCGACGGGCAGACAAAAGTGAAGTCGAGGGGGTAAAACAGCAGCACCACTCCTTTCTTCTCCTTGCGATACTCAGAGAGACTCACTTTCCCAAGCTCGCCTGCAGCAAACGCATGCAACAGTGAAGACCTCCTCTGCGCACAAGACGGCTCTGCTTGCGCCCGAAGACAGCGTGTGCATCAACAAACAAGGGACGCGCATGCGGGAAAAAGGAGGCCTGATCGGCGGGTTATCCGGCGAACTACCTGGCGAATGCGGGGGAACAGCTATAGCAGCAGCAGCAGCGGCTCCCCGCCTCCGCAAGACACGGCGCACGAGACACGCAGCGCTCTGCACGTCTCTCCTGTTCGAATTGCGCTGGCTTCACGTGTACCGTGTCTCTCTTCGTCTACATATACATGTACAATTGTGTAAGCCACACACAAATACGGGCGTATAGACGCCGCTCTCTCCTCCGGTGGGGTGTACGTACACCCAAAGAAGTAGCACACGTGCTGCACTCGTTTTCCGCGTAGAAACGCTTCTCTCGGCGACTGGAGATTCCGTCGCCGCCGGCTTCATGACTACAGACACTTGGACGCAAGGCCTCCTATGCGCCAGAACTGCCGCCTGAGCCATATAGCTCAGCCTCATATGTAGGTCAGCAGGGAAATTCGGCGCCGTCCGGTGTAGACAGACACGTGCGGAAGATATATGGAAGTAGCGTCCTGGAAGTATGTGGCAGTCCACAGGCGTGCCCCTCAAATACATACATATCCACGTCTCACCAGACGCAGGCCCGCAACATCGTAGGAGTCGACCTGTCTACCTGTACTTGTCTATGTCAGCCTGTATGTATTTGTGCATAGGTTTCTCGCCCTCTGTACGCCCGTCTACATTCACTTATGTATATCTTTTTGTCTACATCTGTCTACTCATGTTGCTCCCCCTACATCTATCTATATCTGTTCTGTGTCTCTATCTAGACCTGCCGACGCACATCTATATCTATCTGTACCTGTCTGTATCGATGTCTAGCAATCTATCTACGGCTATCTGTTTCCACACCTGCCTACCTATATCTATCTATATACATACATCTCTATATATACTTTTATATGTATATATATACATGTGGAAGTCCTTGTGATTGCTTGGTGGGCGTACATTCGCTGAAGGCAAAGTGAAAGATGGCGGCCAACAGGGGTCAGTGCCTCGGCGACTATTGTGTGTACGTGCCGCCTTCACAGAAAACGTGGCGAAATTCTGTATGCGCACACAAATACATATATACGTATTTCTCTCTTACTAAACGTATACACACACAGATGTCTTTCTCCCTATATATATATATATCTCCCTCTCACTGTGTATGCATATACATCAATAGGTAAATCTGTCTCTCATTCTCTATATATACATATATTTCTCTCTTACTATAGAAATATGTAGATCTCTTTTTCATTACAGAGGTATATTTAGATAGCTCTCTCTCTATCTGTATATACATGTATACACATATATTTATATACGTATAGCCACGATCGCAGGCAAGCAGTGCAAATGCAGAGCCTCTGCGCATGCAGGCCCGTCTGCACGCGAGTGCAAGCACAGGTTATATTTTTTTTCTAAAATGGGCCCTGCCCACACGCGCGCACATGCCTCCAGGGACGCCCAACAGCTATAAAATCTCCTGATCGCGCATCCGCGTGCGATAGCGGCAGCACCGACGGGCGACGTTGAAGACGGCGCCGAGACGCTTTGCAGAAGTGCTGCTGCGCGCACCCGAGGCGACGCACGCATCTCCATATACGCCTCTGTCTCTGTGTGTATACATATACAGAGGTATACATATGTAGATATACATCCAGATTTAGATAGATAGACGTATTCACAAGCAGGTGAATCTACCTAGTGGAGATCTACACACGCATCTTCACATATATGAGGACGGCGTTTTACATGCGTACATACATGCCGACGCACGCAGAGGCCCGTCTATCAGACGCCGGCTTACACGTCTCCTTCTGTGAGCCGTAGGAGTTGTTCGGTAGGGAGGTGCGTCACTCGAGGAGCAGCAAGGAGGAGGGGACGTGTGGCTGCTGAATACGCGTCCCTTCGTGTCTATTAATATACCAGAGAGAGACGGAGACATGCAGGCCCGCGCAGAGCCCGACCCTCCACGTCTGTATATACAGGCGTGTGATTACCGTACGTCGAGGGCCGCTTGGGGACAGAGACGTCAGAAATACGACTCTCTATCTATTCAGGCTTCTACGTATACCCCACTCACATGTATCTATGGAACGCCAGAAGTACTCCACCATCTGTCCACGAGTCATACAAACGTATTCCACATACATTAAAATATACGTGGGTGGCACATCGTACGGGGACAGAAAGACGTACGACCGCGCTCTATCTCTGCAGCAGCAGGCAGGCGGCAGCAGGATCTATGTTGGGCTTGAGAGGCTTCAAAAACTTTCCTCGACACCGACTTGAAGAAGACACGTAGAAATATACATTTACGCACCTAGGTTGTTTAACCTGTAGATATATAAGTGAGCACACATAGAGATAATACATATATATATATATTTATATACGTTCGCTTCCATATGCAGTGCCACGAGGGGACCCGTGGGAGGACGTCGTAACGACGCGTTCCTCCCAAACGCGCTCCCTCACATCCATACGACCGTCACACACATGCGCTCACACATATATATAGGTACGTAAACATGCGTATACATATGTGTATATATGCGTACATTCATACGCACGTACGTGTACATATACATGCATTACAGCTGAGTAGATGCATGCAATATACATATATGCGCTCAGGGAAGTCTCTACACATACACTGCACATCTCCACGCGCACGGCCTCTTTCACATACACAGAGGCAGACACGCAGATACGTATTCGAGCGGAACGCCTAGGTGGGCGTCCGTGCGGGGGTACCTGTGCGTACACCGCGAAGAACTCACCGTTCGGAAAAACAGCATCTGCGGTGAAGTCCGGTGCAGTTTTTGTGACGAGGAGCCCAGGATCTCCCAGTGCGGCTGCTGCTGCCGCTGCTGCTGCGCTGCTGCTACTGGCCAGTGACGCCTTCGAGTGCAGGAGATGCGGTTGTTCGGGCCGCTGAAACAGAGAGCGGAAGGCAGCAGCAGAGGGACCACGAGCAGTAGCGGGCAGAAGGGGAAGAAAAGACGCAGCAGCAGCTCCTGTTGTAGGCGGCACTGCGTTTGCAGACCAGCTGCTGTTGCTGCGGTTGTCGGTGTCGCCGGTGCTATTCTCTCTGTTGCTGCTGGCGAAAAGGGCCGCCAGCGTGTTCTTGCTGCCGGTGAAGCGGCACAGACGGGACGCAGCAGCTGCGGTTCGCAGCGCAGCGACAGCAGCTGTTCCTCTCTGCATGATGACTTGTCTGGGACAGCACACGAAGAGGAGAAACTCTATTCTATACACGACGTAGAGGAGGAGGAGGAGGAAGACTACTTGACACAGGAAATTGCTAGTACTCCGTCTCACCAGGGCGCTCGTATACCGCTTCGGATGTTTGTTTCTGTAGTAGGTGAGTCGTTGTGCCTCTGCGCGTGTGTGTGTGCGCGACGTGTGCGTCTTTTACGCGGTAAGTGTACCGTAAAAGCCGACGCAAGCGCGTTCTTGTGTGCAAATAGTTGCCTACTATCTCTGACAGGCATGAACGGCCATTCGGCGAGAAAAAGGGGGGTGGCTGCGGAAGCCGCGCGACGACGGCGCTACTACCAGCACACGGGAGGCAGCAAGGTAGTCGCTATCAACACTGGGATAGGCGCATGCACGTGCGCTGTCCGGCAGCAGAAACACCGCGTTGATTGCAGCAGCAGGCTCATTACTGGCGTAACAGTTGCAGCAGCATGCCCGCTGCTGCGTGCGGCGCGACACCGCACGGGACCGAGCGACGGAGCAGTGATGACACAGAGAAGCTGCGGTGGGTTGGGCAGTGCAGTTCACACCTGCGACAAAAGATGGGCAGCTTGCCTCTGTCGGAACACCAGCAGTCGGCCTGTCTCTCCACCGGAGCCTACAGATGCGCCGGCAGACGCTGGAGGTCTCATTGTTTCGGGTTTAGCGGCCGCCTGTCGGTGCAGTTCACCTCTACAGTATCTCTTATCTATGTACCTTTCCTCTCTGGTGTACACACGTGGAGTCACGGGGCGCGCTTGTGCAGCAGCCATTCGTTTCAGAAAACGTCGCCGCAGCAGCTGAGGGGAGGAGAAGACGCAGGGCAGTGCAACACACAGCATCGGGGGAAGGAGGCGGATCTCCCCTTAGTGAACCACTAGGGCAGAGGAGGTGTGAAGTGTCAGCGAAGATCCTTATCACGTGTCCCTTGTTCTTGCCACGCTACCGTATCTTACAGCAGTTCCCGTTGTTGCTGCTCCTGCTGCTTTATGATGCTTGCGAATGAGTAGCTCTCCATGCGCAGAGGCACAGACACGGGAGCAGAAGAGGGGGACGAGGAAGCGCAAGACCAGGAGCAGGAGCGCAGCAAGAGAAGTAGATTCGTCAGAAGCGGGAGCGCAGCAAGAGAAATAGACACGTCAGAGGCGGGAGCGCAGCAAGAGAAATAGACACGTCAGAGGCGGGAGCGCAGCAAGAGAAATCATCACGTCAGCGGCAGGTGCGGTGCAAGAGAAATTGATCCTCACCGACAGGAAGGCAGCAAGAGAAATGACTACCTCAGCAGCAGGAGCGGAGCAAGAGAAACTGCCGCAGCAGGCGCGCAGCAAGAGAAATGACTACCTCAGGAGCGCACCAAGAGAAATGGCTACCTCAGCAGCAGGTGGGCAGCAAGAGAAATGGCTACCTCAGCAGCAGGTGGGCAGCAAGAGAAATGGCCCTCAGCAGCAGACGCGCAGCAGGAGAAAGTGGTGTTTATAGCGCAGGGGTTCCGCTGGCGGAGGTCCCCTCTCGTAGAAGCATTGCAGTGGTTACTGAACTGACTGGCGGTGAATGCTGCTGCTGCTGTTGTTGCAGCGGTTGTGCTGCTGTCGCTTCCACACTGCCTGGTGGTGCGGCGGCGGGTCTACTCCTGCGATTTCAGAGCACAGAAGGAGGAAGGTTGCTGTCTACCGCGCAACATCCTGCTGCTGTGTCTGTACTGCAGCACACACCAGCTTTGCTGCGGCTGCTGGCGTCCCAGTCAAGCAGTGATGCTGCCGACGACTAGGTGGAGTGCGATGTTCGTTGATGCGTACGCTGCTCCTGTCAAAATTTAAAAAGAAGGGCCTCCTGGGGCTGCTGCTACAGGGGGCGACGATTGTTTCTCTGCTTTAGGGCACACCGCGTTTGCTCCTACGGGATTTTGCTAGACAGGTCCAGTGCCCATCTTGCCGCCATTGATACACGTTGATGACGCTGCGGTTTGCTCAAGGTGTCACCACCGGTGTTGCTAACCGAAAAAACTGGTCCCATTCACCCTCCTGCAACACCTGCGATGACCGCACCGCAGTGGTGCGAACAGCACCGCTGCTGCCGATCTAAAATGCTGGCTCCGCTCACGATATCCTGCAGTAACTCACGTGGGGCTATTATCTCCGAGCGGAGTCTTATCTGCGCTGCTGGTGCTGCTGCGGGTGCGCTGTGCCCACCGACAGCAACGGCAACAAATCCCTCCACTGCTGCTGACGATGTTTCAAACTGTCCAACTGTCTTCAAAAGTACTGCTGCGGCAGCTGCTTGTCAGGAGGATACACTACCTCTGCCGCTTTTCTGCAAGGCTGGCGCTACGCTGTGCTGTCGTTTACGCAGAAACTGCTGCGCGCCTACTTCCTTGATATTGCCGCGTGTGCTGTTGTTCCTCGGGGCTGCCGCCGTTGCTGCGAGCTGCTCGGTTGCTGGTATCGACTGTGACGCTTGCTGCAGCTGCCTTTCGCAGTCCCCGCCTGTGCTGCAGAATTCTTCCTGATGCTGCAGGAGGTTTGCTGTCACCTGTACAGTGAAGGGGACACACGTGTGCACACCCTCCGCAAAAGTCGACACAGAAACAGCTTGGAAAGCTACAGCTGCTGTTGCTGCGTTTGTGGTTGCTGGCGGCCCCCGTTCTTCCGCTGGTGTTGCCGTTGCTCTTTGCTGTCGCTGTATTAATAGTAGTGGTCCCTGCTAATCTCATGTGGCGGCGTGTGTTGCCCGTAAGCAGGTATCCCCTGCTGCTCGCGTACGCCACTTCTGCGCCACTCTGTATACCCTGCTGATGCAAGTTTCGCTGCTGCTGGTGTTGCTGTGCTGCTAAGAAAACATGTTTGGCCCACTGGCACGTTGGGCGGCGTAACTCAGGCTCCCTTGATCTCAGCGTCTTCGTGCGGCGCTTCCTTTTCTCCCGTGGTCACATTCTGACCTCCTTCCGTCTGTCGATGTGCGTAGATGTTCAAGCATCACTGTCCCGACAATATATATATGTATGTATAATTTATTCGGGCTCATAGATTTCTCCTGTGAGTCCGATGTTGTGTCGAGGCTGACGTACAGTTCCTGGAGCTGCTCCTGGTGTGTCATTTGCTGCTGTGGTACTCCTACCTCTGCTGCTTCCGCTGCCGTTGATGCAGCCTTTCATCGCTCGTTTCTTCTGCTCACCCAGACGCGAATTGACTACAGCAGAATCAGTACCACCCTCGACGCGCAGGTAGTTCTCCCTGTTGCCGGTGGCGGTCCGCCCGCATCTCTTGATTCAACGGCTGCTACTGTTTGTTGGTTGATCCTGCAGCCGGACCGTCTTCGTTGCCATTTCTCGGATGGTGCTCCTGCTGGCTGTTTTCGGCCTTGTTGCTACGCTGCGTCTGGCATAGCTCGTCCAGCAGCAGAGGCGCTGCTGCCCGCTTCTCCTGTTGCTGCGGCTGCTCCTTTCTCCCTGTCCCTAAAGAGAGTCGTAACCATCACACACTAATACCTCAGCCGCGGCACACGCAGCCGCAATCCGGCAGCGGCAGGACTGCAGCCGTCCCACCACAGAGAGTATCTGGGTGTCAGAAACGATGGTGCAGCATCAGCAGGAGAAGAGAGTTCTCGCAGGTGGCCACTAGCCCAGTTTTTTCAGACCGAGCGACACCACGCACCTCGCGGCTTTTGCAGCACTGCCCTAGTGCATATTGTAGCAGCTTGGGATGGTGTCTTTGCATCTCGGCTGCTGCGCCGCTGCCGCTAGTTCCCTGCTAGTGACGCGGCTGCTTCAAAGCGGCATCCTGCTGCTGCTGCTATTGCCGGTGATGTCTGTTCTCTTTCAACTAGTAGTTGTCTTGGGCAGCTGCACGTGTGACAACACGGGTGCTGCAGACCTCACCGTTCAGAAGGAGATATGCTGCTGCGGCTGCTGCTGCGTATGACGTGTGCGGGGGGGGTTTGTTCCACTGCGCTGGCCTGCTCTCCTAGACAATGAGCCGACGACACGTGCTGAGTATATGTATGTATGTATATATATACACATATCGCACGTGACAACCACACACGAGGAGCAGCAGCAGAAAGAGGCGCATGGGTTGTGGAGCGGCAACAGGCGCCGTAGCAGCAGGCGGAGAGTGATCACGTGTACTATTACTACTACGTCGTCGTACTGCTTCTGCAGCGACACCCGCTTGCCGGAGGGTGGGCCATCGGTCGGTCGCGTTCCGTCCCCCGAATAGGGGCGCCAGGCGACAAAGGGAACGGCTGCTGCTGCTGCTGTCCTGGGCCGCTTGTGTGCTGCTGCTGTTCTGCCCCGCTGTGATGCGGGCCCTCGCTGTTGTTGGTGATGGTGCTCGTCCTCCATCTGCCGTTGCTGTTGCGGCTAGTAGTATCCTACTAGATGTTCTTGGCGTTGCTCCTGCGGCTAGTACTACACAACTAGACGAACTTGGCGTTGTTGTTGTTGCAGCTTCTGCTGCTGTGTTGGTGGTACCGGCTTCATACTTAGAACTGCTGCTCTGCATATGTATTAGGAAGAGAGAGCTACTGCTGCCTGCCGGGGCGGTGCTGGTACGGTCCCATACTGTGTCGCTCCCCTGCTGCCACTGCTACTTCACTGTCCGCTGCTTCGCTGGTGGCCTCCGCTGAACTATTTTTCTTCCTCGCCGACCAGAGAGATCTTTCGATAGCTTTTCTCCGTGTTCCTGTATACGACACTGCTTTTTTTTGCCGCGCGGCTGCGTCTTCACCACCACCGCACCTCCCTCCCGTCGGCTCCCCTTCCCTGCCTCTGTTGCCCGTCTCCCTGCACAGCCGCAGCACAAAGCGTCGCCGCTTTTTTCCCTGGCGCCGCCGGCCGACGCATCGCTGTGTTACTCCACGCACCCGAGCTAACGACTCCTTCTACGCTTCACCCGGCTTCCTCCAGCTGGTGCTCCCTTCATCCGCTGCGGCTGCCGCCCCTCTTCTACCGACGGGTGCCTCTGCTGCTGCTGGTGCTGCGTCTGCTGCTGCTGGTGCTGCTTCTGTTGGAGCTTCTGTTGCCGCTGCAGCCGCTCTCTCCCGTGGTTCCACCGACTGCCGCCGCCTCTTTCCACTGGTGGAAGGGCCCTTCCACTTGCGCCGCTCCCGTCGCTGCGCCGCATCCGCAGCAACGCCAACCGCAGAGCAGCGCTGCAGAAGAAGAGTACGGCAACCTGACTTTTTCATGAGCACCGAGTTGAAGCAACACCGGCACTTGTTGCTGACGCGTGAGGTTTGTTGCAGCTGTGCGACTTTTGCCTGAGCTCTCTCTGCCGCTTGTGTCACACTGGGTGGCTGCCTCTTCTCCGGCGTTCCTCTTGTTCTCCTTTCGCTGTACATACCTTTTCGGCGCCACCGCGTCTTGCGTGGTTCCTCATATTTCCCCTTTCCGCCGGTGTGTCCTCGGTCCTGCCACGCACTTTTTGGTCAGCCGTGGCGTTGTGCTGCTGCCGCTAGCCGCGCCGGTACGTTCCGCTGTGCATGCAGCCATCCACCGTGTTCTCTTCTCACTTTTTCACGCCTGCTGCTCGACTGCGGCCGTCCTCCCCAGGCCGTTTCCACCTCCCCGCCTCCGAAAGTCGATGTCCGAGCTTCCTCGGCTGCTCCAGGCGTGGTTAGCCGCGTGACAGTTCTCCCCGCTGCTGCTGAGCTTCTTCTCGTGGGACGCAGAGCGGACAGGGACTCCATATCAGACGCCCCTCTCGACGGGCAACCACGTCTGCCTCTCACCTTCTTCAGCAGCATTCCCCCCTCTCCCATGTACGTGCTGCGTGGCAACTGACGCCGCGCTTGCCGCACTTCATGCTGCCGCTGCTGCTGCCGCTGCTTCTGCCTTTCCGCCCCTTCCTTTCTGCTGAAGTGAGTTAGCGACAGCTTCTCTTGTACCTCCCTGTTTGCTGCGGGCCCGTTGAAAAGGGACGACGACCTCTTCGCGTTGTTCGTTTGTTGGACTGCGCGTGCGGCGCGCCTCGGGTGCGTCAGGCCGCGTGCTTTGAAGTGTACGTACACCGGAGGCACGTTTTGCTTCAGGCCGCGTGCTTTGAAGTGTACGTACACCGGAGGCACGTTTTGCTTCAGGCCGCGTGCTTTGAAGTGTGCGTACACCGGAGGCACGTTTTGCGACAGGGAGCTGGTGGAGTGTCTGGCTGCTTCTTCTCGACTGGCGCGGAGTTTGATAAGCCTGGCAGTGGAACAATGTTTTAGCTTTCTTCTCCCATCCCTCCCTGAGCCTGCTCCAGCTACTCGTGGAATGCGTCTGTATTTCTTCCTTCCACGTAGAGGTAGCTCTCTGTGCGACTCTGTACACTCCCGGTTCATCCCCGCGCCGCTTGTCGTCGCTTTTTGTTCTCTCTCTCTCTCCCTCGCTGCCCCACTTCGTGAGGAGTTTTTGTGTATCTCTTAGAATTTCTTGATCTCTTCCACGTGTACACACACACACAAACTCCTGTACACATGCAACGGTTTTCTCACACCATTGTTGAGAGAAACAGAGAGGCGCGCTCTCCGCCGCCATCCGGTAGCACGTGGAAAAAGGCGTTGCCCGGTCTGTGTGATTCTGTTTCTCGCTTCAACGCGTATCCTGCCACTTTTTCTACCTTGTTGTGTGCGTCTTCATCCTTGCAGTAAACAGTTTTTGCGCTGCTTCCACGCATTCTCGCTCGTGACGTCGCCTGTGTGCGTAGGTGTTAGCGTGCTGGTCCTGGCCGCTGCTGATGCGGCGGCAGAGCAACCTACAGCCATTTTTCCGTCACCGCTGCGCTGCGCGCGGCGTGACGTGTTTTCCTTGAATTCTCCTGCATTCGTGCGCCGCGGCGACTGCGGCGTCAAAAGAGGACGGGTGTTGTACGTCTAGCAACTTCGTCTAGCAGCAGCAGCAGCATCTCTGTGCGTCGCCCTGCTGCTCCTGCTGGAGCCAGTACCGCGAAAGAGGGTTGCACGCGCACATCTTCGCTCCTCTCTTGGCGTTCCTTAGGCACAGCAGCTGCGACCCAATTCGCCTACTGCAGCAGGCAACAGCAGCACGTGCAGCAAAAGCATTTTGCCGTGGCAGCAGCGGCGGCGAGCCGCAGGCAGTGAACGGCCGCAGCAGCAGCATCGCAGTTGCTGTAGCTGAACAGCAACAGAGACGAGGATAAGGAGGAGGAGGAGCAGTAGCAGCATCAGGCCCAGAATATGGAAGGGAGCAGCGACGCAGCCCAAGAGGGCTGTAGTAGACGGGTCACTTTTGACGGTCGCGCCGAGGCCGACGAAGTAGAAATGATCCGAACCAGCACTGCGCCGTCCGAGCCCGAAGCGCCAGCGGCCAGCAGCAACTGCAGGCGAATGCCAACAACAACAGCAGATCTCCCGTCCGACAGTGCCGTGCTAGCAAATGCCCATGTCTTCGCCGTCGACGAGGTAAGTATCAGCCGGCAGGTCCTCCCTTCCCTCCCACCGCTGACCTCCTCTCCTCCTCATGCGTCGTCGCTGCACTTCGCATGACCTGCAGCGCTGCATGCGGGTGTGTAGGCTTCAGACGCGTCCTGCTAGTATGCACGCATGCTGCGTCTTAAACAGGGACGAGGAGAAGGAGAGGAAGAAGCAAAGTTCGAATATGTGTTTGTATAGACGCTCATGCATTTGTTTCTCCTTATCCTACAACAGCGTGCGAGGCATGTCTCCACAAGGTGACACGGAGAGAGACGCAAATAACTGCTGCTTCCCCAGGCGCGAGCACGCCCCCGCTGGAGGTGCAGACGATTTTGCAGACAGACGCAGAGACGCACGGCTTCACCCGCCCGTCGCTCTGAGTGACATCTATATATAGATATATAGAGAGAGAGACGTTTACTCTCCTATTCTTGGCGCTTGTTGTACTCTTCTACACATATATATGTAGTGTCCTGCGACATACAACTTCGTGTGTATATATATATGTATATATGTAGACGTGTATGTGCGTAGACTGTGTAGTGTACGGCCACATATATCTATTTGTGTGTACGTCTGTGTGCGTGGCGTGGCAATATGCAGTCGTGTGTATGTGTGTAAGTGTGTATGCGTGTATATGTATGTATATATATATATATGTGCGCACACATTTATACGCGGCGCGATATGTTGTTGGGCTTGCTGTCCTCCTGTATCTCTCTGGTCTGCTGCTGTCTCTGGACGTGCCGTCCTTCTGGTGTCTACCCGATCTTTATTTGTGTCTATTCTTGCATTTATACCTGCAGAGTATTCTACTTCCGCCCATATGTACGTAGAGGTTGGAGAAGGCTCTGGGTCAAGTGGTGGCTCTATATGTAAAGAACTTGTATATTTATCAACTTGTAGACACCGGTCGAAGTTTGAAGATACGATCTGTCGCTCTCTGTTTTGTGTCCCGCTCTGGGTACGACCTCCTGTGCTGCTTCTCGTATCTACATATATATATATATATCGGGTTCACTCCCATATATCTGTGTATATATTCTGTATGTATGTATGGCAGTGTGTGAAGTGGAGAAGGGGCTGCAGTATGGATATACGTGCGACCAGACTTCTGCGGTGGTGGGGCTAATATGTGTCTTGCCGCGTGTGCCCGTAAGTACATCAAGTATTTCTTTGATATATATATATATATATATATGATCACGAACCCCAGCAGCCTGATGTCTACGGGTCATCCATACGTATGTATTAATCCATCCACATATATATATACATGTATGTGTAAATACACGGATTTTCTCTGGTCTGCACATATGTGTGTGGATATATGCGCCACCAGCCTCATTTTCCATGGGTCATCCGTATGTGTGTATATGTATAAGTAGGCAGATGCGTACTACACCGGTAGAGGTGCCCCATATGCGTACTCACATGTGTGTATGTGGGTTTGTACCACCGCTCAAGTTTGTATGCAGGAATTCATGTGTATATTTATATCCCTCTCCTTCTCTACATATATATGTGAATCTACCGGTATTCCTTACGTATACTCACGTATATGGATGCCACTCTGTTGCTTTCCACGTAGGTCATTCGCATGTAAGTTTGCAGGCATGTGGATCCCCTTGTTACGTGGGTGTACAGCAGACCCAGGTACGTATATGCTCCTTTCTCTGTATATGTGTGTGCCGCGGAAAAGTGACGCAGTTTGTAGGAGTTGGTTTTCTGAGGATTTCTGTAGAAGAAAGACAGACCACGTGAATGAATTTGTATGTTTGTGTGGGGTCGTACGGCTGCTCTGCAGGTCCTGCGCCTTTGCCAGGCAGATGCCCGTCGTGGCTTAGATGACAGGGAGGTGCAGCGGCGTCTGCAGCGTTTCGGGAAAAATGAACTCGAACATGAACCCGGGAAATCCGTCCTGCAGCTCATTCTTGAACAGTTACAAGATTTGCTCGTCAGGTATATACATGTCAAAGAAAGTCTCTACGTGCGTGCACATAGACGCAGATCTACACTATATATATATATACGTACATATATAAGCGAAGATTCTATGTAGAGATGTACATACATACAAGCAGATTTACTCGTCAGGTCTGTAAATTTCAGAGGAAGTTCTACAGAGAGATGTACGTATATGCGAGCAGCTCTGCTCGCCAGATATATGAATGTCGGAGGAAAGTCTACACATAGGTGTACATGCATATGAGCAGATCTAGCCGTTAGGTCTACATATATCCGAGGAAATTCTATATACACACATAGACACAAGCAAATCTACTCGTCTCGTATATAAAAGAAAGTCCTCTATATAGATGTAGATACGTACAAGCAGTTTCCTCTGCCTGTGTCACACACGTGCGTGTGTGTCTGTATATATGTGAGTTGTGGAGCTTATTTTGTGGCAGTTACGAGAACTCGGAATCAGGCTGCTTTTAAATATCTATGAAGAAATACATCTTCAACGACACATCCACCCATCCTTACCTGCAGTTTCCTATCTACGTATAGGTACACCTGTGTGTGTGTGTGTGTCGCTGTGTATGTATGTGAGGTGGACAGCTTGTTATGGCGCACCTTCAAGATGTGGTAGTCGTAGAGAACTCTATATATTTAATTACATATACACACAACGTTCTGTGTCTTTGTGCGGGTGTCTGTATGGCTGCCTCTATCTCCCTACATATAATATATATGACTTTCACCCTGGACTGTGTTGTGGATCGTCTTACGGGGCAGTTATATATGACGAAGTGGTCATATATACATATGTACATGTAAGATGTGTATATATGTAATGTTTCAATAGATATGTGGGTATGTGTGTAGAAGTAGTATATTGGGCATACGCAGAGATGCGTTCTTCTCTTTCTCCGTCTCTCTGCCCGATGTCTGTCTCTCTGTACACAGATGTAGATATATGTCTGTGGACATACGTATACAGGTGTATCGAAGAAGCTACACCGGAATGCCTATATATATATATATATGTATATGTATGCACGTGTAAATCCCTCGACATCACGCGGAGACATATATGTATATATGTGCGTGTATTCTCTGTATCCACACGTTCGACTTGGTGTGTAAATATGTGTGTCTCTCTACGAACGGGTTTCTAAGGGACGCAAAGAGACATGTACACACGTACACCTGTAAATAGCTACGTGTGTAGACATCCCCCCACGTCCGTGTTCATATATATATGTGGGTACTTTCGTAACTCTCCATGTATGTGTGCTCGCCTGATCGTCTTCATTTACACATAGAAAACCACACATGCATGTAAACATTTATGTGTAGATATACGCTGCACCTGCGCGGGGGTAGGTGTCTAAGTGTGGGTAGTTTCTTCAGCCAAAGGAGCAGATGCGCGCATTTTGTTCGTCCTGGCAGACGGATGTTCCCCACGTTTTTCTAACCCCCTCTGTGCTGTGCAGACAACATGTGTACATAGCTGCTGTATAGACACCGTACAGACGTCCACCTGTGGTGTACTGACACCG
>KL647294.1:3293284-3329552 GCA_000727475.1 Sarcocystis neurona | reverse complement strand
CACACGCATCTCTGCTGTCTAGACACCGTACAGACGTCCATCTCTGGTGTACTGACACCGGACGCACGCCTGTCTCTGCTGTATAGACACCCTACAGACGTTCGTCTATGCTGTGAAGACACAGTGCAGACGTCCATCTCTGTTGTGTCGACACGCACGTTCATCCATCTCTGCTGTATAGACACCGTACAGACGTTCATCTCTGTTGTATAGACACCGTACAGACGTTCATCTCTGCTGTACAGACACCGTATACGCGTCCATTTCTGGTGTGTCGATACCGTACATACGCCCGTCTCTGCTGGATAGACATTACCCTTCTCTGATGTATGGGCACTACCACTCTTCTCTGCTGTGCAGACAATATGTACGTAAACACATCTGCTGTATAGACACCACGTGTGTACCTCTGTGGTGTACAGACACCAGCGTACGTAGGCACGTCTGCATGGTACAGACAGACGTCCCAGCCCACCGGGTGAATTTCGTCGATTGCTGCTGCTGCTGTTCCTTTTCTGCAGTTGCTGCTGCTCTGGCTCTTGCTGCTACGTCTTCTCTCCCACCCCTGCTGCTGCTGCCGCTACAGCATCTGCTGCTGCAGCAACTGCTGCTGTGGCCCCGCATCGTCTGCTGCCTCGTGCCTGCAGCTCTCCTGGTTGCATTTGCTACACCCTGCTGGTTTTAATTTTCTCTTCGAGAATCCTGGTGCTGCCTGCTGATGTCGCTTTCTTTCGATTCCTTCGTCGCTCTCCTCTTGGGTTTCTTTTTTCTTCTCAGAATCCTCCTCATGGCTGCAGTCGTGAGCTTCGTGCTCGCTCTTTTCGAAGGAGGAGCAGACGAGGGAATCACCGCATTTGTCGAGCCGCTGGTTATCTTGGTCATCCTTGTTCTCAACGCTGCTGTAGGAGTATGGCAGGTACGTACTACTGCTGCTGCTGCGGCTCGTTTTTCCCTAATTACTGCTGCTGTAGAAACGTGGTTGGCAGGTGTGCGCTGCTGCTGTTGCTGCTGCCGGTTCTCTCCTGCGTAGTGCTGCTGGTGGCGTCTGGTGCGTATCGTCGACTGCCGCTGCCGGAAACTTCCCCGCCCTCAATCCTGCCGTCGGTATGTGGCAGATGCGCCGTGCTGCTGCTGGTCGTTCTCTCGGTCTCCGTACCGCTGTTGTAGAGTGCAGCTACAGCTGCTGCTGACTTTCCTCGCACGGGGTGCTGTTCTGCAGTCGATACCTTCGACTGTGGTGCATGCCGCTGCCGCTGCCCCGCGTCTAACTCTCGCTCTCCTTTTCCCCTCTCCTCTTCGTCAGCAGCTGCTTCTCTCTCATATCTGCTGTATTTGGGGGATTTTCATTCTCCCCTCTTCTTCTTTTGTTTCCCCTTTGTTCCGCGGATGCTTCGTAGGAAGTATTTATTGCCTCTTATACGTCGTTACGGTTGCATCCTTGTCGCTGTCTCTCCAGCAAATAGACGAGTTCATTTTCCTCCGTCTTTTTCCAGATAGACCACCGCCTTGTCTTTCGTCGTGTTCACTTTCGTTCGTTCCGTGTACTCCGTCGCTATCCCATCGCAGAGTTTCCTCCCCGCCCTCCTTCGGGTCGCCCCGCTGTTTCGCCCCGCTGCGTTCTCTCGGGTGTCACTACACCACACGTGTGCAACACGCGTTGCAGCGGGTTCGTCGGTTTCTTTTTCTTCACGTTCTTCTCTTCATGTTCTTCTTCCTCGGGGCAGCCGTCGTCGGTCTTCCTTCTTCTGCACCTCGACTTCTTCCTCTGCATCACCCTCATCATCGGCTTCCTCTCTTCTGCGTCGTCTTCTGCCCCCCCTCTTGCGTGGTTTCCCTCGTCGTCTCGTGTTGTTGCGTTTGCTCTCCGTCTTCCCCGTTTTGTGTCTCTTTTCGTCTTCCCCTCTTCGTGTCCTTTCCGCTCCATCTTCGTCTTCTCCTTTGCCTTCGCATCTTTGCCATCTTCGTGTCGTCCTCTCGTCTTCCGCTTCTCTGTCTCGACTACTCTCGTCTGTTATTTCTTCGGCTGCTGCTTCTTCATCTTCTTCATCATCTGCATCTCCCTCGTTGGCCACCGCCTCCTGCCACGCACTTCTTCCTCCTCTTCTCCGCAGCATTTCCTCCTTCGCGCGCCATCCGCTCTGCCACTAAAAAACGACAGCGCACCCCGTTCCACTCGTTTCCGTTTTTCTCTCTGCCAAATATATCATTATATCACTCTCGTGCATGTGCGTATGTATGTGTATATGTATGTACGACGGTAGGGCAACATCACTGGCTCGCATTTTCTCCCCTTCGTGCCCCCGCGTTCCCCACGTCCGTTGTTTTGTTGCTGTTGCGTTTCCTTAACGAACACCCTGGCGTTTGCACGCGTGTGAATACGTATGTATGCGTATGTGTGCATGCGGAGACGTGTGTGGGGGGGGGGGGGGGCAGTTTGTTCGGTCGCAGGCCAGTGGAAGACTCTGCTGTGCGTTCGTAGAGAGGAGAAGAGCGCCCTGTGGCACTACTTGGCGCGGGGGGGCGAAGACTCGTCCTTCGTAGGAAATTGTCGTCTGCTGCATACTTCGTAGGAAACTCTGTGTGCTGCGTCTTTAGTAGAAGAAGTGTCTGCTCTTTCCTTCGTAGAGATATGTCTGCTGCGTCTTTTGTAGGAAGTTGTCTGCTGGGCGCTTCGTCGAGAGGAGACGCACGCCTTGGCGGCATTGCTCCCTTCTTTGCTGTGGACGTGTTGCTGTCGAATTTGTGGCGGGGTGTCTGCGCCGCCTGTTTTTTGCTGCAGGAGTCGAACGCAGAAAAGGCGCTGGAGGCGCTGAAAATGCTGCAGCCGGCTCTGGCTCGGGTGCTGCGCAACGGCGCGTGGCGTCTCGTCGCCTCTGCAGAACTGGTCCCGGGAGACATCGTCGACGTCCGCTGCGGAGACAAAATTCCGGCAGACTGCCGGGTTGTCTCCCTCAAATCGACGACTCTGCGAGTTGAACAGAGCCAACTTACCGGTGAAAGTGTTACTGTCACCAAGGTTCGTCCTCGCGCTGGCCACCGCCACGTTCAGCTGGCCGTCTCTTTACCCACACTTGCTGTCCTCTGTCCGCCGTCCCAGAGAAGAGCGCGCCGTCTCCATTTTACACACAGCTGCTATCTTCTCTTCCCCGTCCTGCCCACCGTGACTCTCCGCGGTGTCTCCCGTCTCCTGTGCCCAGAGTTTTCGTCCCTGTTTTTCCTGTGTCGCCGTTGCAACCCCCAGTAGCTCCCTGTGGGCGGCTGCGTTTCCGCGTGCTGCTCCACCGTTGGAGTCGAAGCCGGGGCAGGCTGCTTGCCAGCGGACGTAGACACACCAAGAGAGGGGAGACACGCACATGCGCCGGGGGTCACGAGACCCGTCTGCAGGCTCACGCAGGCTGCAAAGGGCGCAGAGACACACGAGCGGACCCCTTGAGAGACAGGGGGGCGGTAGACGCTCCCTGCGTGTCTCGTCTCCCGTCTCTCTGTCTCTTCGTGGGTGACTTGCTCCAGCAGAGAAGTTCGGGATGATTCGGGATGATATGTGTGTGTGTCTGTCCCCGGCCCTCGCATCATATCCCCAGGAAGTCATTTCGGAAGCTTGTGTCTCGCGTGTCTCTGTGTGCATGCACGTGTGTGTCTCTATCGGTTGTAGGGCTCATGTGTGCAGCACGTGCATGCGCTCGTGCACGTCTTCTGACATGCGCGCGCCGGTATTATTGACCAGAAGAGGAAGTGGGAGGAAGGGAGGATGGGGAGGGGGGGAACTGCGCGCATGGTGAACTGCTGACAGAATGCAAGAAGCAGCGCTGCGTGACGCGAAAAGCCCTGCGGGCTGTGCTGCTTCGTCATGTCCTGCTGCTGTTGTCGGCTGCGTATATCCTGCTGCTGTGCCGCTGCTGCCCCTCCCTCCCAAGCCCCCATCCCCTCCCCCATCCGCGTCACTGT
This sequence comes from Sarcocystis neurona, assembly GCA_000727475.1. Lineage (NCBI taxonomy): Eukaryota > Apicomplexa > Conoidasida > Eucoccidiorida > Sarcocystidae > Sarcocystis > Sarcocystis neurona. The sequence goes on along the minus strand of KL647294.1, from coordinate 3,325,607 downwards.
CTCTCCGTCTATACATACATAAATATATAGATATATATATAAATAGATACAGAGTATACATATATTCACACACACACATATTTACACATACAGTGCATATATCTCTGTATATGGATACACGCGTGGTACGGTGAATACATACGTATATTTATATTCTCGTGGTGCGCGCAACCGGGTGATCGTTTTCGTGCTGGTGGTCCACCTGTTGCTTCTGCGTGGGTAGGGGTGCTGCTGCTGTGGCTGGGTGGCGGTGGTGATTGCAGGACGCAGACCCGTTGCCGCGCTCTTCGACGGACTGTGAAGTGCAGAGCAAGAGGAACATCCTGTTCTCATCGACGACCGTAGCGTCGGGCCACGCGATTGCCGTGGTGGTGGGGACGGGAATGGAGACAGAAATAGGGAAGATTCAGTCTGCCGTGCAGCAGGCAGGGGCTGCGGAGGAGGGGCAAACGCCGTTGCAGCAGAAACTTGATGAGTTCGGTGAAGTCCTGTCGAAAGTGATATTCTTCGTTTGTCTCGTCGTCTGGGCTATAAACATCAAGGTGCGTCAACGGCGGAAGACTCTCAGCTGCGACTCCAGCGGCTTCAGCTGCGGGAGCGAAACGTTCCTCTACGGAGAACGAATGAAGAGAGGAAGAAGAAGAAGAAAAGGAGGGGAAGCGAAAGAGAAGAAAATGAAGCGCGAACGGGCACAGCAGCTGGTAGGGGGGGCGGGGGGAAAACGGAGACCGTCGAGAGAGGCAGACACAGGAGGGAGACGTGGGTGACGATGAGAGAAACACAGAGGGGAACAGACGGAGGACAAAAGGAGGAAATGGAGACGGGAAGAGCGAGCGCGAAACGAAGGAGGAGAGGAAAGGAAGATCGAGCATTTTCACTCACTTCGTCAAGTAGAAGAAGCCGTGACAGTAGCACCAGCACCGCTGTATGTGGTGGGTGGACAGCAGCAACGGCAGCAGGGGCAGGAGTGAACGAGCAGCAACAGCGGAGGGGAAGGACACCGAGACAGGCGGCCCGACAGCAGAGAAGAAGAAGCAGCAGCAGCATCGCTCGACGCGGTCGCAGCAGAATCGACACTTCACCCCACACGACCAGCAGCCATGAAAATCTGCGCTGCAACTCACTAGAGCAGCAGCAGCGAGCCCGTTGTTGTCCCACGCTTCACAGTAATATACACCTCCCCGCACGTGCCACCCGCTGCGCAGCGCCCATGTGTGCACCAGTCCGTATATATAAAGACGTCCACTTAAATGTGTACGTATGCACGTATATACGTATGCGTAAACAGTCATATCTAGATATAGGGCGGTTTCCTCCGTACATACGTACATATGAAGGGAAATGTATACGTAGGTAGGGGGTAGAGGAGAGGTTCGCATTTCGGGGAAGGGAGCGGAATATGGGCATCTGGCGAATGAGAGAGCCACCAAGATGCAGATCAGGAAGAAGATGCCAGTGTTTGTTAATATGTGTATTTTTTTCTTCTAGGTGTCTCTCTCTGTATATATGGGTATGTGTATATGTAGACATGTGTATGGTGGCTACGTGTGTGTGCATGCGTGTACAAACGTAGATTTATATTCGCCGGGACGAGGACCAGGAATGAAGGCGTAAATGTTTACGAATGTGTATTTTCTATTCTCGTATCTGTCTGTCTCTCTCCCTCTCTCTCTGTGTCTGTCGTTGTATGTACATATGGGTATCTGCACCCATATATATGTATGGGTATCTGTATATATATATGTACGGGTAGGTATACATGTATACATACACACACACAGGTTGATATACGTCCTTTTGTTTCTGTCTCTCTCTCTCTCTATCTATCTATCTCCGTATATATGTACACATGTGTCGTACATATACATATAAGCTTGCAGAATATATGTGTATATATGTGTATGTGTGCATTAGCGTTTGTGTAGGCGTATGTATGTACGCAGATGGATACATACGTCCGTTCTCCGTATTTATATTTTCTGTACGTATATGTACTTGCACACGTATGTATATATAGCCGACACACACACATACACACGTCTATACACACATGGGGAATGAATAGAACTCTTTAGTATGTGCAGGGGGATGCATATATATATATATATATGTATTTATGTGTATATGTGTAGGTCGGGTCATATATATATGTGTATGCATAGATATGTATATGTATGTGTGTGTGAATGTGTAGGTCGGGTCATATATATATCTGTATGTATAGATGCGTATATGTGTGTGTATATGTGTAGGTCGGGTCATACGTGTGCATGCATATGGGGCGGTACAGACTTCCGTAGATGTGTATTTCTGGATCTGTTTCCCGCTTGCAGGTATATATATCGAATCCCAGATATATCGAGAAAAGGCACACACAGAGAAGTAGAAAGGGCAGGCCCAGATATAGGACGACGTACACAGATGGGTGCGTTTATGCCAGCATATGTCTGTGTATAAGAGAGACGTATAAAAGGGGCGGAGACATGCAGGTTTGACTGTCCCATATATATGTGCGTATATGTAGGTGCGGCTGTGTCTTCTTTTGCTGGGGCGTGTGTGTCTGTGTCTTGGGTGTGTGTATGTGTGCGCAGCATTTTAACGACCCGGTGCACGGGAGCATGTTGCGCGGCTGTGTGTACTACTTCAAAATAGCAGTGGCGCTAGCGGTGGCAGCCATTCCCGAGGGATTGCCTGCAGTGATCACCACGTGTCTGGCGCTCGGGACGAGGAAGATGGCCAAGAAAAATGCGATTGTTCGTCGACTGTCGAGTGTAGAGACACTCGGCTGCACGACGGTCATTTGTAGCGACAAAACGGGCACCCTGACGACCAACGAAATGACCTGCATTCGTTTCTGCCTTCCCAACACTCGGGGCGGAGTAAGTTCTTCCCTTCCTCTCCGTCTCTGGGGGAGACACGCCGTCTCCGCTGTCTCGTCGCGTCTCCTCGGTTGTCCTCGGCTACCCGGCACGCCTGTCCTCGTTGCATGTCCCCCTCGTCTCTTCTCGTTCGCCTCCGTCGCCTCGTGGCCCGTGCTGCGCCTGCTGCGCTGCCTCGTTTTATGCGTCCTGCGTGGAGGCCGTGTTGTGGAGACTGCGTCTTCCGTCCGTGCGTTCTTGGCGGGGCGCGTCTCTGTATCTGGCTTCGTTTCCCCCTGTCTCGCCGGGTGCCTCTCCTCCTGCAGCGCGGCCAAGGCCCCTCCCACTTTCCACATTTTCCGCATTCGAGACAAGAAAGGCCGTCCCCGCACACAAATAAATAGCAACGCACCGGTCTTCTCAAGTGGTACCGCTTCTTCTTTTTTGATATCTCTGTGGAAAAGACCTGTTGCGTACACGTCGTGCTCTGTTTTCCTACGGATGTGAACCATGCGACTGTTGGGAGACGGAGACGGAGAGAGGGAGACAGGGAGACAGACACAGAGAGGGAGACACGGAGACAGAGAGAGCCAGTGGACAGACCTCCCACGTACCTGATATACGTAAATGCATGTACTCATGTGCACAGGCATACGTATACGTACGTCTATATATACATATTATATATAGATATATATATATGTATACGTTCACCTGCATGTATTTAGATACATATATATGGATATGTATGCACATATATATATATATACGTACTCACGCACCCCTACCTGCATATACTTCCCACATCCGCGACACATATACATACTTTGCTCATTCTGTATATATAGTACTGCCCTTGCAGTCGGTTTACTTCCCAGTCAATGATCTTAGCTATGGGATGCATTTCTGTCGTAGGCGGTGTGTATGAGACTAGTTTTACTGCGCCTTGATCTGTTCAGACGAAATGAGTTCTACACTTGGTATACTATTGATGTGCCATAAATATTTATTTCTCGTATAATTTTGGTAGCTATTAATAAGTAGCTACTCTCTAATACAAAGGGTATATGTATGCTGTAGCAACTAAAAGATCATCGATATTCACGGTGTGCTGAGTTAATAACTACACGACGTGATGCCACTGGTTCACCAGCAACTACCAAAATTATACGTAAAATTAATATTTATGGCACATCGATAGTATACCAAATGTGCTCGTACTCAGGGCATACAGTATATTCTGATATTGTCTCTCTGCTTTTGAGCGTATATCTTTATATTTCTCCGTTTAGCAGAATTGCTTCCCTCTGTTCTCTCTGCGTACCTGGATCTGTGTCCCCGCCTCCGTCTCTCTGTACATGTATCCACGCATGTAAATGCCGTCTTTTTTCCTTATATACATGCGTATATCTGTTACTCCTTCTAACCGAATTTCCTTCCCATATGTATGTATATATATATATGTCTGTGTGTGTGTCTCCCTCTCCACATATATACGTCCCTACGCGTGTAACTGCCTTTCCTCTTATATGCGTATGCGTGTATCTACTTTTGCGTGGATTCGAATATCTTCCCTCTTTTTCTTTCTCTCCGTCTGTAGATCTGTGCATGTCTTTTTCTTTCACTCTATGTATATGTACGTATCTACACATGTAACTGGTGTCCTCCTTTCTTATATATCTGTATATATATGTATGTGTATATATATCTGTGTGTATGTTTCTAGGCGCAGTCGAATCCCTTCTGTCTCTGTCTTTTCCTCTCTGTGTGTGTGTATGTATGTCTCTGTCTCGATATAATATGTGTATACCACCTATCTACCCGTGCGACTGCCGTTTTCCTTCCGTATACATTTATATGCATGTATGCATGCAAGAGACGTCGTCCTTCCTCTGTGTATATCGTCTTCAGCTTATTTCCCCCCTCGCTTTCTGTGGTCCTTCCTCTCTCTCGCTTTGTGTCGCTGACTTGCTGTTTCTCGCATTTCTGCTGTTGAAGCGTTCCCGACACCTCTCTCTGTGCGTGTGGACCCGTCTGACTGCGCGGCTGTTTGTCTCCTTCCCTTTCCTCGTGTCTCCTTCCTCGTCGTTTCTTCTCGTGCTCTTCGTTTCCGGTCCCCTTCTACCGTCCTCTGTCTCTCCAGGCGCTGCCCCACCGTCCTCCACACGGCAGCAATCTGTTGTGTCGCTCCTACACTGCCTTCCCGCCCTTCCCGTCCCTCTGTGTCTCCCCGTCTCCCCTTTTTTCTCTCTGTCAGTCTTGTCTCCGTCGCTCTCTCTCGTCGCGCTCCCCGTCACGACATCCCCCCTCTTCATCTTTCCCGCTTCTGCTGCTGCATCTGCTGCTGCTGCTGTGCTGCTGCTGCTGCTGTGCTGCTGGGAATGGGTCTCAGACGGACGAATTCACATGCGAAGGGACGAGCTACTCGCCGGTTGGGGCAGTGAACTACGCGGGAGGGGGCAGCCACGCACATCACCAGCGTCGAAGTTTTCTTCACATATCGGAGGCAGATGTGGGCATGCAGTGGTTTGCCCGCTGCGCGGTGCTCTGCAACGAGGCACGTCTCGACGTTCCTCCGGGCAGCAGCGGCTCCCGTTTTAGCCGACAGGGAGAACCCACGGAAGCTGCGCTGCTGGTCCTTGTTGAGAAGCTTGGCTGCACCGACCCTGCTCTTAATGCCAAGTATTTGCAGTCCCATGGCCGAGACCCCGCCTGTCCCATGCCCTTCTGGTGAGCGCGCGCGGTGTACAGAGAACCCGTCCTCGTCCCACCCGTACAAACAGAGAGAGGAGACGTACGCAACTAGATAAACAGAAAGAAAGAGGGGGCCGTACGCGTGTATGTAGAGATACACATACTACACATAGACAGAGACACAGAGACACAGAGACGTACGCACATGTATATACATGTGTATGTGTGTGAGAATGTGTGTGTGTGTGTGTATTGTATATATATATATATGTACGTACTACACATATAGAGGGTAACGTCCACATATATATATGTATAGTGTAGACACACAGAGGGACGTTGCATGTGTGCTGATGTGGAAAAGCTGTTGCGGTGGGGGTGTGGAGGAGGGAAATGAGAAGAGGCGGCTGAGAGAGGAGGAGGGAGGGACAGCAGGGGTGAGCGAAGAGAAGGACGCGAGACAGGGACAGAGCGGAGACGCACAGGAGCTGCAGAGAAAAACCCAGGGCGGAAAAGGAAAAGGTAGTCACTCAGCTAGCGAGAGAGTAGGGAGACAATAACAGGCGGTGTGGGGTTTGCGGGGGGGGAGTCGAACGAAGGGAAGGGGACGACGGAGTGGGGTGGTGCTGTTGCTGCGACCGTTCTGCTGGCGTGTGCGAGACGAAGCTGTGGCGGGCCTGAGAGCGTTGCTGCTGCTGCTGCGGTGGGGTGGGGGGGACAAAAAGGGGGCCCGCCGCTGCCGCGTGCTGCCGACCACCGCGCTCCCGCGCGCCGTGCAGCTGCTCCCTGCTGCAGCCTGCGCGTCTCCGTCTGCGTCTGCATGCCTGCTGCTGCAGCGACTTCTGGGCGGCATCTTGGGACTCCCTTGCGACGCTGGAGTTCAGCCGGGAGCGCAAGAGTATGAGTGTGCTCTGCAGACAGCGGACCGAGCCGTGCAACACACTTTTTGTCAAAGGAGCGCCCGAGCACATCCTCGAGAGGTAGGGAAAAAATGCCACCAGTATCTCTGCGTTTGCGTGGAGAAGGAATGTCTGCGCGTTGAGACGTGGAATAGCGCTGCGCTGCCACCAAGCGCACCTCTGCCGTTTCTCTCGCTCCGGCGTCTCTCGTCCCCGTCTCCTTTCTCTCTTTCCTGTTCTCTCCTCCTCTCTGTCTCCGTCTCCTTCCCTCGCCCTCCTTTCCTTCGGACTCTCCCTCTTTCGGCTTCTCTCTCTCTGTGTCTCTCCGTCTCCTCTCTCCCTGTGTCCCCCTGTCTCCTTCTCTTTCTGTGCGTCTCCCTGTCTCCTCCTCTCTCTGTCTCCTTCTCTTTCTGTCTTCCTGTCTCCTTCTCTCCCTGTGTCTCCCTGTCTCCTTCTCTCCCTGTGTCTCCCTGTCTCCTCTCTGTGCCTCTATCTTCGCGTCTCGCTGTGTCTGTCTGCCCCCTTCTCTCCGTGCCTCTCTGTCTCCCCGTCTCTCTCCTTCTCTCTCTGTCTCCTCCTCTCTCTGTCTCCTTGTCTCCTCTCTGTGTCTCTGTTTTTTGCTTCTCGCTGTCCCTCTGTCTCCTCCTCTCTCTGTCTCCTTGTCTCCTCTCTGTGTCTCTGTTTTTTGCTTCTCGCTGTCCCTCTGTCTCCTCCTCTCCCTGTCTCTCCGTATCCTCCTCTCTCTGTCCCCTTCTCCCTCTGTGTCTCCCTGTCTTTTTCTCCCTGTGTCACTCTGTTTCCTTCTCTCTCTGTCTCTCTGTGTCCTCCTCTCTCTCTGTCTCCCTGTCTTTTTCTCCCTGTGTCCCTCTGTCTCCTTCTCTCGGTGTCTCCTTCTCTCTCTGTCCCCTCCTCTCTGTGTCTCCTCCTGTCTGTGTGTGTCTGTCTGCTTCTCCCACCCCACCGTCCCATCCCTCACATACGTATGGCGTGTTTCGGCGAGGGATACGTGTGTGTGTGTGCAGGTGCACGCACGTGATGCTGCCCGACGGGACGACCCAGCGCCTCACTCCCACCATGCGGGCATGCATTCAGGAGGACGTGGTGCAGATGGCCAGCGACGCCTTGCGGACGATCGCTCTCGCCGTCCGCTTAGACTGTGGGGAGCTAGCGACCTACGACCCGACGAGCTCGCACCGTACCGTCAGCGGCCCCTACGTAAGACGTGCCCCTTGCCGTGTGCCGGTGGCGCGCAGTTTTGACCTACCCGGCTGCCCACGTGGGTGCTGCTGCAGCAGCAGCAACACCGGCAGTTATCGGCCCGGGGATGTTGCAGGCTGCTCAGGACTTGCAGGCAGACCGCCGTCCGTCTCTCGCTTCTGCAGTGCGAGCAAGCGCGCACAGAGATACGTATATAGAGCTGTCGACGTCACAGACCTAAACCGAGATATATATATGTACCTGTATATGTATATATGGGAGGCTGCAGTATATACGTGTATACATACGAGGCTGTGCAGGTCTGTTGTAGAGAAGTGTAGAGTCACGTAGAGCCGCAGAAATAGGGGCGGAGAGCAGCAGCATAGAGTAGAACGAAGAAGAGCAACAGGTAGGGCAGCCGCAAGAGTAGCAGCAGCAGGTGGGGAGGGAGGACAGCAGCAGATAGAAACAGCAGCAGCAGCGTCAGGCAGGGCCTTTACACGGGTGCCAGCAGGAGGGGAGGAAGGGCGGCAGCAGGGGGGGAGGGTAACAGCTAGAAGCAGCGGCAGCAGCAGACAGAAGCAACAGCGGCAGCAGCGAGGGCCGCGACAGGAGTAGGAGCAACAGGCGGAGGGCAGCAGCATATATAGAAGCAGCAGCAGCAGATAGGGCCGGGACAGGAGGAGCAGGAGCGAGGGGAGGACAGCAGCACATATAGAAGAAGCAGCAGCAGGGAACGCTGCGCGGCAGGAGGAGGAGCAACAGGGGAAGGGGGAAGCAGGTGATACGGTAGGTCGGAGCGGAAAACGCGAGGGGTTGCAGGTGGAGTAGGAGAAGGGAAGCGAGGGGGAGGTACGGCGCGGGTGGGAGTACATACACACACAGCACGAATGATGGAACAAATACACATATGCATATATGGCAGATACATATGTATATATATGCACCTGTGTGCAGTCTCTAAGTGCATGCAATACAAGTCTATATATAGTTCCAGAGCAGCAGTTTGCAGTCCTGCTGCGCGGGCGCGTGTGGGTTTGTACGCGAGGTGTGTAACTCGGTGGAGTATTTGTGGGGCAGCGTTACTTGTAGGGAGAAGAAAAGTTGCGGTCCTGTGCATGCGCCGTCGCCGCAGAAGGAGAGGGAGGTCTGCGTCTGGTACGCCTTTTTTCTACGACTTGCGGGTAGTAGAAGTGGGCAGGGATATGCGTGGACGGCGCAGCAGTTGATGGGCGCGCGCATGCAGGGGAAGTCGGGCGTCATCATGACTCGGTGGGGTGATACTTGTGTCTCTATCTCGTGGACCTGCCCGCCATTCGTAAGGGGGGGGGAACACAGAGGGACACAGAGGAAGAAAGCGTTGATTCAAAAGAGAAGCCGCAGCAGATAAAGGAACGACGCACAGAGAGACGGAGACAAGTAAAAGTAGAGGCCAGCCGAGGGGTGTAGGCGTAGGTAAGAGATACAGGGGAAGACACAGGGAGACGGAGAGGAACAGCAAAGGAGGATAGATGATGCACATAGACGTATATGGGCAGGTGGTGGATATACGTTGATATAGGTAGGGAGAGGGAGAAGGCGAAGAAAGCAGGTAGGTGATACACAGAGATGTACATAGACACAGGTGGATGTACGTAGGTAGAGGCCGGTATGGGTGTAGGCGTAGATGGGTAGAAGGCGGGGCCGGGAGGCGAGGAGAAGGAGATATACGCGGATGTACGTGGACAGGTGGATGGATGTAGATACAAACATGCATGCAAATGTAGATTCTCAGTAGAAACCCGGTAAGGGGAGATAAACAGATGGCAGATGGAGATGTGTGTGTGTGTGTGTGCTCAACCTGCAAGCCCTCGCGTTTTCCGCTCCGACCTACCGCAGCAACTGCTCCCCCCTTCCCCTGTTGCTCCTCCTCCTGCCGCGCTGCCTTCTCTGCTGCTGCTCCTGCATCTGTGTATGCTGCTGTCCTCCCCCTGCTGCTGCTCCTCCTGTCGCGGCCCTACCTGCTGCAGCTCCTGCTTCTATAGGTGCTGCTGTCTGTGTGTATGCCCGTGCTAGATTTGTTTGCTCCTGTGACTGCGAAGAAGTCGTAGAGGACGTGTGTGTGTAATTACTGCAGCAGAGAGACCGCCGCTCTGTTTCTATCTCGGCATGCAAAGTTTTAGCAGATACGTACACACATGCAATAGTAGACGCATGCAAAGGGCGCCGCCGGGCCAACCCTTTTCGAGTAGACGGCAGTCGGTGGTCGTGCATATATACATATATATATGTAGGTATGTTATTCTCTGTATGTGTGTCGTAGGTGTATGTGAGCCCATACCCGCTGCCCCACACATGTGTATATATGTCTCTGTGAGTTTGGTAGAAGAGGGACACAGAGACACGTGTCTCTTCTTCAGAGAGAGAGAAGCCGGGGCCACGCGCGCTGTGCGTCTGCGGCTCCTGCTTCTGCTCGTGCTGCTGCCCTGCTTTAAGTTCTTCTGCTGCTCTTCCATCTCTTTAGCGAGAGTTGCTGCCGCAGAAGCCATACATGCAACAAAATTCATATATGCCTGTATATATAGATATATGTGTATGAATGGGAAAGTTACGTTGAGTACTCGCGTATATATTCGTATACATATATATATGTACATATATATAGAGAGAGACGTGTTTCTTAGCTCTTTTTGAGTCTGTGCGCTGCTGCATCTGCTGCTACTGCTGCGTCTGCTGCTACTGCTGCATCTGCTGCTGCTGCTGCATCTGCTGCTTCTGCTGCATCTGCTGCTTCTGCGTCGCTTTTGCTTGTTGCGATGCTGTGTTGTATATTGACCACAGCAACTGCTGGAGAATCCAGATAACTTCGTAAAAATAGAAAGTGACATGGTTTACCTCGGCGTCGTGGGTCTGATGGATCCCCCGAGACCGGAGGTGCGCGACGCCATCGAGGCATGCAGAGGTAAGCGACAGCAGCAGCTCGTAGCAACAGCAGCAGCTCGGAATAGCGACAGCAGCAGCTCGCAACAGCAGCAGCAGCTTGCAGCAGTACGAGGAGGAGGAGGAGAGAGGCGCCGCCTCAGGCGTGGCAGTCGCAAGAGCAGCACGGCGGGGGGGCAGCAGCAGGCGGGGGGGAGGAGGACTTCAAGGAGTTCCAGGAAGAAATGTTTCAAGAGCAGAAAGAGCCGCAACAGCAGCATGAAGGACGGAGAGCAGCGAGAGAGCAGCGGTGGTTGAAGTCAAAGCGGCAGCAGCAGCAGTTACAACGGGAGCGTGGTGGTGGTAGTAGCAGGAGCAGCAGCTCCACCTCAGTAGCGGAGCAGGAACAGCAAAGTCGTCGTAGTCGTAGCCGTACTAGTAGCAGCAAAGGAGAAGGAGCAGCACATGCAGCAGCAGCAGCGGCACACACAGCAGCAGGAGAAGGCCAGCAGCTGGGAAGGAGAAGGAGTAGCTCACGCGACAGCAGCAAAGCAGAAGGCCAGTAGCTGGGAAGCCTCGCACACTGGCAGCATGTCTCTGCTGGGCGTGGTGTGCGCGGCGGGGTTGTGTGCCCTCTCTGTGTGTTTGTCTTTCTTTGTATTTATAACTTGTTGAGCGTATTTGTCCCAAAAGCGAGCCAGGAACCGGGCGTATCTGTGCCCATTTCGGTGGGCGCGTATGCTGCATTCCTCTGTCCACATGCATGTGTATTCATGCGCACATCTTGTAGTACTAGTAGTAGCAGTGTTACACGTGGCCGTGTGTCTATACGCGCGTAGAATTTGTCGTCAATATGCATGCAGAACACTTTTCCACGTTAACGCGGATATGTGGGAGACAGAGATGTACTTCTACGTGTTTCTGCGAGTCCACGGTCCGTTTTGGTAATCTCTCCGTCTCCACACATGTGTGGTCTGTAGCTTCACGTGCATTTACATGTGTATATATTCTTCAGCTGCAGATACATACGTACACCTATATATATGTGTGCTTTATAGGTGCATGTATATGCTTGATAGCTCCAACTACATACGCACATATATATATATATGCATACGTGTGGATCGGCAGCTGAACAATATATACAGACATATCTATGTGTACATATTGGAGCTGCAGAGAGAAGCTTATATATGTATATATATGGATGTTTTATAGCTGCATATGTATGTATACTTGCAGCACATGTATATACACGTGCTTTCCAGCTTCAGATACATTTACATGTGTATATGTACATATGTTTGCTTCCTGCTGCAGATACGTATATGAGTGCTTTATAGACGCTTGTGTACATACCGCTGTAGAGGAGGTGCAAGACGTTGGTGGAGACTTGTTTGAGACGGGGTGAAGTGTCTTTCGTGAAGGGGAGAAGTTCCTTCTGCGAAGGGGAGAAGTTTTCCTCGCCAGTTTTCGAACGCATTCGTCGGGGGAGGACTGCAGACGATAAGAAGTTCTGCGGCTCCTGCAGAAGAACAGAGCCGCAACGCTCCGGGTGGTCGTCCTCAGCAGAGACGCTGCTGCTGCTGTTTCTGCGGCTCGCTGAGTCCCGAGCGCCAGCCCCGAGTGATACCCGCCGTCTTCCGTCGGAAACCACTTCCTCTACATCTGTGTATACATATATGTAGACCAAGTATGTATATACAAGTGGACGCAGCAACCCCACACATACACACGTACATGCATGTATGTAGCCGTACATATACAGATACGTTGGTGTGGTGGGGAGGGGGAAAGGGGAGATGTCTTTACATGTGTATTTCACACATAGCGAGGGGCGTGGTAGACGTATATATATATATACACCACACAGAGGGAGAAATGTATGTGTGTCTACATGTATATGCAATACATATAGCGGGGAGACATAGGTAGCCCATAGGCAGACCTATGTGTTTGTATGTGGATATGTGTGTGTGTGTGTGTATATTTATATATGTATGTGTAGGTAACACAGAGGAGGGTGATACATATAGATGCATGCAGCACAAATGTATGTGTATATGTGTATATCTGTATCGAATACTTATAACGGGGAGACATATAGCCCATAGGGAGAAATGTATGTGTTCGTGTGTATGTGTATGTGTATGTGTATGTGTGTGTGTGTCTCTCTCTTTATATGTGTAAGACAGAGGGAGGTGATACCCGTCGATGCATGTGGCACAAGAAGAAATACATACAAATGTTTGTATGTGAATATAGCACACGGGTAGGACGAAGATCTGTCATACACGCACAGGAGGGTGATGCATGTGGAGGAGAGGCATATATGTATATGTAGATATAGAGAGTCCCCGTAGGGAGATGTGCATGTGTTTACCTCCTGTGTGTCTATGTGTATATCCACGCATATAATCGGCGCAGAGAGGAGAAGTGTACATATAGACATATACACGTATATTTATATGTGTGTATGACATATGTAGAGAAGTGGGCTTGTATGGACGAGGAAGATGGGGAGGTGTCCACGCACACACACACACACACGCATATATTTGTTTGCAGGAAACGTGGGGAAGTTCGTGTGGCTCCGACACATATGTCGTTCTTCATAAAAGGGTCCCGGGAGAAGGTGGCTGCATGCGAAGACGTGTCCAGTGCTTTCTTGCGTGTGTGTCTCCGGCGTCTCCGTCTCGGCGTCGTCTACGTGCTGCTGCTGCCGCTGCTGCTTCCCGTCTCCGTGGTGTGCGTCGTCCTCTGTGCAGGGGCGGGCATCAAAGTGGTGATGATAACGGGAGACAACAAGTTGACGGCGGAGGCGGTGGCCACCATGATAGGCATCGCCGAGCCGTCAGAAGTGAAGAGCTGCTCGTTCACTGGGAAGGAGTTTGAAGTCCTCTCTCTCGATGAAAAGAAGGAAGTCTTGTCAGGCGGTACGAATTTCGCAGAAACGCACCACGCCCATAGAAAGTCGTACTTCGGAAGGTAGACGCACAGATACATATGGATGTGTCTCCATCTGTGTCTCTGTGTCTGTGTGTGAATATATGGAGAATCCTCTGACTCGAGGATATATATAATGTGGATGTGTCTCTTCCTTTCCGGTCTCCTTCGTATCTTCTTGTGCACTTGTAGGTCCATCCCGTCTGCGTGTATTCGTGCACATGCGGATAAGAAGGTGAAGTCTTCTCGGACAGGAGGGGGGGATGGCTGTCTTCTCCGGGAGATTTCTGTCTCCTTCTCTCCGTATTTGTGTTTTTACACAAATATACCGAAAGTGTCCTCGTCTCACGGCTTCCTCATATATATACACGTGTCTGTTGTGCATGCACTGTGTATATATATATATGTATGTATATGGAGAGGAGGAGTATCGCGGGAGAGAGAGACAGAGAGACATTGACTGGCGGATGAAGGTCTATTCGAATGGGATAAAGAGTGAGGAGACGGAGACGGAGACAGAAGAGACGAGACACAGAAACATATGTGTATATGTGCGTCGGTATAGGTGCGCATACGCATACGTGTCCACATGTATATACACACCGGTGTACGTAAATTTGAGAGCAGTTCAAAGAGTGAGAAAGGCAGATACACGCGAAGCGAGGAAAGAAAAGAGAGGAAGAGGAAGACAGAGGAGGAAACGAAAAAGAACAGACACGTATATATATAGGTGGTGGTGCATGCATGTCCGTGCGTCGACACTTGTGTAGTAGATCTCACGTATGTACGTACTCGCTCACCAGGAGAAGAAAAATCTGCTGTACACGTAGTAGGTGAGTTACATGAATGTACACCTCTGTGCGTAGGTGCTTATTATTATGGAAAGGTGCGCGCCGCTACCCGTAGCGGATATATGTGTGTACGTGTGTGTATGTGTATGTGTCTGTGTGTGTGGGTATATCTGCGCTGTATATACATATATGTAGGGATGTACGTGTATCTGGATCTGCGCGTAGGTAGTTTACGTCTGTATATATACTTCCTTTTGGTCACAAATGTGTAAGAAGACGGAGTAGAAAATGTAGCTGTCCCCCTCGATTCTCTATAGGTATATACGTCTCTTTCTATCTCTCTATGTGTGTATGTGTGTGCCGGAGGAGATTGGAAGGTAGGTGGGCCCTTACATTGATTTCTTGTTGAGTTCCGGTGAGAATGTCGCGATGCTCTCTGCATGCACGTCTGTGTGTGTGTGTGTGTGGATCTTCTCTCCATATGTGCCTGGGAGATCTTCTCCACATGTTCCCTTCTCCCCTCTGCGCGCACGCATGCGGCCCCGCGGCTGTGTGTACCTAAATACATGCATGTATGTATGTGTGTCTCTTTGTCTCTGCATCTCTGTATATTTGTAGACACATCTGTGTGTATGAGAGCGTGTCTCCCTGCGGGCAGGTGTGTGACCAGCTCGACTCCTCCCGGTAGTGTAGAGACGCGTCTCGACGTGGTGGGGCGGTACGTGCCTGCATGCGCATGTGGGGGAGTGCAGGAGGGTGGCAAGGATGTGTTCTTCTGCGGATGCTGCGATGTGCCGGTGCGCGCAGAAGGAGGGGCAATCTTCTCCCGCACGGAGCCAAAACACAAACAAATGATCGTCAAGTTGCTGAAGGAGCTGGGGGAGACGACTGCGATGACGGGAGACGGCGTGAACGACGCCCCGGCGCTGAAGCAGGCAGATATAGGCGTTGCCATGGGCGTCGCGGGGACAGAAGTTGCAAAGGAAGCTGCGGATATGGTCCTCGCCGACGACGACTTCAGCACCATCGTCGCTGCGGTCGAGGAGGGTCGCTCGATCTATAACAACATGAAGGTGAGAAGTGCGAAGCTCGGAGAAGGGAGGGCGGAGACGGGGAGACACAGCGAGACACACAGCGAGAAAGGAGGAGGAGACGGGGAGAGAGAGCAGGGGGAAAACGGACGGGCGCAGCAGGATGTTGCTGGTGCTCCTGTCGCGTTGCTGCTGTCGCGGTGCTGCTGCTGCTGTGGGGCTGCTGCTGGTGCGCACGTGGGAGGAAGGAGAGGTGGGGATTTTGTCGGGGTGAGACGCGGGTGAATTTCGCGGAAGAGAAAACGAGTCTCAACAGAAGTTCCTGGGGAGCAAGTGTCCAGCCGTCGAGGTAATACAGAGGCGCTCATGGCCCCTACCTACATCAGTACGCTTGTCTGCCCACACATACGTACGCACGTACATCCCCGGGCGTATAAAATGCATACATATGGAGAGACAGCGACAGGGAGACAGACACACACGCCTACATATAGACGTGTGTATAACTTGCGTAGACAGAAAGAAAAGGAGACACACAGGCATAGAGACAGATACACATATATTTATAAATACGTGTTCGTCACATGCGCAGAGACGGAGACACACACATGGGGTCGCCGGCGACCCTGTGTTCTGCATGGACGAAGTTGCGCACTTGCGAGGGAGCGACAGGCTGCAGTGGCTCTTTCCGTCCCTTTCGCTGTGTGTGTCCTATCCTCGCTTTCGGTCTCTCTTCGTGTGCCAGCGTGGGGGGAAGTGCGGGTGTGGCCACCTGCTGCGCGTGCCCCTGCATGAGCGCCGCCGACGCCTACGACGCCTGCCGCGTGTGCCCGGCGGTTTGCAGTCGTCCCACGCTGCAGAAGGAAAGAGAGAGGCGCATATGTGTGTGTGGGGTCCACTACTACTGCGGCCCTGCGCACACACACGTGCGTGCGAATAGTAGACGTGGGACAACACAGGCGCATGCGTGTCTGCCTGGGAAGCTGCTGCTGCTGGTATGAGTGTAGAAGACGAAGCGCAGCTTCGGTGGAAGGGACGACAGACAGGGGGAGGGTGTTCGAGTTTTTGTGTGAGGGTCTGTGAGGCGGCAAAGGAGACGCTTTTTCACGCGGGACGGGGTAGAAGGACGAGAAAATGGAGGGGACAGGAGATAACGAAGAGATGGACACGATGCGAAGAGAGGACGCGCATGCAAGTGGCTGTGTCTGCACATGAACTTGGTGCTGCTGCAGGCATTTATTCGCTATCTCATCAGCAGCAATATCGGCGAAGTTGCTTCCATCTTCTTCACTGCCGCCCTTGGCGTTCCCGAGGGTACGCTGCCTCGCCCTATACACATATATAGTGATACACACGTACATACACATATATGTATATGTGTGGGGTTGAAGGCATAGCATGTATATATATATATATATATATGTATTTAGGTTGCCTATGTCTGTAGGTATGTTTGTGGATGTGTATGTACGTGTCCGTGTCTGTGTGTATCACTACATATGTATGTATATCTGTATATATATATACACTCGTACATATAGATGTATGTGTGAAAGAGGGTGCATGCGCATGCATTTACCTCGTCTCTGTGCGTGAGGTGTTGCTCCAGGAGGACAGAGTATCGTTCTTTCACGGTGTAGTAATATGCGTGGTTCTCTTCGTGGGACGTGTGAGAATATACGTATGAGGGTGCTCAAATGTGTGAGTATTTATATGTGTGTGTATGTTGTTGCATGCGTTTGTCTGCATGCAGTTGCGCGCTTTTTTACGTCGGCGCGTCTGCGTCTGTAGGGAAACTGGCTACTTCTCCTTGTCAGACGGGAGACGCGAGTGTCGACCTCTCCCACTTTGTTTCTGCATGCAGAGCTACACATACTATCCCTCCTCCGTACATATATATATATATATACATAAATGTTGCAGATATGTGCATACTGTCTCTTCTTGTATATGTGAAGAGCTACACATGCTGTGTGCTCCTCTTTCTGTCCTCTATGTATCAACAATATGTGAGTACTACACATAGTGTTTCTTTCTTTTGCGTTATATATATATATATATATAACTGCTATATCTGCCGTTTATATACAACATACATACAGATGTACGTGTATGTATATATATGGTTGAGAATGTCTTTATACATATATATATGTCTGTGTGTAGGTATCATTTTAAAGAAGAGTTCGTGCAAATGTGTGCGATGTGTGTACACCGCCGTGACTTTTCTTTGGAGTGTACGTACACTCGGGCGACGGCGTAGTAGTACGTAGTGAAGTAGACACCCGTCGATTTTCCTTCCCCGAGGCTTCTTGTCGACTGCTGCCGCTGCAGTGCCGCTGCTGCCCGATGGGTGCGTTCCCCCCTGCTGCTGATTCTTCGACGCTGCTGCGGGTTTGCTGCTGCTGCGGGTTTGCTGCTGCTGCGGATTTTCTGCTGCTGCCCATCACCCTTCACGGGCACACGTGGTGCTGCCGCTTTTCTCCTTCGTGTCTCGCTTGCTGCTGCTGCCGGTATGTAGGGTCGCCCGCCGCCCCACCGGGTGCTGCTGCTCCTCTTGCTGCTGCTGCCGCTGGTACTGCTCGGTTTGATGCCGCTCTTTTCTGTGCTGCCGCTGCTGCTTGTCACCGCACGGCTGTAGGTTTGTCCCCTTTCTGCTGCTGCCGCTTCTCGTGCAACGCTCTGCGACCTCCTGCTGCTGTTGCAGCTGCTGCTCGTCCTCTTGCCCGGCTGCTTTATATCTCTTGCTGCTGTTGTTGCTCTTGCACGGCTCGTTCCGGTCTCGTGCTGCTCCTGCACGGCTGCCATGTCTCTCCTGCCGGTACTGCTCCTCCACGGCTGTGTTCTCTCTCCTGCTGCCGCTGCTCCTGCACGGCTGCGTTCTCTCTCCTGCTGCTGCTGCTGCTCTTGCACGGCTTATTTCGCTCTCCTGCTGCTCTTGCACGGCTGCAGTCTCCTGCTGCTCCTGGTGCTGCTCGTCGACGGCTGCTTTCTCCCTCCCGCTGGTACTGCTCCTCCACGGCTCCTGTCTCTCTCCTGCTGCTGCTCCTGCTGCTCTTGCACGGCTGCTTTCTCTCTCTGCTGCTGTTGCTGCCTGAAGACAGCCACTTCCTCCCTGCTGTTGCTCCTGCTCCTGCTGCGTTGCTTTGTAGGTCTCTCGCCGGTGCAGCTGCTGTGGGTGAATTTGGTAACTGACGGCCCACCTGCGACAGCGCTAGGTAAGCGACCTGCCGCCTACTTTGTCACTTTTCTTCTCCGCATCTCTGTGTGTGGGTGTTGTACACATGCGGCAGATGATACACACATGCGAAGGCGCGCGCGCCTCCTGGCAGCGCATGCATCACTTTTTCACGCGTCTGCTTTGCTGTCGCCTTTGCTCTGTCCCTCCCCGAGTCTGCCTCTCTGGCCTCCATTTTTTCCGCATATGACGGCGCATGCGTCCCCGCTGCCTCCTTGCGTCATATCTCTCTCTCTGCGGTTTCTTACCAGCTGCTGCGCTTCCACTTTCACCTTCGCTTGGGCAGCAGCCAGCAACTGCAGGACAAACAACGCAGTCGCTATACCATATCTACCTTACATACCACCTCCCTCATATGCACGCGCGCAGCTTCCTCTGTCTACACGTGAGTGTGTCTGTGTGTATATTAACACCTTTTTACGTAGTGCACGTGTTGGCTCGCAGTCGTCTGTCTATATGTATATATGTATATATATATGTATGAGCACGTAGATATATTACATATTGGCTTGCGATCGAGACTATATATATATATATGTGTATATATATGTAAGCTCGCGGCCATTCCTGTGTATACAAGTACGTAGGCATGTGTGTAGGTGTATGTGCTTGTTTCTGTGAGGGGGGTCTTGTCGTATATATATAAATATATAACGTGTGTATATATAAGTATACGTATGTATATATACTTGTATATTGAAGGGATCCCGTGGACTCGTCTACCGCGGTGCAGACGTGCAACGGGTCTTCAGGACATCCGCGTAGAAGCTGTTTGCACACGTGTATGTGGGGCGGGGGTCTGCGTGACCCTGCGCCCGTTGTCCGAACGGGTGTGTATATATACATATATAAATATATATACATATATATGTGTCGGTATATTAGTGTGGTCACGTACTATGCGAAGGTATGCATGCGCACACGAACAGACAGGGAGCTCCGCCCGTCCCGCGTCCGTATATGTGTGTCGTCTTTGTAGACTACGTCCGCATGCGCACGCGCGCATATACACAGAGAAGACCCTTTCTCGGTCTTCTGTACATGAGTTGTACGCAGCACGTCTCGAGGAAACAGCCGCTGTTGAGGTGTTCTACTGCTGCTGCTGCGGTGTTCTGCTGTTGTTCCTGCTGCTGTTGCTGCAACCGTCTCTTCTGCTGCTGCTGCAACGGTCTCTTCTGCTGCAGCTGCCACCGTCTCTGCTACTGCTGCCACCGTCTCTTCTTCTGCTGCTGCTGCAACCCTCTCTTCTGCTGCTGCTGCAGCCCTCTCTTCTGCTGCTGCAGCCCTCTCTTCTGCTGCTGCTGCAGCCCTCTCTTCTGCTGCTGCTGCAACCCTCTCTTCTGCTGCAGCTGGTGCCGTCTCCTCTGCTGCGGCTGCGACCGTCTCTTCTGCTGCTGCTGCGGCTGCTACCGTCCCGTCTGCAGCCGCTGCAACCATCTGTTTTGCTGCTGTTGCTGCTGCCGACCGGGTATGTGTGTGTGGGGCTGGCGGTGATGGGCAGGGTTCAACCCGCCGGACGTGGACGTGATGAAGCGGGAGCCGCGGCACCGGGAAGACAAGCTGATCAGCAGCTGGATCTTCCTGCGATATATGTTAGTGGGCATATACGTGGGCTGCAGCACGGTCGGCATATTCGTCTGCTGGTTTGTCTTCGGCGTCGACAATACACATGACGCCCACACGCTTGTCTCCCTCTCCCAGCTGACACAGTGGAACAGCTGCGCGTCGTGGGGTGAGGCGTTCAAAGTGGTGCCCATCTACGGAATGAAGCCGGATGACCCGTGTTCCCTCTTCACTGTTGGCAAGGTCAAGGTACGTCCGCGGCTTCGGGGAAGCCGCCCGAGGGTCTTCCTCTTCGTTGGCTCTCTCATACACGCCCTTCTCCTCTGCGCGTCCACTTCTTGATGAGACACAGGGAGGGAGACGGAGAGGACACAGGAGCAGCAGCAGCCACCTCGCAAGAGGCCCTGCAGCAGCAGCAGCAGGAGTAGCAGTGGTAGTAGCAGGGACGACGGGGGACCCAGTGGGTCTTCTCAGGAGGGAGTCTGTCTTCCCAAAAGAAAGCTCCTACGAGTGTTGTGACAGCATCTTCAAAAGTGGAGGTTGTGTGCAGCAGGGGAGGAGACGAACTGAAAGACGTCGCAGAAGAAGAAGTGAAAAGGACGACATCGCAGTGAGACAGACAAAG
The DNA here is from genome assembly GCA_000727475.1 of Sarcocystis neurona. Taxonomy (NCBI): domain Eukaryota; phylum Apicomplexa; class Conoidasida; order Eucoccidiorida; family Sarcocystidae; genus Sarcocystis; species Sarcocystis neurona. Next base: position 3,304,867 of record KL647294.1, on the reverse strand, counting down.
AGAGGACAGACAGCTGCACAGACTAATACACGCAAGTCGTCTCTATAATTTATATGTGGATACAGGGAGGACACACCGAAGGAAAGGCGCACATATATATATGGGAGAGATGGGGGGAGAGATGGGGGGAGAGACACACACAGAGACAGCAGCAGAGACATACACACGCACATGTTTGTATATACGTTTGTGTAGATGGATGTGTCTATACGCGGGGGTGTTGTGTATACCGAGGGAGAGACACGGAGGTGTATGAGAGACACACACGTTGAGAGAGAGAGGGCAGCAAACGCAGCCATGCACACAGAAACACACGCATGCGTATTATACACGTATGGCATGGGAACAGAGAGAGCGAGACACACAGAAGTAGACACCCACACAAACAGACACCCCTACAAACAGACACATATGCAGACACATGCACAGGGATATATCTATCATTTGGGAGCGGAGGGGGAGAGGTAGATGGCTCTCGCCAGACGCACACAGGTACGCATGTGTACGTCTCCGTGTAGGGAAGGATCAGCAGACCGGCAGAGAGGGGGGCAGACACACACACACGCACACCCGTGTGTGCGTCCCTTTTTAGGTTGGGTACACGTGGACAGAGTGGGACGGGCAGAGACAGAGAGACGGGGGCATACACACAGAGACGTCCTCGTGTGTCTCTGCATGCGTCTCGGAAATACGGACCCACACACACAGAAGCACACAGACCGGACGTAGACACACGTAGACACACACACACACACGTACAGAGACAAGGACGCGTCTCTATACGCAGAGGTGGGATATATTTATGTGGAGCATGCGTGTGGCTGCCCGAAAGAGGTTGCTGAATATGTCTCTCTGTCCGTGTGTGCCAGGAGGGTGTGCTTGCACAGAGATGAGACGGCTTGGTGGGGAAGTGGCTGTGCGGCTGTGGTGGGAGTTTTGGGGGACCGCCGTCGCAGATGAAATGCAGACCCTCAGACAGACAGAAAGCGAGAGAAAGGGAGGAGGGCGCGGAGAGCAGGGCAGAGGAAAAGTTGCGGGAAGAAGTGGTGGTGTGCGTCGACGTCTGTGGGTTGCGTCTGCATGCGTGTGTGTGGAGGTGCGGGCTGATCGAGAAGCGAAAAGGCTGCTGGGTATTCTGGCAGAATGCCAAGTTTCTCTGTGTGGCAGCAGCTCGGGACGCAGCAGCAGCAGCGGCAGGCGGGGGAGATCGTCTGCGGCTCCCACGAAGAACCAGCAGCAGAGCGCAGGGCCGGACGCATGTGGCGGATGTCTACGTGTTGCATCCACGATAGGAATACAACGACCTGCTGCACAGACCTCCACAGAAGAGGGCAGCCTCAGCAGGAACGGTCCGAGAGGACTCGCACACGAAGGGTTGTCTGCGAGAGATATACATATATGCATGTATATGTGAACGCGTCGCTACCCAGCTTCTTCTTTGTGTAGCCGTGCTGCGGGTGTGCTGCTGCTACTACTACCGCGCCGCCTCTTCCGCCCCGTGGCCTGCTGCTGTTGCTGCCACCAGCCCTGGTGCGTGCCTGCTTTCGAGTTCCTGGTGCTCTGCTGCCACTTCCTCCGGTTCCTGCTGCTGCTGCTGCCACGTCCCTGGGTTTCTGCTGCTGCTGCGGCGGCCACGTGCCTGGGTGCCTGCTGCTGCTGGTGGTGCACCCATGTCTCTACTTCCCTGCTGCTGCAGCGACCACGTCCCTACGTTCGTGCTGCCAATGCTGCAGCGATTGGGACGCATCACCCGTTGCTGCTGCTGGGAGTATCGCAGTTGGAGCTGGGGTATCGTAGGAATGTGTGGCTTCGTATTAGGAGCCTCGCTGTAAGCAGGTGGAATTTCTACAAATATCTTCAAGAGAGGATTTGTCCGTCCGGAACGTGTGTTCTCGAAGCCTCCTCCTAACCACCAGAGGACGACAGACACGAGACACCAGGCGACGAAGTAGACACCGGAGAACGAAGTAGACAGCGGAGAATCGAAGCGGACACCGCAGATTGATGTTAGACAGCAGAAAACGAGTGACTCAGTAGTTACATAGGCCCCAAGGGGCTTGCAGCAGGTGGCGGCATATATATACAGAGAGAAACTGCACGGGAGGCCTGCGACAGGTCCTGGTGGTGCTGCTGCTGGTGCTGCTGCTACTGCTGGTGCTGCTGCTGCAGGCGAGCACGCTGAGTTTGACGGTGCTGGTGGTGATCGAGATGTTGAACGCGTTCAACGCGCTTTCTGAAGATGCTTCTCTTCTTCAGCTGCCACCCTGGGTATGTGGATCTCCTTCACAAATGTATACACGTCTGTCCATGTATATGTGTCGAAGAAAAGAGAGAAAAAGAGAGAGGCCCATGCCTCGGTCGCAGAGCCGGGTTGCCGGTGATAAAAACAAGTTCATCGTCTGCTAACTCTTCCAAAATTTTTGCTGGACACAAATCTTGATGCATCGACTTTCTTTGCACTCTTCTATATATATACATATATATGTATATATATAGGTGTACGTATAGATATATATAGGTGTACAAATAGGCATATATGTATATATAGGTATACATATAGAAACATATATATATATAGGTGTACATATAGATATATATATATATAGCTGTACATATAGATGTACAGCTATATACAGGTGTATATATATATACGTAAATATGCGTAAATGTATGTATATATATGTGTATATGTGTACACATTCATATGCGTATATGTGTGTATGTGTACACCAACACAGCAGGTAGAGACATGTATATCTCCTCGTTTACTCGGGAAAGCATATGTATGCGGGTGTCTTGTGGATCGTCTCCCACACCCATATTCAACACCCGTCTCTATCCGAGGTGAACCAGGTGTCATATATATATATATGTATATCAGATATATATATATGTGTACTAGCCAGGTGTATAGAGGAGTACACGTGTACTATTCATGTGCAGATGTGCAGATGTGTACAGATGTGCATGCTTGTGCACGTAGTCCGTACACGTGTCCTATTCATATATATGCGTATAGATAGATAGATGCCTCCTTATGTATTCAGTCCAGCATATATATAAATATGTGCGTATGTATGTAGGAGGCGGTGTCCATACGTACATGCGTGTGTGTGTGTGGCCTCCCCTTTGGACGGTGTTCACGTGCAGATTCGAACACGTTTTTCTCCTCCGATTTCCACTTCTTTCCGCACGTTTTTTGTGTACGCCTGTGCGTGTCTTCGTTTACGAGCCAATGTAAGTGTGTGCTGCGAGCCAGTACGAAGAGATGTATATTATAGGCCTGTCTTCCTTGCGGCAGCGATGGCATCACTGCCTGAGGTGCAGCTGACTTGCATGCGTCTCCACCGCGTCTCGGCAGATATGCGTCCGCAGCGGCGGGCATGGGTGTGTGTCTCATGTGGGCACACAAGTCAGGAACAGCATTTCTTGCAGCTGCGCGCCGGCGGCTTCGTCGTCTCGCTGCTGCACTTCTCCGGCTGCGGTTCTGCTCTGCGCCTGTCGCTTCTTGATGAACGCCTGTGCTTCTCTGTCTCTGTGTATGTTGTCTGCGGGGGTACATATATGTATATATTGTCGCATGCACGTGGGTGTGCGCGAGTTAGCTATCGGTAGACGGAAGGAGTACTGCTGTTACACATCAGCCGAGGGGGAACAACGGCAGCAGCAGATTTTGCGTCCTCCGTTGTCCCCGTGATGCGCAAGCGTCCCTTTTCTCCCGCCGCTGCGGATAAAAAGTGCTGCTCTGCCGCCCGGCACTCCTGACGAAGCAAAAGCTGCTGCTGCTGCTGCCTCGGGTGCCGCGGCTGCTGTCGCACTTCATCTGTTGCCGGCTCATCCCGCAGGAGCAGCCAGGCAGCAGCAGCAGCAGCAAGAAGAGGAGCAGCACTTGTGGTCAGCGGAGCGACAGAGAGTGAGGAGAAACTCGCAGGAGTAGAGCGGGAGAGGGCGGCGTGTACTCCTTCAAGCTGCTGCTGATCATCTGTGCGGCGTGTACTTTTTCAACCTGCTGCTGCTTTCTTTGTGTGTGCAGACGAACCCATACTTGGTCCTGGCGACGATGCTTTCTATCGGCGTACACTGCTGTATTCTTTACATCCCACTGCTGGTGAGGAAAGGACACTCCTTACTTTTCTTCACTTGAAGAATAAAAGAAAAGTCTTGGCGGCGATATATCTCCTGCTGCTTCGCTTCGTATGTCTGCTCGTCACCGTCGTCGCTACTTTATCGACGATGTCCGCCTGTACGCGCAGACTTCCTGCATGCGTACAGCGTCCAAAGACGTATATATATATATATATACACAGACGCACGTGTTGCTGCTTTTTCTTTCGTTCTGCCTTCTTCTTCTTGTAGACAAATATATACGTACGTGAATGTCTATTCATTATAGTCGTGTTTGCTGTCCGTGTGTCTGTCTGTGTGTGTGTGTCTACTTTTCTCTGTCTGTAGACACACATTAAACACTCATACACCCATATTAGTCGGGAAGGGAATAGTGCCCGAGTCTTCTTTTTTCTCATTCTTTGCTGTTTTCCTCCTCTCCTCCAAATGTGACGGGATGAATGTGTCTATTATCTGGCCTACGGCCTGCCTGCGCATAGAGAGGAAGGTGTACGTCTCTCGTGGCGGGTCGTCGCGGTGGCCGTGTGGATGTCTGTAGACACGTAGACACGCGGGTTTGTATGTGTGTGTGTGTGTGTGTGGGTGGGCAGCTCCCAGCTTGTGTGTCCACCCATGGGTATCCGCATTTTTATGCCTGTATAAAATACGTGTATGTGTGTACGTGTCTATTCCTATACATGTAGATAGATTTGTATGCGAAAATGTATGCGTGTGTGTGTATGGATATCTGTGAAAACGTGCGCGATGTGTTGATTCACTGGCCAAATAAGTCTCTCTATACACACATATACACATACGTACATACATACATATATGTATATATGGGAGCGTTTGTGTGTGTATGGTGGGCCGGTACGTCTCTCCGTACATTGCATATATGTATATGTGTATTTACGTGTATATACATCTATGTATATATATAGGGAGAGATAGATAGATATAGATAGAGAGATAGATAGATAGATTTTGACATCTTCATGCTGCATTTTCCCGTACACTGCATGTACGTGTGTACGTACTTATGTGTGTATATATATAGACACAGATATTGACATTGATACGTTGCGTTCTTCCCTACGTTGTATTCATGTATACGTGTGTTTATATGTGTATGTATATAAAGAGAAACTGACGTGTATATGGTGCGTCTCTCCCTACACTGCGTGTGTGTACGTATGTGTGTATTTACGTGTGTATGTATGTGCAGACACTGACATATATGTGCGTGTGCGTACTTCTGTGTATACACATTCGACGAGGTACGGGAACCATCCCAACGCTTCTTTCTACGTTCTTCGAGACGGCTTTTTTCTCTTTAAGCGGTGTGTGTACGTGTATTCTCCGTGTCTCCGTCTCCCTCTATATATATGTACGTACTGGCATGCATATATAGGACAGTAAGTTGTTCCCTTGCTTTGAGAAGTCCGTGTGTCTCTCTCGTTTGCCAGATATGTTCGTCTTGCGTATATTCTCGTGTGTCAAGAGACGCGCATTACAGACACGTGTACACTGTATATACACATAAATGAGTTTGCCTCGTATGTATATGTGTGTGTAGGTGTATAGGTGTGTGTATGTGTGTGTCTACAGAAGACGGGGAGCGTGTGCCTGTCGATGTGTATGTATATATGTATGTCCTTGAAAAGCAGGGGCCCTTGGTAGATACATGCATGTCTGCGTAGTGTCTGTGTTGTATATTGAGACGAATGCATGCAAAGAAGGAGAAGGGAGTTTTCGGTCAATTTTAGGAATACTGCTGCATTTATGTGTGGCTGGTGTTGAACTGGACACAGAGCCGCACGTTTGGCGTTGTTCCGTTGACGTTCATGGACTGGGTTCACGTTTTCTGCTGGTCGCTGCCCGTCATTTTCCTCGACGAGTGCCTCAAGTCCATCGGTAGGGGGAAAGCAAAAAGAAACAGCAGCAGCAGCAGTGACAGCGATGGCAGCAGTGACAGGACAGCAATGACAGCGAGAGCAGCGGCAGCAGGGAGAGCAGCGGGAGCAATAGTAGCGACAGCAGCATTGAGAGCGCTAGCAGCGGCAGCGCGGACAACAGGGACAGCAGCAGGGACGGTAACCGCAGCAATAACAACGGTAACGGCAATGACAGCGCCGACAGCGGCGGCGACAGAGACAGCAGCGGTAGTAGCAACAGCGATAGCAGCAGCAAAACGGTGGACACGTGGCCGCAGCAGCAAGTCGGTTCGTTCACACACAGGGGACGGGGTCCGTCTTGTGTACAGGCATGGGAGCGACTCTTTTGTAGAAATATCAGAGCATAGGTACACAAGTACATACATATATCTGTGTATATGTTCGCACATACTTGCGTGTAGTTTTACATATACTAGAACTGCGCGCTTCATATATCAGTTCGCTGGCCTGTGGTGAAGAATACCGTCACGGATGAAGTCCCGCACGAGGTGGGCGTAGACTCTAGAGATAACACGCGTAGGGCTGCTGCCATGGGGCTGGTGCCCCAGGCTGCTGGTTGAGACTGCTGTCAGAGGCTGCTATTAGAGGGCAACCTACACGTTAGGGACACGTCTGTGTGGCTGGCTTTCTCTGTGTGTGAGTGAGTGAGAGTGTGTGGACGCGTTAATGCTCTTCAAATTAGGACGCGTAGGGCGACAGCAGCAGACACACACGTACACACGTGTGCGGAGAAATTTACTGATGTGTATGGAGAAATGTATATGTATCTGCGGTACTGCTCGGTGGTGGGTGTATGTATCTGTGTATTTGTTGGTGTGGACAAATAGTAGCTGGGAAGTTGCAGAAGTTACCGACGGCGTTTTCCTCTGTGCTTGGTTCGTTTCTTCCCGCTGCAGGCCGCCTGAAGGAGCGCGCGCGACGCAGAAGCATTGCACGGCTGCCTTCGGGGAAGAAAACTCAGTAGCAGTTCCGCTGCCTCAAGAGGAAATTCGAACTGCTTCCCAGCTCCTCACAAGTTACGAATTTCTCTGTTTACGCATCAAAGTGCCTTTTGTGCATATTTTATATTTATGCCTGTGTGTGTGTATGTGTGTATTGTCCTCCCTGCAGTGCGGGGGTGTGGGTGTTTACGTGGATTTGTACGTGCCACGCGCTGTTACTGTGAACCTCGACGGACGCAAGCGCCGCGAGAGGGCTGGTTGAAGTGAGAAGTACGAAGAAGTCCTGCTAAGAAAATGTGCGTGCGCTGCACGCCCGCAGGGGACGAGAAACAAACAGGGCAAAGGGAGAAGAAGCATTTAAAGGAAAACTTGCTGTGTGTCGGGCGCAGGCCTTTCGTAGGGACGTTTCGGTACAATGACGTTGAGCGTGCTGCAGCTGCGGTTGCATTCCTCGCGCTGCTCAAACAACTGAACTGTGTTTGCTGCTTTCCCGCCTTGTGCCGGCCACGTGTTTTGTGCTGCTGCTGCCGGGACTTGCTGCTGCAGCAGCAGCTCGGGACGGGGGGGGCAGATGCTGTTGCGTGCCGGTGCAACTCTCCTTCCCACATGCTGTGACTGCGGCTGGTCTGCTGGTGTTGCCGCCACCGGCAAAAGTGAGCAGGGCTGGGCCGCAGACAAGCGGCGTGGGGGACAGGGGGACCGGCGAGCTGCTGCTTGCTGCCGCCGATGAGACACGGCGTCATCGGTTTTCTCCTTTCTGGGTCAGCATCCTCCAGTTCGTTTATTTTGTATTTCTTTGTGTGTTGCGTCTACATCACGCAGATTTGTTGCTGAGGCTTTGGGAAGAGCTGCGCTTCCCGTGCTGCAAACGAAGCTGCCCCAGCAGCCGTACAGCTGTACCATTTCTGCGGTAGAGCACAGCAGTGTCAGTTCTTGCTCTATTACCGCGCAGTCGCAAAGGCAGCGGCATCTTCACCGCACGACGACGCCTTACATTGGCTACAGCAGTTTAGAGAAATACTTCTTCAATCCATCGTCCTAGACACCTTCTGAGCCATGCATAAATATATATATATATATATATCAGCACACGTCTGTAGAGTGCCCGTCAGTCTTTTCGAGAACTTACAAGTGCGTGTCTTCTGCCCAGCGTGTGTTGATGTGTGTACTCGTCTGCGACAGCTACGTCGCCAGAGACGATACGTGAATAGAGTAGAGGAAAGGCTTCCGTCGTTAGTGCAGAGCTGTAGGAGAGCCGTAGAGAAGATGTGTCGCGGTGCCGCCGAAGAAGAGGGGGAACAGACTGCAGCGGCGGAGCAGCAGTAAGATCGGGGAAGTATTCGCGGTGTGGTTCTCTGCAAGCGGACGGAGAAATCTGCAGACACCTTCAGCCATAGCAACAGCAGCAGCCTCACGTGCACTGCAGCTTCTCCAGCGGCAGCAGTTTCTTTCACGTTTTAGCAGCTTCCTTTGAAAGTCGCCGTTCCAGCGTCACGTGCTGTCGTTTCAGCTACTGAAGTGGCGACCTCATCCACACGAGATCTTCATAAAAAGGAGCTCCTGCAGCAGCAGCAGGAAATGAATACTTTTTTTTTGCGGAAGCAGCCTTGCGGCACGGTGTGTCGGCTAGCGACCCCGCAGCAGCTTCAGCTGCAGTTGCAGCGCCGGACTGTTAGCGCTGTTGCGGTACACAGCGGCTTTGGTCAGCGGCGACACGGAAGCCTCAAGCAGCAGCAGCAGCAGCAGCAGAGATGGATGGTAGGAGGGCAGTCGCAACCCATTAGCAGCAGCAGGTGGTTTTCAATGGAGGCGAGAACACACACAGCAGCAGACGAAAAGCTGCCACTGCTGCATAGGAACCGTCGAGGTGCAGTCATCATATCTGCGCAGGGCGCGCGTAGACCAATGGTATATTTGAGCCACACCTCATGTGTATCGTTTTCTCACTCATGGGTGCGTTTCTTTGGCTTCCAGCTGCTGTCACACAAAGACACGGATGAGTGCAAGATTTGTCAAAACACCAGACTTACGTGTGTTTGCAGGCGGTATGGAACAAAGTAAGGACGAAATAGAATTCTGCTCGAAGAAGACAACCACAACATTATCTGTGTCGCACGAGTGTCAGATGAAAGACTTGGAGGAGCGGCTGTAGATAGGAGAGCGCATGTTTGCGCCAAACGTAGTCGTGTCCCGCAGTTCCATTGTAACCCAGACATGGTAGTCGTTAAACCAAATCATATCTCCGCTTTTAGGACGCGCTGCATACAACACGCACTTTTTGTGGCACTGGGTAGAAGCACGGTTCCGCTGATAATGCTTGAACACGAAGGGTATGTTTTTGTGTAGTATAACTTTGCCGAGGGGAACTGTCTGGATACGAAAACGGGAGAGCTGGTCGCGTGCACGCCCTGGCCAGTGCAGCAGCAGGAGCCCGGTCACATATTCTGCTATATGCCGAAGAGCAACGCATATACAACCAGGATCAAGATTAGAGCCGCCAGAGAAAGAGCGGGCAGACAACAGCAATGCTACGCGCAGGTACACGGAAGGAAAATGAGCAAGCAGGGGGGCCTGCTGAGACATGAGCACATGCAGCGGAGGATTCTAGTGTTGCCGCTGGGCGCTTTTCGCCGTTAAGTCGCAGTAATCTGGAACTCTCAAGCGCCTTTCAAACAAGGAACAGAGGAAACAGCAGTGATAATTCTGGGGGCCCCGTGCAGGCGTGCACATCGATGTATGTGCGTACACGTGTCTGTGTGTACGTGTGTAGACACTGATTAACAGATACATACGAGAGCTGCGGAGATGAGGGCACACGTTTTTCATCTCTTGTCTGTGGTAATCATCGGCCCGGTGTGTTACTGGGGGGCATTACGTGAGAGGTGTCTTTACTCGGGCCCCTCTGACTTTATTTGCGAAGAGATTTTCCTGTCACTTTTGGTTTCGAATCGCTGTGTGTCCATCATACCATACGTGGCCTTACGTGGTGGCTCCACTACATCCGTGAGATCACTCCACCGCATTCTTCGCAGCAACATAATCCGGCCTTGGTGCATGCGTTCTCTTTGACATCGTCTCTAATTTGAAGAGTATCATCGTTGTGCAGCATATTTTATTCGCAGAGGTGGATAACCGGAGGACCTTGCTAATAATATCAACGGCAGAAATCGGTTTACGGCGCTTGAAGTAACAGTTCCTTTCGATTGCAGACCAACACGTCTCTCACGCTCTCAATCCGTTTGGACGGTCGCGCTCGTTCTTTATTGTACGGCTCCTCTTGAATATATGAGGCATGTAAGTAGGAGCATAACCCTGCTTCATTCACAATGGTCTCTTTCACTGTTGTTCACCGCTGTATCCTACCATCGCTGAACATTTGCTTGAGGGAAGTGTGCTCGCTACGTGGTGACGAACAGCGCAGAGCGTCCCCTTTCAAGGCTGCATCTGTAGCGACGCTGCGCGCAAGAAATACCGTGAAGCAAGCCTTCAATTTGTGCCGCAGTAGTCCCTCCAGCTGCAGAGAGATATTTTGCCACGACAGTGACACAGACATTGCCGAGTCTACACAAGTCTTTTGAACATACTCATAGAAATAAGCGTAAGTGATGTTTCAGACACTGCGGCTGGTATCACATGACTTCTACCAGGATATTGAAAATGGAAAGAAGAAATATTGTCTCATTCGGAGCCGTCCTGTAGGGTGTTTCTACTTTGTCATGTGGTGTATATTTTGTGTATATAGCACTCGGTACGTGTGCGTACATACATGTGTACATATGGATATATCACTACACAGTTGCGTGTCTGTAGTGACGTGTACACGTTTATGTGTGCATTTACATGTGCGTCGCCGTCCGTGTCCGTTTGAGTAAGGTCGTACAGTATCTGCACAAGGCATCTTTCATGCAGCGTAGTGTAACTCAAGAGCCCGTGTACGCAGTTGAGGAGACACCAGTGAGGTGCGGTGGAGGCGAAAACAAATTAGAGGATAGCTGGGCACCAGCGGTCGATGCACTCAACCATTCAAGTACGTTCACGGCTAAGAGTAAACTAGCTCAAATAGGAGTACCACCAGAGGCAGCAGTCCCGGCACAATACAATCGACCTCAACATTCTTGTCACTTGATCAAACAAGAGAAAAGAGGGCGTATACTTCTAGAGTGCCACGAAGGTGTTCACCGTGCAAATTGTACGACGACACCTCACGCACAACACAGAGTACACGGGACGCGCACCGCGACGAAAACTCACACAAGTGCAGTAACCAGCAGCGACTGGCTCAATTTGGCCTGTTTTGCGGTACACCAGTGCCACTCCCGCGTCGTGCAGCGAGCTGCATCCGCAGAAAAAACAAGGCCCTTTCAGAAAATAGGCAAAGCAATCACCACATTTACGATATTCTTGTGCAGACCAACTCATGTTACCCTACACACACAACGCCAGTTTCACACCTGCCGCGACACAGTGCAAAAAGAAAGAACGCCGAAAGGTATTTTCTGCTTCTAAAAGTAGAACACACACAGACACACACACACACACACACACAACGGCCAGTTTCACACCTGCCGCGACACAGCGAC
>KL647294.1:3042265-3292851 GCA_000727475.1 Sarcocystis neurona | reverse complement strand
ACACACACACACACACAAGGCCAGTTTCACACCTGCCGCGACACAGCGCAAAAAGAAAGAACGCCGAAAGGTATTTTCTGCTTCTAAAAGTAGAACACGCACACACACAAGGCCAGTTTCACACTTGCCGCGACACAGCGCAAAAAGAAAGAACGCCAAAAGGCATTTTCTGCTTCTAAAAGTAGAACACAAGGATTTCCAGAACATTAATACACATTTAGGTGTATCGGGTAGTAAACTTAGACATGTGAAAAACAAGCGACGCAGAAGACGTAGCTGGTGTGTCTACCTACATGTAAACATACGAACTTTGGAAGGGCACACACCTGTAGATACATAAGTTTGCAAGTTCAACGTGTGCACTTGTCCGCACAAATTTTTCCTGCTGGTTTCTCCGTGCTTCATATTTGGCTTCTCGAACTTATATGGTAGGAGCTACAGATAACCTGCAAACAGTTACAGTCGAATTATCGACGTCAGTGTTGTTCTACAAGCGCGGAACAAGGTCCCTTAAGTGGACCACGGCTTGAGCAGATCATTGCTACATACTTTACGGCGCCTACATGGGTTAGGTGTTGTCGGTGTGTCGGTTCACGAAACGAATAGGAACAACACCACGTAATCTGTCCACCGGTCCTGCATGTTTGTAAAGATGCGCATCCCACTGCGTGTATCAAGCACAATAAACTTTTAGGTTCGATTACGCAGCTGTCGTATTAAAACGTGTTTTGTGCGTGGCTCATTTCGAACAATAGTTCCCGCCACAGTGCTGAAGACGCTGGCACGCCGAACTGCGTTGAACTTTGTACACTTGCAGGTATGGCGTAGACGTATGTGATCGGGCAGAGCCTTTACAAATGCGCAATTCTGTTTGGCTAAATATCAGCCATAAAGACTGTTGGTGCGTGGTGGATGGATTTTGCACGCTTGTGTCGGCTAGCTGTTACCCACAGTCAAACGAGTGGCACCTCCACACGAACGGATACAAGTGTGTGCAGAGGGGTGTTCTTGATAGTATTTGTATCTCTGTTGTCACGGCAGGCTGCTTTTACGATTGAGATGCCTGCCAGCGTGTGTCCTCCTCGCGGGTCTTCTAAACGCACAATTTTACAAGGTGCTGCACGCCCGTGTGTAAAGATAGATGCGCTGCGGGATCTGTATCCGAACTCCGTGGATACGCCAAGGTATTCATAATCAATGCAAGAGCACGTGTTGCGCAGCTTCGTCACCGACAACGTGTCACACTTAAGAAATATATATATATATATATGTGTATATATACATATATATACACACGCCCGTATTCATAAATACGTTTATGTCCCCTCAGACAAAGACAGATACACAAGAAGAGACGCATACGGTGTAAAGCACGCGTTGCGCAGCTCGATGGTCCCCCACGTGTACGCACATGTGTATATGTGTAGGGAGACAGACAGAAACAAAGATAAAAGGAGACATATACAGATGGACATACGGATGTAGATGATGTATCATTCCATGTCCTTCTAAAGAAAAGAGAGCTCGTTTACAGGATACAGAGGCAAATAGCTTTATAGGCAAGCAGGTGAGATGTAAGCCAACGTGCATGTCAATAGAGTTCGCGGATTACACGCCGAGTTCGCGAATTACACGCACGTATAAGCGTGCACGACACCTTTAGGTGGACCTCTGTAAGCGCAGACAGTATCATGTACACACAAACGAAAGTAGCCAATACGATATGCACGTAAATCAACTTTTAAAGAGAAGGAGCACGAGCGCTTAAAAGGTCTGCTTTGATCAAAGGAAGTGCCCAGTGGTAGCAAGCGATCACGCGCACAGTCGAGATCGATGCCGCCGCTGTCACCACTTACCGGCCTGCGTAGTTTTTCGCCGTTGCTTGGTAAAACGACGGAGTGCTTCACAGCGCGGTGCACCGGCGCTCATGCATATACTTCAGTATATGCAGAGTTCCCGGCTTTAACGAAAAATGGGTCCTTTTTTGCCACTACAACGAGTACGGAATGGGTGCTGAGCGAGCTACCCGGCGTCCCCGCATGTGGGTTTTACCGGGTGCCGTCTTTCGTTCGTGAGTGGTCTGATAAACGTAGTGGACCCCCATTCCTGCCGTATACGTTCCTCGTGAGACGGTGTTCGGTATTCTCCGGAACGGTGGTATTTTCTTCTTGTGTTACAGTCGATATTGGCCACACCGTTGTGTAGGAAGATGTGCTCTTTGCCGTCGAGTGAAATGTAGTCTTGTAGCGACCAACGTCTTCGGCGGGCTAGTTTCCCTCTTGCACATTTAGTATGCTCTTTCCTATCGCAGATTAAATTTACCGTCACTACGCTCTGGAATAGTTAATCGAACCGTCGTAGTCCATGCTTTCGAAGAAACTGTGCTGCAGTTGTTCTCCATTGACTGCGACTTTCGCACTGTTCCGTGAAAGGGGTTCACTGCTTGGGTACATTGGGCATAAAACCACGCATTCAAGCATCTTAACAGTGTATGACCTATTCACCCTTGCATGGATTTGGTGCACCCCTGCATCAGCGCATGTCGTCCGGTGCGCCTCGTCCCGGATATATCTGCAGAAATCATGTTTCTGCCTTCGTTAAAGCTCCTCGTTCGTTTCCAAATTGGTTACACTTTTGAAATAATATTGTTCGATAGAGTCGACTCTTCAATTGCACACTTCTGCAACCCGCAGCTTCCCATCGTCTTGCTTTGTCATACTCGACAATTTGAACGAGCACAGCGTAGCGCTCCCGCTTTCCAACGTTTCGCTTTCGAAAGAAGCCATTTTAATTTATTTTCTCTTATGTAGGTCAACGGATTCTCTAGTTACTTTGTGAATTCGGCGGAACTCCTCTTTCGTGCCAGGAGCAGGACAGCGGAGCACAGTTGAACTTCCGGTGTATGTACACTTGGCGTCTTACGACGCGGACTTGCTCTTCACGGGTACAGCAGTGTGGACCTACTCGATCGAAGTATGTATGCCTCTGGGGGCGCGGTTCGTATATATTCGTAAACTGTTACAGTTGCCATACAGACTGCAAGGATCGCGCTTGTGTCCGTATGCATGCATACATGACTCAATTCCTCTCAAATGTAGACGTGCACGTATCAGTGTCTCGAGTACGACGTACATCATACAAATTGTATGAACTGCATACGTCGAATATGTGCGGACGCGCATAGGCGCAGGGGGTTTCTCTCGAATTAAAAAACCAAGCGTGCGCGCACGCACACCTGAATGCTTGTACAAAGTATAGACGGGGCACCTCAGTAGCGTTGGAGCCCCGTGTCGAGCGGTTTCTAATCAAGTGTACGTCGTAGGAAATCAGTAGACCATAAAATGTTTCCCCGGCTTTCACAAACTCAGCAACATCCGGTGTTTGGAGGGGCTCGTCTCCGCCGGTGCTACTGACCATTGACCCGTACTTGTACATATATGTATGTATATATATATACATATATGTTTACGGATTTTGGATCGATATGGTGTATCTCATTCGCCTGCTCGGCGGAAGTGAATACTCTGTGTCAATTACTGACATGCGAGGCAGTGTTTTTGACCCAGACCCGCTGGATACGTCGCTAGCGATGTGTTTCCCTGTTCAAATGGAGTTTTCCTCTGACATTTAAACAACGGCTCTTTTTTGTCACATTTCTCCCATATTTGAAAACCGTGCGTGCCGCCGTAGACGTTGCTTCCCAGCGTAGAGTACCTCTACTGCTTTTCCAGGCTGAGGAAGTCTGTGCTTCTTCTCTGGTTTCCTCTCCTATTCGCATCCTCTGCAAAATTTTGTGGAAGACCGACGCGTGATTGTCTTTATTCGGAACCTTCGACTTCTGCTTTTTTCATTCTTCTGGCTTTCTGCTTTTTAAAACAGGGGAGCGACTAAGGCAGCCGTGCAAGCCTGAGTGCGCTGTTCCTCCTTGTGTGTCCGTCATCCATTTATCGATGTGTCTGGATACCAAACATGTTGTCGCTTTCCCATGGCTCCCCTATGCCAGCCATAACACCTGTGGTATAAATAGTGTAAGTACCTGCAGCCTTGTCGCGTTTCCCCCTATTTTGCACGATTAGTGCGTTTCGGGGGTAGCTTCGATTATTTAGGGCCGTCGTGTCCTCGTGTAATCACGGACGTGTGCGTACGACGTGTGCGAGAATTTGTCGCCTTTCCTCGTTGGCCCCTACGATGTACCTACGCTCAACGCACGCGAACCTGACTGGTGTCGTGTAGTGTGCGTGCATGGCGTCCGGTCAGAATTCTTTGTAAACACACATGAAGACGTGTGCATTTAAGCGTGCTTGCAGGTATATACTTTTGTTGACCACACACAAGCTTCAAATGCCTATTTGGTGCACTACTTATGTATATAGACGTCAACAAGCATACACGTGACCTCTACTGATTCGTCACTGTCCAGTTTTTATTTGTCACAATACGTTGCTTCTTCGTTGTCGACGACCCTGTGCTGAGCTACTGTGCATCAGCAAACTGCTGCTTCCTCACTGGGAGGCGCTGCACTGTGTCAGCTTGCAGAAGACGTTTTTGACACTGCAGTGCTGTGTCGGTGCTTACCAGGGGCCGCTCGTGCTGCTGCGGGCAGTGTTGCTGCAAGCGCGGCAGCAGTGAAGACGGCTGTGTGTTGCAGTGCAGGTGGTGGTGCTGGTGCTGGGGCAGCAGCTGCTCTAGGTGGTGAGGGTGCTGCTGCTGCGTCTGTCATGAGATGATGCCGCGTCTCTGATGAAGGGGGCCTGCCGTCTGCACAGAGACACGCTGCTGCTGTCTTCACAGCGTTGAGGCGGCTGCTGCTGCTGCTCCTACTCGACAACGAATGGAGAGAGCGGACACTGCAGCTGCTGGGGCGGTGATTTTGTGTTGTGCGAACTGAAGGGGCGTGTGGGCCGTGGAACACGTCTTGGTGCTGCAGCTGCGATTTCGCTGGCGACCGCGTCGAGGCTGCTGCTGTTGTACGTGGCGTCCGAGCAGCTCTTGCTGCCGATTCACAGCTACTGCCGTTGCCGTCGTCGAAGTGGGCTCTCGCCGCGGCTGCTGCATCTTTTCAGGGGAGCCTTGTCAACTTTACATTCCCATTCCTTTGAGGAGTGAAAAGAGAGCCACTGCAGCGCAGGAGGTTACGCGCACGCGGAGGCACGCAGTATCTTCACGGCAAAACTCGCAGCTTTGCAGCTGCTGCAGCTGCGTCTCTTATGCAGGGCTCAGGCAGCTGTTGAGCGTGCTACTGCTACTCTTGTTGCACCAAATAGTGCGACCGTTGCTGCTGCTGCAGCTGTTGAGGCTGCGATGCTGCTGCTGCTGCTTCTTGGCCGTCAACTTTTAGGCCTTACACGATGCCTCTCATATACGCCCTCGCTGCCCGCGGTAAGAAGCAGCTGCAGCACAGCAGTCGCCACGGAGCGCTGGCTTGGCTATATATTTGTATGCGTGTGTGAAGACAGAGAGAGCGAGAAACACCAAGAGAGAATCGACCGCGCTTGGACCGTACGTTCACTTATACCCGTGTCTGCACAAATGCAGAGCAGAGGCAGAGGGTCGTACCAAAAGAGAGGGAGACGGGTGACGCGAGCTACTCAGCGTGTGTACGGTCACCTACACCACGTACGTACACTCAGAGGCTGGTGCTGCTGTCGCAGCAAATAGTGTGAGTGTTGCTGCTGCTTTTGCAGCTGTTGAGGCTGCGATGCTGCTGCCTGTTGCCTGTCAATTTCCTGCCTCTGCTCTGTATTTATACGTGTAGGTATATATAGGTCCTAGTGAACGCCCGGCCCCAGTGCGTCTGATTTGGCGTTTCTCTCGTTATCTAGCAGCCGTATATGCACGTGTGCGTATGGAGATTCGCTGTGTTGTTTTTGCACTGTAGAAACACCGGGGTTTAGGTCAAGCAACCGTGCATACACGTGGCACATGGGAGTGGTGAGGTGGGGTGTACATACACCTGCGTCTGTAAGTAGTGTCTCTACACCGTGTGTCTACAGGCGTGCACGCGTTTGCACTGCGCATATCTGTGCGTGGGACACACGAGGGCAGAGAGCGCGGAGGTAGAAAAGTGAGTGTCTGCTGCCGCGCTAGCCGACTGCTGCCGTGCTAGCCGACCACTGCTGCCGCGCTGGCCAACTGCTACGTCTTTTTTTATACCGGTGTGTGCACACCGCCTGTAGTTAATTGTCGCTCCTGGGTCACGCTTTCATCGTGAGCTCCTTTCTTTTCTCCGCAGTCTTTGTCGTCTTCTCCCATCCTGAGCCGCGTATGTCTCGGTGCCGCCTTCGCTCGCGCTCACCCGTAGAATTCTGTGTCACAGCAACTCTACTGATGTATATCTCTACATACAGCGACATATATATATGCAGACGTGCGTTTAAGCTCGGTTCCACATGTGGTAGGTAGACACCCCTGCGTATGACTATATCGCCTTTTTTACTTAGGGACGTGGCTGGGTCGTATTTGTACGTGTGGGAGTGTGACGGGACCTACTAGCGCCCCGCCTTTTCCGCGGTTCTCTGTTAGTAGACATGTGTTCATACATCTGTGTGTATACGGAGTGCGCGCGTGGAAGTGCGCACACACCCACACAAAGATCTGTGTGACAATATTGGTAGGTGATTACACGAACAGACGAACAGGCAGACAGCAGGTCCGAAGAGGGAGACAGCAAGCACCGTCTCGGTTCAAATATGGCAGGTGTCTTTTTGGGCGACGGTACCTCTGATGGGACATACCTCCACACATGTATCGATACACGTACACGTACACGTATACGTACACACGTAGATACGTACATACACACATACATGTATACACATATATATATATGTATACATACATACAAACATGTATATATACGTACATATATACATACGTGTATACATATATCCGTACACACATGTGTACACACATACATACATGTATACATACATGCAGACATACATACGTGCACACACAGAGACAGGCACCTTATCTATTCGTAACTGATGAGACAGCGAGGAACGTAGGAAAGTGTCTGTACCATTTTAGAGAAGCGTGTATCAATGTTGAGGTGAAGTACGAGGAGTAAGTGATGACTCGACAAGTACGCGCAGGTAGTTCTCTATACCTTCACAAGAAAAAAGTTTTCAGCAATTTCATACACCGAAGTAGATGAAACGAGAAAGCTGCTGGTGTGCGTAAATGCTCTGAGTTAGATTGACTGCCAGCGCTGCAAACTGGCGTGTCTGTGCGCCGAACAAGTAGATCGACTGAAAAAGCTGTGGACTGGTGTGGTGTCTATATTGAAGAGTGCTGGGGACTGCTGTAGTGTCTACATCGAAGAGTGCTGGGGACTGCTGTGGTGTCTACATTGAAGGAAGCTGCGAAGTGCTGTGGTGTCTACATTGAACTATATTGGCTGAGAACGTTGTGGAGTGATACGTATGAGTAGTGTGTGTCTATATTGAAGAAGTGGATTTGCTGAGAAGGTTGCGGACTGTGCCACATGTGTATTGTTGTGCGGCGGTGGGGTGGGGGTCTCGCCGGTGACAGGCAGCGTCGTCCTGGTGGAGCACGCCGAGTCGGAGGGGAACTTTCCCACGGTGACGCGGCTGCTGCTGCGGAAGTTGCCGGTCAAACAGAAGGAGAAAATGTCTTACATATACGACAAGTAAGTACTGCTGTGTTGCGGGCTCGAAGCCGGTGCGCCGATCTGTATCTAGACACACATCGACGTCCAAGATACGGATACGTGGGGGCCTCTTTGTGCGAATAGAAGGATGTCCACCTCGTGTCTGCGTGAGTACGCTCGTGCCGACGCCAACACATGGATGTACGTATACTGCGTTTGGGGTGGGTACGCACGTGCCGTTGCCACTATATGTACGCATATGTGCGTGTGGATGCGCCTGCGCGTAAGTATCAGCGCGTACGTGGATGTGTCTAGACGTGTGTGTAGATGAGTGTGTGCCACACAACCGGAGAAGTTGAGAGACGGTATCATCTCAGACTGGTAGGACAAGTCGCTCGTACATATATACGCATGTGTGCAAAGCGTTTAACCTCGTATATGTGTCTGTATGTGTGCGCACATGCTTCTGGCCACACATAGATACAGACACGGACACAGCTTGTAGCTGCATGTGATGGAGCCGCGAAGCTCGGAGGACCGGGCGGAAGGAGAAGTTTTTCCGGCACTCCCAAGAGACGTTTGAAGGCCAGGAAGCATTCTCGTGTAATATGTACTGAAAAGTATACACACACGTACATACATACAGACACCGGAACATGCGGACACGTGTGCAGCAGGCGCCGGAGGGTCTGAAGGAGGACTGTGTCACGCAGGAGCGACGCATGCAGGTGTACGTAGACGCGATGTTATGTGGAGCGCTTTTCCCTCATACGCGTATATGTGTTTTAGCAGTGCATATGTGAGTGCGGACGTCTGTACATATGTGTAGTAGTTCAAAGACGTACCTGTTTGTGAATCTTGATAGAATATCTGCATGTGTCTGCGGAGCTGTGGAGCGCAAGTGCATATACATTCCTGAGTACCACACATGTCCCTCCATATACATGTATATATATGTATGTGCAGCGAATACGCACACATGTGTACGTGTGGGTTGTACGTGTGTGCATAGTCTATATGTGTTTGTGTGAATGTAGATAAAATATGAGTATATGTGTATGTATGTATGTATGTGCATGCGCGGAGCGTATAGAAGTGTGTCTACAGACGTGCGTGCACGTGTCTAGATTGTATGCCTACCCGTATACGTAAATGTACACATGTAGATATGGATTTCCTTGACTTCTGTAGAAAAGCACGTGCACGTGTGTACAGACGAAAATGTGTACTTTTTTATCTGCTATCAAGTAGTATCGGACGTGTGTGCCCGCGCCTTGTATGTCTCTCCGTATGATAAATATCCGACTACAACGTACATATATAATCTGCTTTGCATACTAACAGAACACACGTACGTGACATATGTACGACTATTACATATATATATATGTGTATATTTATATGTGTGTGTATATACAGTCTGCTTTGGATACTAACAGAACGTATGTGTGTGCGTTGTATATCTCTCCGGCTGACAAATATATTGATATAATGTATATGTATGTAATCTGGTGTGCATGTTGACGGAACATGTATATGTGCATCTTACGTCTCCCGGTGTGATAAATATACGAATGTAACGTATTAGTGTAGTCTGGCGTGCACAGGAGAAATCTCATGCAGAGGTGTTGTGTGTGCGACGCGACTGAGGAGTAGTATGGACGTATGTACGGATGAGTAGGACACACGTGGATGAACAGCAATTAGTGTGGAGAATACGTGACGGGCGTTCACCTACATTTCTATATGTATGCATATGAATATAGAAGAAAGTATAGAAGTTTAGGTGTATATATCTGTACGTATCTGTATTGGCATCATTTGCCTTACAGGCGCATATATGTGTGTGTAGGTGTGTGCTGCCGGAGCTGGTGCGTCTTCGAGGCGAGGGGGCCCTTATGAACACGTTATCAGCGTCTGTCTAGCACATTACACATATACATATATATATGTGGCCAGCGTATGTGATACATATGGCTACGTAGATGTAAGTAGATGTGTGTATCTGCAGGCATATACGAGAGTAGAATATATACTTGCAAATATATATATTACACGTGTTCACCCGTATGTACATTCGTATGTGTGTGGGTGTGTGTGTCTGCGTATGCATGGGCATCTGCATATATATATATATATATATATATACATGTGTATACATACACTTCTCTGTATTATATGTATGTGTGCGTGGAGGTATATACTTGCACATACATGCAAATATCCCTATGTGTATATATATCTGCACTTCTCCGTGATTTGTGTGTATGTGTGTGGGTACGCGTAATATACATGCATGCAAATGTCCATCGCTATATACGTATGTAGGTGCACTTCTCTCTATCGTCTGTGTATGTGTGTGTGCGTGTCTCTGTGCGCGTGCGTAAGAACTTAAATACGCTCACTGCATGCACATATACCTCATGTGTGTTCTCCTGCGCGCGGCCCCCTCTCTCTTCGTCTTCTGCTGCAGATACGTGTTTCACTACATTGTCGTTCAAGGCGTCACCTTCCTCACCATGGCCGACGACTCGACGGGCTTTGCATTGCCCTTTGCCTTCCTCGAAGACTTTTCTCGCTCGTACGAACTTCGCTTCATCTCTCTGTAGATACACGACTGTGCTGCACAAGTCTGGGTAAATCTGTCTGTGTGTGTGTGTGTGTTTGTGTCGCACGTCAGGCACACACACATACATGAATCGATAAAGAGAAAATCAGAGAGAAAAAGAGAGGGGGGCCGCTGTAGATACATACGTGTATGTACACAAGTTACATGAGAGAAAAAGCAAAAGAGGGGCCCCCATCCTTGTACACGTCTGTATACGAGCTGTGGGAGAAAGAGAGGGGGAAGGGCGCCTGTGGATATCCACATGTATATACGAGCACGTGTATACATGAGCTACGGCAGAAACGGAGGACAACAACGGAGGGGCCTTTTTGATGTGTAGATGACGTATATAGACCAGCGTCGTCTCCCTGTGTGTCTCCGTCTCTCTGGAGAGGGGCCTTTTTGATGTGTAGATGACGCGTATAGACCAGCGTCTTTTCTCCCTGCATGTCTCTCTGCATCTCGCCGGAGAGGGGCCTTTTTGATGTGTAGATGATGTCTACAGACTAGCGTCTTCTCCCTCGTGTGTGTTGCTGTCTCTCTGTCTCGCTCTATTTCTACTACACACACACACACACACATGTGTGTAGAGGTGTGCACGCAGGCATGCAGGGGTATATGTGCATGCGTACTTTTCTCTCGATATCGCTTCCTGGTCTAGACACCAGGGATCTACGTGTGCGTGTATGGCTACGTGCAGGAGTTTATATATGTATGTGTCTCACGGAGCAGCAGACTGCTGCCAGAGACGAGGCCTGGAAGCGTCACAACACGCACACACCTCTTGATATATGTGTATGGACGTGGGTAGGTGTGTATATACTCAGTCTGCGTATGTCGTGTGGGCGCTGAAATGCTTCTCGTCCCAGCATGAATTTCAGCGCTTCCTTTTCTACGACTGGCCCGTATCGCTTGTGTAGATGCCACCTTCAAAGTGTGTAGGTGTGTGTGTGTGTGTAGGCCCGCGTGAGTCTCAGACTGCTCTCCGCTTCGTATGCTTCCGTGTGTCTATTCACTCTGCACACGAGTATTCTTTGGAGAGACTCTGTCCCGTCTTCCCTGTGATTGTGTGGGTTTACGCTGCCCCAGTGCTTGTGGAGACTTCCCTCTCCGCTCTGGCTGTCTGCTTGGGTGTTTATATCGCCCGTACTTTGAGTCCTGCTGCGACATGCGTGGAGCCTGCAGACGCTCTGCTCTTCTCCACGTGTATGACCGGTAGACGCGTCCACGTACGTCGTACATGCGCACACACATATATACACGTATACGTATGTGCAGAGACCTTTCTTTGTTGACTGCCGGATGTATTAGGTCGCCCGTCTCCTCTGCATATATGTGTGTACTTGGTTGCTGTCGTATCACCCCCCTCCTGCCTGTGCGTACGTATGCGTGTATATGTACTTGCGCATGTGCCGTATAGATAATACGTGTGTGGGTGTGTGTATACATTCCTTGTGCGTGACGCTTTGTCCACGGGGGGTGGAGAAAGTAAAGAAATGAACACAGAGGAAGAGGCGAGTAGGCGAAGACTTGTGACGTGGAGCTGTGAGATGCATGCGCGCCCGTGTGGCTGCAGTAGCGAACTGCGGATGCCCGAGCAGCCACACAATCGTTCAAACAAATTCAGCAGTGTGTCTGCACCCCAGCGGCGTTGATAGGCAGAAAGCAAGTTCCTTACAGCTGCCACAAAACGTGCACTACATATGTGTCTCCAAATATATATATATGCATGCACGTATACACATGTGTGTATACGTTGCACTATATATGTGTATACACAAGTGTGTATACGTGTACACAGGTTTACGTAGGTGTGGCCGTATGTTGTTAGACGCAAGAGCTGCAGGATACACACGTACGGATGACCACGGAGATCCATTCGTATGTAGGTAAACGCAGTAGCTGCTGACATACATATATATATATGTGTATGTATGAATGACCACGGAGGTCTGTAGGTAGGTGGGTGGGTGCTGTCTTCGAGGTCTCTACTCGATTTTGCCTGTACAGTTTACCTTGTCGTAGATACATACATGTGTGGGGTTGATACAAATGTGTACATACATTTCCTCCCCTATCGACAAATATATTTATTTGCATGTGTGAAGAGCAAAGAAGCAAAAGTTGAGAGAATGAGTGGGACACGTGGTCTACGCGCGAGTATGCTTAGCCCCCTACATATATATACACATATTCATGTGCTGGACATATATATATACATATGTATGGGGAACGTGGGTCTACGCAAGTACGCTTAGACGCCCATACATATATATGTATGTGTCTCTACTATGTACATATGTGTCTCTACTATGTATATATATGTATATAAATATGTATATATGGGAAGTGGCGCTGTGTGTGGGCGTACGGACAGCAGGCACTTCATCTCCCCCACGAAGTAGGTGGACGTTGTGGAAGAGAAGAAGAAAGTGGCACGGCTCATATTTGTTCCTGCGGTGCGTCGTGGCGGCTGCTGTCTTGTCTTGCAGGTTCTTGTCCTTGCACGGCGCGACTTGTGGAAATGCGATTGCCCTGGCGATGCAGAATTCGTATGAAAGTTATCTTCAAGAACTGATGGTAAAAGAAAGCCAGCAGCTTTTCCTGATGTACCGGCTTCTGCCGCTGCGTTCCTGCTGCTGCTCTGTGGTGGCCTTTGCTGCTGCTGCAGCCTCGCAGCTGCGGTTCGATTTTTGCTGCTGAAAAAACCGCTTTCCTGTTGTTGTGGGGCTTCTGCCCCGTCCTCGTCTGGCTTCCTGCTGTTCCTGTTGCTTCTTCTCGTCCTTTTCTTCCGTTGGCCGCGCAGTACACGTATGTGTGTGTGTGCTGCTGTTGCTGCTCGTTTGCTGCTGCTTCTGACGCTGCGGCGTCTTGGCCGCGCAGCTGGCGCGCTTGCCTGCTGCAGACTGTTGCTGTTACCACGGGAACGACTGAGCGTAAGGAAAGACACGCCCTTCATGTCGGACAACCGAGAGATTCCGACTTTCTCATTTTTATCACCTGGTACATCTGTAGCTCTGCTGCTCTGACGGCCGCGCTGTGCTTTGGCTCCTGCGGGGCTGTTCTGTCGCAGCAGCTCGTGCATCTCTACTTGTCCTGCTGCTTGCCTTGTGCTATGCTACTTTTGCTGCTGCTGCTTCCCTGTTGCTCCTACTGCGGCTGCTGCTGCTGCCGTTGCTGCTGCTACTGCACCTGCTGTTGCTGCTGCTGGTGGTGCTATTGCTCCTGCTGTTGCCGTGCTGCTACTACTGTTGCCGTGGTGCTGCTGCTGTTGCTGCGGTGGTGCTCCTGTTGCGCTGCATCTGCTTTTATTATCCTCGCGCCGCTGCTGTTGCAGTTTTTTCTTTCCTGCTGTGCTGCGTGCTGCTGCTGCTGCAGCGCATGTGGTTCTGTTGCTCTCATTGCTGCGCAGCCCCCTGCTGCTGTGTGCCACGACGGCGACGCTACCGGTGCTGCCTGCACTGCGGGGAGATGCAACTGCTGCTGCTTGTCTCCTACTGCTGTCGCTGATCTGTTGGTCTGCTGTTGCTGGTCCGCTGCTGCTGCTGCTCGTGCTGCTGCACCTCCTCTGCTGGCTTGGGACAGTCGCGCTGTAGCTGTTGTACTGCCGCTGTTTTTTCGACTGGGAGCTGCGACTGCACCGCTGCTGTTGCTGCTGCTGCTCAGCTTCTGCTGCTGCTGTGGGGTTGTGCTACTGCTCGTTTCCCACCGTCTTTTCTTGTGCGCTGCTGCTCCGCTGTCGCTACTGGATTGCTGCCGCTCCTCCGCCTCCTCCGACTGCGCCGTGGTGCCGCCTGCTGCTGCAGTGCTGCTTTTTGATTATGTGGCTGCTGTTCGATCTTGCTGCTCTTGTCCCGTTTGCTTTCCTCGGTCCTTTCCTATCCTTTTTCTCGTGGGCCCCTGCTACTGCTGTTGCTGCTGCTGTCCTCTGTCGCTTCTGCGCGGGGAGGAGGCGGTGGGCGTGTCTCTGCTGCGTTGGCGTTCGTCGTTTTTCCGTGCAGGGACGCCGCTCCTGCTGCGCCCTCTGCCGCTGCGTGTGTGTTGCTGCTGCTGTCGCGGTCTCTGCTGCGGGTCCTGCGGCTGGTGC
This sequence comes from Sarcocystis neurona, assembly GCA_000727475.1. Classification (NCBI taxonomy): domain Eukaryota; phylum Apicomplexa; class Conoidasida; order Eucoccidiorida; family Sarcocystidae; genus Sarcocystis; species Sarcocystis neurona. The sequence continues at coordinate 3,278,544 of KL647294.1, read as the reverse complement.
TCGTCTTCCTTCCTCTTCAGAAAATGCGGAAGCGTGACTACTGCTGCTGCCGGAGAATAGCCGCCGATGCTGCGGTAGAACAGCTGCTGCTGTTGCTGCGGAAAAGTAGCTGCTGCTGCTGCGTATGGGGCTGGGTGCTGCGTGTTGCACAGGAGGAGTACAACAGAAACCCGCAGGCTGACGTGATGGGGAGACTGCGTACACAACTCGACGGCCTGCAGCACGTCCTTATTGATAATATAGGTAAGATCCATATCGAGTCACTAAAATCTCCCCCTACCCACACACACATAAATACGTATATGTATGAAGATGCACTGGTGCAACTTCGCGTATTATATATATACGTGTATATGTACTGTTGTATGTATGTATGTATATGTAGACGTGGGTATGAGTATCAAAAACATACAGACCTTCATATACATATGTCGTGTGTGTATATATACATATGTGTATATATGTATATACGTATACGTCTATGTATAGACAAACAGGGGTACGTCTATGTTTCTACGATGTATGATTTGGGTGTGATATACGTGAAGCGAGACAGATACGGGAAAACGAGCACCAAGGCGTGTCTCCAGCGCGAATACGGCTGAATTGCAGCTTCAACGTCATTTCCTGCTCCTGTCTTTGCACCCATTTCTTTCCATCGGCGGGGTGTAACTCAGTCGTTGTCTCAGGCATATATATGAACATGTGAAGATATTTGTGGGGCGCATGTATATATATATAGATAGATCCATGTGTATATATATGCGTCCACACGTTCATGTGTGTATACGTAGGCACGCCCAGACACGTGTGTATATATATATATATATGTATATGTTACAGGAGGACAGATACAGATAGAGTTTGCACACAGGTGGAGATTCTCTCCCCCGTGACGAATTGAATTTCTGTGAAGCTGTCTAAATATATATATAGACATGTATGAAGAGCAGATACAGGTCTCCTGTGCGTGTTGCCAGCCGTGTGTATATATATATATGTATTTGTGTGGTAAAGGAGGGTGTCTACCCTTCTGTGTAAATATGTATATATAACAAGACAAATACATACGTAGTGCGCATATTGCAAGGTTTATAGGGCAGTATCCATCTATATGGGTAGACACACACATACATTTATATATATGAGGTAGATAGAGATATAGTGTGCGTATTGCAAGGTGTATATGTGAAGGAGGATAGATACAGGTACAGAGTGCCTATGGAAAGTTCCTCCCTATACTGCCAGACTTATATGCATAAATGGACTGACACTGCGTACACATATATACATATATATGTATTTGTCTCCTCTATGTGATACAGGAACAGAGGATACATCAAAAGTTTTTACATATATATATATATATGTGTTTATGTGTGGCTGCACGTATCATAGACAGAGAAAGAGAGAGGTATGTTGATTTTGTGCGTGTCCACAGAGGTGTGCTTGTGGCCGTACGTCGTATCAAATATATATACATGCAGGTGTGTGTGTGTTGATATTTGTGCACCCGCTTTTCGTTTACCTCCGTTGCATCTCTTCTCTTTTACATGAAAGGAGAAACCTCCCAGTTTGCATGTTTCAGCACCGTATATCTCCTCTCAAATGCATGTCATACGTACAAGGGGTGCTGGTTCATCTACCGCAGCACAAACATATATAAGTAAACGTAGACACGGATATTATATACATAGATATATACATGTCTGTATGCCGGATGCGCATGTGTGCTACGCTACGTGTGTGTGTGTAGATATTGATATTATATTATGCATCAGTAGGTGCGTGTGGGTGTGCATGCGCCGCAGATAAAATTCTGCAACGGGGAGAACGCATCGATATTCTCGTCGACGAGTCGGAGCGTCTTCACCACGGCAGCATCCACTTTAGAAGACAGGTATACCGACGCAGCTGCTGCTTCTGCTTCTGCTGCTGCGGCTTGCTGCTGCTTTTCCTCTCTTCGCTGCTGCTGCCGCTACTGCGGCCTACCCTCAGGGGGGGAGACAACTGCTGCGGAGTAGTTACCCCGTGGCGATGAGGTGGTGCTACTTGTCGCGCCGGTGCGTCTCGTATGTATATGTACCTCTATACATGCATATGTGTATAAACATGACTCCTTATACTCGTGTACACATATAATATGTGTACATATATACGTACATGTAACAGCAGATCCTACAGCTCCTGACGCAGCAGCTACTGCTGCGGACAGAGTTTTGTTGCTGCTGCTGCTGCAACTGAAGAGCTTCGCTGCTGCTGCTGCTCCTCCTGTTGCGTTGCCGTTTTGGGGGGGACGCGGCGGTCTCTGCTGGGACAGCAGTTTTCTCGCGCGCACTGCTGCTGCTGCTGGTATCGCGCTGCTGCTGCTGTGGCAGTTCTGCTGCATCTGTGCGTTTGCCTCTGCAGAGGTGCATATTACGGCGGGTATTTGCTTGTTGAGAGAGTGGACACTTCTTAATTTAAATGATGTAGTGAGGTAGAGGAAAAGAAGAAGAAGTAGTAGCAGGGAAAATGAAGACTTTACAGAGAGTGACCACCGTTTTGTGAAGCAGACACGTGAAACCGTGCTGCCTAGAGAAGGTCTTGCAGGCACGTGGGTCGAGACACGTGTGGAAGAATTCGAGTACATTTGATGACAGCCGTTAACTGCCAATGCAGCAGCCGCTGCAACGGTCAGAATATCTGCCGGCAAGCCGTATAAGCCGGCCTACGTACACATAGAAGTATAAGCAGATGGGAGTAGATATACCTACGTACATATATACGTAAAAGTGTATATATATATATGCGTATGTTGCGCGTATGTACATATACACGTATATAGAAATATGCCTATATACATGTACATACATATATATATGTGTGTGTACACATATATACATAAAGAGAAAGCGGGAGCCGGGGAACAGGCGTTGAGACAGATGGGAGTGTGTGGGTAGAAAGTCACGCCAGATAAAATGGCGTGCATGCCGTTTCGTGTCACTTGGCAGGAGACACCTGGTCGAGAAGTGTACGAAGTGAGGCGTCTATTTATCTTTGCTTCGGACGACCTACGTGTATGCGGCGCATGTTCACGCTGTTCCTGTGGCACTGGTGGGGAGCAGCAACTTCCCTCGGAATTTCTCTGCCTCCTTCCCCAGTCTTCCCTCCTGATTGAAAGGATGTCTCTCGCCTACCTGGGGAGGTCTGTATTCGGACGTCTGAGGAAATTACCGTCTCACAGCTGTGTGCCCGCTACGCGGCGGTCTTCTTTTCGCTGCTGCTGCGGCGTCTCCACCATCCGCAGGGAGAGAAACTCCCTGCTGCAACGCTGCGCGCGGTGTGTCTCTCTGCCGCGCCGGTGCTCCTCCGTCCACCTCGTGTGGAGTCACACGCCGCGGGCCAGTGATAATAGTAGTAGTAGTAATAGTAGGAGTAGTAGTAGTAATGGCCGTAGTGGTAGTAGTAGTAGGAGTAGTAGTAATGGGAGGACTCGGATTAGTAGTGGCAGGCGTAGTATTCCAGTAAAAGTAGCCCTAAGAGTAGTAGTAGTAGCAGGAGTAGTAGACGTAGCAGCAGAAGGAGCGGGACGAGTAATGGCAGTCCTATTACTTGAATCAGAAGGAGTACTACTACCTAGTAGTACCAGTAGTAGCAATAGTAGTAGTGGGTGTAGTAGTAGTAGTAGTAGCAGAAGTAGTAGTAGTAGTAGTAAAGGGGTAGTAATATAGGAGCGGGGACTTTCGCAGTATAGTGGTAGTAGAATTATAGTAGTAGTAGTAGCAGTAGTAGTAGTAGTAGTATAGTATTCGTGCGGGGTGCTGTCGCTTGGGGCAGGACTGCGTATGTTGTTGATGAGGAGTGCATGGACTTGTTTTCTACTGCATCTTGTTATCTAGAGGTGTGGAGGTCCCGCCGCGGCGCTGGCGCTGGTGCTGCTCTTGCTGCCGCGCAACCACCTGCTGCTTTTACCTCGCAGGGTCTTGAGCCCTGGTACGGGAGTAATTGCCGCTGGCGCCGCCTCCCACAGTGTGCGTGCATGCGCCGGTGCTGCTGCTGAGGCGCCTGCTGCGCGAATCGGCGCGCCCTGCTGTCCTGCTGCTGCTGCTGTGGCAGTTGCCGCCGCGGCGTTTGCGCTGCGCAGGGGCTCCTGGGGCTGTCCTGCTGCGACTACTGCTGCGCTGCTGCCGCGACGTTGATCTTGCGGCTGGCCCTCTGTGCTGCTGCTGCTCTTTTTCTGCTGCAGACGGCAAGACTGAAGCACGTCCTCTGGTGGCGCAGCGCCAGCGTCTGTCTACTTTTTGTGCTACTCGTGGGGGTGAGAAAACAGCCACAGGCACGCACGGTGCTTGATAGAGTATACCAATATATATAGATATGTACGCTGCTGCGCTGTCGTCGCTGGACATACACATATCTTCTCGCTTTCCTGCTGCAAGAAAGGTGACTCCTGCGGTTGGTGGGCCTGAGCGCAGCTGCTGGGGCTGTCACGCCGGTAGTGCCGTTCACTGCTGCGGGCGCCGCTCCCCCTGCGGACCCTGCTGCTGTTGCTGACGCAGCTGGCGTGTGCCGTGGCTCCTCCTGCTGCTCCTGCGGTGACTGCTGGTTAGTTCGTGATTCCGATTCATCATGGTGCTCCTGCGGCTCTTGATGCCACTGCTGCTACTACTGCTGCTGCTGCTGAGGACGCAGGGGTACCGTCCAGACCCACTGCTGCCGCTGCTCATGCCGCTGCTGGTCTTGCTGTGTTACGCGTGCTGCTGTTGCGAAGTAACAAGAGCTGCTTGTTTGTTGCGCTGGGTCTTCTGAAATGCTGCTGCTGCCGCCTTTCTTCGCACAATGGTCCGCAAGAATTGCTGCTGTTGGCTTGCGTCTTTGCTGCTGGTTGGCTGCTGTGTATCTTGCTGGGCGTCTGTTTTGTTGCCGGTGCTTCGGTTGCTGCTGCTGTTACGGGACGACATGCGATGTGCTGCTATACAGCTGGTGGCTTTAATTATCGGAATGATCTCCTGCGGCGGGTTCACCTTCCCGTCATGCCGCGGCTGATAAAAAAGGGGACTCACGACCCCGCGGCAGGCAGCTACAGCGCGCGCGCGTCGCACCAGCCTCAACAGGAGCAGCCAGACAACGGCAGGAGGAGCAACACAAGCAGCTGCACGAGTGGCAGCCGCAGCAACCGCAGAGACGCCGGTAGCAGCAGACAGACAGCACCAATGCGAACTGCAGCAGAAGCAGCTGCGTTGAGACGTCAGATGCAGCGCTACAACACGTGTAGCAGCAATATAGCGGGGCAGTGTGTCAGCAGCTGCGGTGCCAGCAGCTGCTGCGGGCATCCCATGGGCTACACCTGCACCAATATCTTAGGAACGTTTTTGTACACGCGGCGGTGTGGGTCAGTAGCCCGAGCTGCTGCGGCGGCGGCAGCAGGACGCAAGGAAGAGCCGCTGCCGTTCCACCAGCAAAAGCCCCGCGGTTCTTCAGCGGCAGGAAGAGCTGCGTTGGCACAGGCGCCTAAACCCGTCCCGTCGCTACGTGACGATACACTTTCCCCACACAGCAGCCTCCTGCCCAAAGGCGTGTAATTTTTTTTCCCCCCCCCCACTAACACCGAAACAACATAGGCAGAGAGGGAGACAGCGGCACCGACGCGCTCTCTCATGTCCACCTAGTGGGCAAGTCTATATAGATGTGTACATGTGTAGCCTTACTTGCTTGTGGTGTGAATCTATATTTCTGCATCTCGTCTATAGCCGGGGGCATGTATCCGCGCACACGTGTACATATTTTTCTTCCGGTCGTCTTTTCTTGGGACGAACTGCACGTCGTATGGTAGTTCTGTGTGGGCACCCAACTTGAGATATTCGACGGCAAGAGGTCGGAGGCGGCTACAGTAGACGCTCTCCTTTAGCAGAAAAATTTGAGCAATTGACGCTTCTCATCCCCACAAAAGTACACTTGTCCCGCAACAGGAAACGAAGACGGTTTCGATGGAGTGGTCTGTTTACGCACCTGCGTGCAGAAGTGCGCGCGCAGGTCTCTCTCGCTCGCCTGTGTGGAGAAGTATGTTCTATATATATGTATCATTCATGTGTGTACGTGCGTATATACGACGTGTACACACATGTGTACGGAGGTACATGTGCGCGTAGGTAAACAGGGAGGGCCGAGGTTTCTGGTGCGTGCGGCACTATAGTTTATATATATGTGTGTATATGCCTGATGTGTGTATTCCTGTGTATATGTAAACATACACACGTATGTATGTGTGCAACGTATGACACACATTGATATTGAACGCATTCGTTAGTGCCCCTCTGACGTCCACCTTAAAGAAACGTCTGCAGGTGCCCGTCGCAGTCGTTTTTCCCGCGAGTGCCGTCCCGCGGAAGTTTAAAGCATGTGTGTGACATCTACGCTGAAGAAGGGCATCTTCAAAAACGAGGTATACCTGCGCGAAAGGTAGTGGATATACGAAGCTCCACGTGTGTAATGGATAACGTGAATGTGCTTGTGGTGTTGCGCTGGACGCATCTGTGTGGTGGGATCCGCGACTGTAGAGGTGCAAATGACACAAGCTGCTGCGTTAACTATTGTACGAAGCGTTGTATTTTCTGTTATTCTAGCACATGTTTGTATGGTGGGGTCTACGATTGTATAGGTGTATATTAGACAAGTTCTTTCGTTAGATACTTTCTACAAAGCGGAGGATGGACTGTCACACAGAGATGGAGTCGATATGCTTATCGTACAAGTGATTCTGCAGACACGTGCACTTGTACTCAGTCAGCGTAAAACGTTGAAATTTATCTATATGTATGTTTCGTCGTATCTATATTGGCGGAAACCTTATAGCGAAGAATGTGCCCGATTGAAAGAGCCGGCACGGCTTCGCTTACAGTGTACTAGCAGGTGCGGAAAGAATCTCGTGGAGTTTCAGCAGCCGGATAAGCAGACGCTTTGCACCAGTGGACGTGGGTTTGTTGCAGTCGCGAAGGCATGTGCTGGCGAGGGAGCAGCAGGGCAGGGGGTCCAGCCGCCAAAGCCACCCAGAGATACGTTTCCACCTACTAAAGCGTCGCGGCGCCTCATTTTGGACGTACACACATGTGTGGATGCGGGTATACCTGTGTACAGTATACACGCACACACAGATATGATATCCATAGCTGATCAATATAACAAAGATATATATATATCTTTACCTGTATACGCACACGTAGGCGTGCGTGTAAAAAACTTGCGCAGGAGGACGGAATGATCACGCAGGTGATGTTGCTGTACAGCAACACGAATGGGAGGTGAGGGAAAGGAACTACTGCGACAATAGCGGTCACTTATTTGTATAATATGGGCTCGCTTAGAGTAGCAAGCATAGAACAGACCATCTGGTGTCACAACCAAATCTCCGTCCGACTGAAGGAGCACGTGGCCTGTCACCATTGCATCAGGCGCAGCTGCCTTGATCAAGTCCTTCTACTCCATCGACAATCGCGTGTGTAAGGGGCCACAACGTCCACAGACTGACAGTCACGACCCATGGTATGTATCACGGCACACGCACTTGTCTTTGTAGATAGATAGGGTACAGAGACAGAGGGAAAGAGACTTAGGGAAAAACATATATATATATATAATATACCATATATATACACATGCTTATTGGGGCAAATGTGTACATGTCTGCAGAAGCAAACACATGTATACCTATATATATATATATGTATATATATATATATATATATGCACGTTCATGTGTATGTATGTCGATATAAACATATACAGACATACCGGTACATATATATATATATATATGCATACGTCACAGAGGTTTTTACAGCCGTCGAATGAAGCTGCAGCTGTACGCGTTGATCACGCCTGTGGTCGCCTTTGGTTTCTGGCTATACTTGGAGCTGTGCAAATATATGCACTCCACGTATGCACGCTAGTGTGTACGTGTATTGTGAAAAAACAGCGGGGCGGCGCTTGTGGCTCGCTCAATCTATTTGTTTCAGGACGTATAGTAATCCCGTAGACGGCCCCCGTCTCAGTGACGACGTACGAAAGCGGACATGCAACAGATAACTAGAGAAGCAGAGCAGCCCTTATATGTGTATCACTGTAGGTGTGTACAGTGCACCACCGCTGCCGTTTCACACCCACATCTGTACAGTGCTACTGACGTAGAATTATTCGTGTATGTGAATAGTTGTATGCAGAGTAGATGTATGTAAAAACCAGCTTGTATGGTGATTTGGCTATCGGTATTCAGCTTGCTGTTTGCAAGCACAGGCTTTTTAGGGTTTCAAGAAAGGCGGCGCCCTGAGTTTTGACTTCTTACAGGACAGCCGCATCGACCCCTAAAAGCGTTCCATCTAAGCGGCTTCATTTATGTACTGCGTAACTTTTCGTCTTGCTACTTTAAAGGCCGAGGAGGTATTATACCTCTGCCTGCACACACAGACGTAAACTCATGCACACATAGCCGCACAGACAACTCTGCCAATCTGCACAGCACTGTTGCCCTGCAGAAATTCTCCACACGAAAGGCAGATCCAGAAGTAATATTTACGGAGTGCTCCCGCTCGCCCCTGCGGCGAAACAGAGCCTGTGGATTCCCCTGCAACACTGGGCATCACAATCCCTAAAATATAAATTAACTCCGCAACAACCTTTCAAGTCGGGTACACGTACTGTCAGTTCGGTCCTTCTAATCTCCCGCCTATGCACTCCCGTGTTGATGCAACCGCTCTTCACTTCTGTGAAGTGCACTGGGCTTCAGCGTACGCGCAGGCAACAGTAGCTGTGGCCAGTGAGCTTTCTTAGCCCTACAATGTCTCTGCAGCACGTACACTACAGCTTCACTGTGGCAACATTTTCCGGGAAAAGCTCTCGTCTCCCGCTCGCTCCGCTCTCCCTGGGCCCACTGGAGCCATCTTCGAATACGTTGCTGAAGCCTTACTCTTACAAGCTTTAAACCCAGTAAGTGTCCAAGCAGCTGCCCATGCCAAAACAGTTTTCTTACTGTTCCAAAGCAGCTTTCATGCGTCTCTGATGTCTGGATTGAATGACGCGGCCTTTCTACTCTTCCGCTGCCGCCTTTCTTCCTGACGCCTCTGTTTCAAAACCGCTGCACCAGCTTGAGCTAACGCCGGAACAGCCCCCCTACAATCCTCTGCAGGAATCGTCGCTGCAGCTCTACAACGTCCTGCGTCACCAAAACACACCGCCGTTGCAGATTTGTTGTACGTCGGATGCACCTCCTACCCTCGCAGGCACCACAGAGCATCGTTTGTCTACTTTAGAATGTGTTCTCCACTCTCCTCTGACCGAGAACAGCAGAATACTGTGGCTCCCGCGGCTGCGTCCCTGCTGGGACTAATATGTGCGCAGCGGCAGCAGCTGTTTATCTTGTTGCATCATGCAGGACCTTGGTGCCGCGGCTCTGTGCATGTCCGCGGTGCCTCTGTTCCTCTGTAAATCACTTCTTAAAGTGACGCCGTGGCTATTCACCGACCCGATGCAAACTCGTTGCAGCCGGTCCTCGCCGTTCATTCATGCAGCTGCGCTTCCCGAGCAGTCCCTTCGGCACGTCCTGGGCAACACTCGGATCCTCTGCTCCTTGTGCACAGCACGTCTAGGCATGCATTAGCGCTTCCGTCCTCTACCTGCAGAATCTCTTTGTAACTGCTGCACCCGCTCCCGCTGCGCTGCACAGGCGACGTTATGATGTATGAAAGCAGCTCATTCTCTCGTGTAGAGCCGCTTGACCGCTGCGCAAGGGCACTCCTGCCTCCGTTGTATTCTCTTAAATCCGTGCGCGACGTGCCTGTCGCAGTGATTTTTTTTTGTAGAGCAGCATGCCTGCTTGCTGCATTTATCCGTGTCTGTCGCGGATTTTGTTAGTTTCGAAAGCAATGTGCTATGCTGAAGATGTGTTAATCTCACTGGATATCTGCTGCAGCAGACTGGGCAACTCATCTACCCAGGCCGTTCGTCACACCAGCGCTGATGAGTCTTTAAAGCGAGAGGACCTGGCGAAGCAGCTCTCCTGATGATTTAAAGTAGTACTTCGCCTCCTCATGTTACCACTTCACCTACGAATCGACTAATGAAGCAGTTTCCTCACTCTCTAACCACCCCTTCTCAACCTACCCCTGTGACGGCGGACGCCTTCGACATGGTGTCCAGTAGTTGTATTGATCTCCACAGATGCAGCCATGCGTATACGTGCGTGTGCACGACGGGTCTATGAGTAGCTGTTTTATTTACGGGCTACTATGCGTAGTCGTCTTCACTTTGCCCTGCCTCCCAGATGCTACGATCCCTGGCAGCAGTTTTCGTAGCCACCTACACCGTCTTCGCAGCCACTTCCCAGCAGCGTCCGCCGTTACACAAAGCAGCCTTCCTCATTCTGTGGAGGAACCCTACCACACTGTAGCGGCAGGGGCACTGGTGCCATGCGGAGGCATCAGCAAACTTACGCTCGCGCAGCTTCGAAATCGTGCACAGCCGCAGTTCTTTTAAAAGTACAGTCTGCAACAATCTCGTCGTCCCCGGCGGGGGTTCTGCCTGGCCCACAGCAGCAACCAGTACTGCAGCAGGTGTAGGTCAGGCAGCCTCCTGCGGCAGCAGTATACTAACGTACTCTGTCAGCAACGAATAATCGCTGCAGCAGGAGCCGTTGTTGGAATTCCTGCTGAAGCAGCAATCCAAACTTGCTTCAGCGACACTTCTTGTATTTTGCTGTTCCGCAGCAAGTAGTAGATGGTGCCGCCGCAGCGCAGCTGAAGTCGCTGCTGCAGCAACTAAAGAAGTAATATACCGCACCACCAACGTGTACAATTCCGCCTCATCTTTCGACATCAACCACAACACCTATGTGACTGCAGACTCACCGATGGCACCGCTTTTCCTGCTGTAAATCTCTGGTGGCTGCCAAAGCCGATGCCGCTACTTGTTCTCCGTTGTCCTCTCGAAGTTATCCCTGGTTCTTTCTTCTTCCTCTTCTGTTTCTTATTAGATTTTCTCCTCGTCAGTTTGTTTCTTTTTCCCCACTTCCACAAATTTGTCTTTCTCCTGTTTCCACAAGTTCTTCCTTTTCCGCATTCTCCAAACTATTAGGGAAGAGTTCAATGAAGCGGTGTTCAACGTGAGTATTCCCCTCCTTCATGGTAACGATGCGATATCCCGCGCTGCAGCAGCGGCACGACCACCACCCGGAGAAGCCCTCCGAAGTGCAACGCAAATGCGTGGAATTGGTGATTTTGTGTTCACGAAATTGAAGACACCATAAAAACATGCTTGGGTAAAGCACACGTGTAGAATGAGAGGAGCACGTGCTGCGTCGGCGCGTTGAGTCTGATGTTCCCGTCTACGTATATGTTATGTACTTTTCTCTCACAGCGGCCGTGGGAACGGGCCTGCAGCAGTTGTCTACTTCGTAGAGGAAGGCGCTACAACATGCCGATGTAAATGCAGACACATAGAAGCGTGCGCCTTCGTGTGTACTACTGTTTGTGTGCCTACGCATGTAGATTCCATGTACACAAACCCACGGGTTTAGGAAGGCCGCCTTCGTCTGTTGAAGTTGTCAGAACGAATGGAGTAGAAGCGCACGTACGCAGACGCATGCAGACAAAATTACTCGTGAATAGTAGATCCTCCTGCAAGACGTGCCTTACACATACCGATTTAGGAGGCCACCACCTGTCAATCGCGCTCCCCACTCATACCCGTATTTGTGTAACATGGCACGCACTGACATAGACAGAGGGAAACTACTCTGTTTCTAAGCACACAGGCGTTCAGTATAAGTTTCGATAAACATATACGTCTACGCGTATGTAAACTTGCGTATACATATACGTATATCAATATGCGCAGCTACACACGAATGTACACCCATGTACGCGTGCGTGCAGTTAATCTCCATGAACTTGGGCACTAGCTGCTGAAAGTATATATACACACACATATGTACACCTATATACGTAACTTATAATGCTACGTTTACACATATATATATGGACATTTACCCTGTCAAACTTAGACGTACGCCTATAGGTGGGCAGCTGTGGGTCACGTGAAGACACAGACACGTATGCATATATATATATATATGTGCAATAGTATGTTTCCCTCTGCAGCAACTGTAAGATGTCCACATATATTTAAACGCATTTGTATAATCGCATACACACACACACACACACGCGTGTGGAACTGTTGTGGAATAACACACGGATTTGTCAGTAGTAAGTGAAGACGTTGCACCCGCAGAAACACCCCACTTCATTTGGCCGGCGGGTGTGGGCATTCCTGCGTTCATTTTGAATTTCAGCTGCCGACGTCTTTCCGTTGCAAATTCAAGAGGGAACCGCACACGTTTATACACTTCAAAGGAAGGGAGAGAGAACCGCTGAACCCTCACGGTTACATAGCGCTCTTCTTCGAGAGAGTGACATAGAGCCTATCGTCGGCTATCGAGAGCCATGCACGCACCCATGTAAGCAAAGGCGACTGGTGTCTGCAGATGTGGTGTTCCTCCTCCTGCTGTGCAGACGACAGCTACACGTCGTGGTACGAAGAGTCAAGAGCAAGCAAAAGGAAACCGGTCCACACAGGCGTTTCCTCTGCCCTATTATCGTGTGCAGAGAGCTGTGAGTGAGCTACGCAGACGGACGCAAGAGTTCGAGGGTCAGCAAATCACGTGCACGCCGACGTTTCTCTCCGGAGGAGGGCCAGCCAGATGCAACGGGGCTGAAGAAATGTAACGACACAGAACTAATCCTCCGCCGGGGAATAGGCAGTTGTCTTACCCTGCCTGGCCGAGGGGAAAGCCGATGGCACTCGTGATCACCTCCTCAAAAACAGGGTCTTCTGCAGTTACAACGCGATTGTCGTGAAGGTGTCCATGGAAGGAGTAGCGAACCTGTACACCCACCCACGTCCAACGGCACGCGTGCTGTGTTTCTCTCTCTCTCTGAAAACATCGATAGACACTCAAATCGTTTCTGCCGCCGGCACCCGGGGACTATACTTCGTGCCTTCTTGTCTCTCTGTAGAGAGACACATACACATATGTAGCGATGCAACGCTGCTGCGTTGCCCTCTCTGTAAAGAGAAACACTGACATATGTGTGTGTGTGTATCTGTTTTCTACGGCTGGCGCGGGGGGACGACTTCATGTGTTTTTGACTCTCTGTGTACACAAACACACGTGGAAAGATGCACCGATGCTGCGTCTGCCTCTCTCTGAAAAAGCGCAGGTATACACGACTAAATATTTTCTGCGGCTGGCGCGCGGGATTCCTTCACGCGTTCGTGTCTCTCTGTAATTAGACAGAGACGCAAGGATGCGCCTACGGCAAGGACTCTCGAAGCGGCGCCACGCGCACAGGCGCTTTCCTTCTCTGTCCGAGTAAATCGAGGAACACCCTGGTGGAAAGCAGCGCATGTCAACGTTCTCTCTATCGTAGCGTCTACAGCCCGCCTGAAGCAGCAGCGGCAGGAGCTTCTGCCCGCCTGAATCTGCCGGTGTGGACGTACACAGGACTGCTGTTGGAGGGGTTGTGAAGTGATATGCAGTACTACCACACATGGCTTCCCAGAAAACATGCGGTGCCACTAGGACGTGCCTGAGAAAGCGCTGCTGCAAGCGACCACACACGTCTACAGACACGATCTCGCGAAGGAGCTGCTGCCGTTTGTCTGTCGTCGTCCGTGGACCGACCCGGTTGGTCACACGAAATCAAAGAGATCAACCGACCACCGAAACAAATAGAATCCTCTATACGCAAAAGCCGAAGTCCACAACATTTCCGACCCTCTCGGAGAAGCTGTTGTGCAGAGATACACAAACGTCCACACCACGCGATGCTGCTCACAGCCGGGACTCTCTCACGTTGTAGCGCCGGACGAGGGCACGCAGGGGGTCTCTCCACTTGCGGGGAAGATGGAAATAACCTTTCGGAGACTCCTGCAGCAGCACAAGCAGTTTGGTCCCCATGCAGCGGCAGCGAGGAGGCCTTTCCTCGAGACGGCCAGTTGTGTTCGCCTCGTGTGCGAACGCCACTCCCACGCAGATACATACAGTTGCATCATCCCATATTCTCGTACGCATGTACTCCTATGCAAAAACTCCCAACATGTCCTCCATCTGGTCAACCCACGAAGCAAGTTCGAAGCCATCTGTGCAAGTAGTACCCGTGGTATTGCCCACTGCCAACAAGGAACGACCGACGCTGCTACTATAACGTCTCTCCCTTCCACTGCTCTTCTGTGGGTGTCGGGAACCGTTTGTCGGCGCGTGTGTGTGGTAGGGCCACGGACGTCTCCTGTGCTGCACCGGCTACGAAAGAGAAAGTACATGATCTTTTACCACCGGGCGGGGGAGAGGAAGTCGGATAAAGCTACGAGCGCGCACACTGGCTTTCATGTATATGTCCAGCTTTTATCTGTGCACGCACACATCCGCACAGAGACAGAGAGAGAGCGACTTACAGAGAGACACACACACGGCACAGAGAGACACATATACCGGACTAAGACACACATACACGGGACAGAGAGACACACACACGGGACAGGGAGAGGGGGGAGACACACATACGGGATAGAAAGACACACACACGGCACAGAGAAACACAGAGAGGTTTGTTCCTGTAGGTAACGGTAGACGCACGCGAACTTACGTACGCCTCCACCACATAGGACCACCCAGATATATGTCTACTCGTATATACCCGGCGGCATCTATCCCGCGTGAAGACAAGCGTAGTTGAGCAAACACATGGGGACCAGCGTCTGCAGGGGTAAATATCGAGACGACACCCGATGCAACCCAAACGAACGACGCAGGTCTCTACGGTGTGTGCAGTCGTAAATGCGCATGCCTGCTCTCCGACAGACAGCAAAGCCAAGTGTCTTTTTTCGCACCGTCTTGAGAGCTCGGATGTGCAGCAGGCCGAGGTCATCTGGCTCATCCCAGTTATCCCAGTAGAGAGGGTGGTGCATGAACAGCAGAGGTGTTTTCTCTGCAGAAAGAGAAGAAACAATCTCTCAAGCAGCAGTTACTGCGCGGCAGCAACAGCAGATGTACAAGTGAATGCGTAGGAGCATGTTAGTCGGTCGACAAATGTACAAATGCACCCCGAACGACGACGAAGTAAAGCTGGAGAGACGCACGCACAATAGCTGAGTTCAAGCCGACGACAGTAAAAAACTTCTTCAATCGACCACTGCCAGAGGCCCAGGGGGCCCACACACATCTATAAATATGCAAATCAGGTAGATACGTAAGGAGATGTCGCTGTCGAAAAAACAGAGAGTCACGTGGACGTGTGCAGAGAGAGACACGCAACCCGAATATACGAACGCATCAATGATGTGCCACACACAGAGAAAAGCGCGCCACGCACGTCCACCGCACGATGTTCTCTGTAACAGCGGATGAAGGGAAGAAAAATGTCACAACTGAGGAATAAATCGTCCACAGATGGATTTCTCGAAGGTGTACCAGACAGCGTCCACCCGTTCGGACACGCAGATACCGGCACAGCACGCGGACAGAGACGCAAAGGACAAATGGACGCGTATGGCGAACACGGAATTACGGGGAACGAGCATGATATCTGGCACACGGAGAGGAAGAAAAAAGAGACATGCGACGACGGGATAGGCGTGGCAGTGTGTTATCAACGGGAAAAAGTGCCTACTAGATCTGCAGGCCTTTTTTCAGCTCCTGAAGAGAATAGATTCTAGACACGCAGGTGAATCTCTGTGCGAATCTCGCTCTGGTGTAGGAAGCACGTGTGAAGCGGACTGCGCACAAAGTGCGCCTGCTGCATACGGCGCTGACGGAGAGACATGGTAAAGTCACTGTTTTTGCTGCACGCGCGTGGGCAGAAGAAATCCTACAAGAGGAGAGAACTTTCCACTTTCTGAAAGAGACAACAAACACGTCTTTTCGCACCCCACCTACGTGAGCGCACACATGCGTTTACGTGACCCTGCGTATGCGTAGATAATGTAAACAAATGCGAGTCGGAGACACATGGCGGCCGGAGACACACACGCGTCTACATATGTATTAATTCAATTACACCTCTACGCAGCAGCCTTGCTGTATTTGCGCATATGCGCACACGCTTACTCTGATCCACAGCGTCTTGCAGTTGCATTTCGAGCCACCCCAGTTGCTCCTGTGTGTGAGGGCAGCACGCACGCATGAGATACCGCGTTCGTTTCCACGGACGCGAGAGGCCGTCCGAGGCCGCCCTCGGCCCACAGGTGTACGCGCCCACATACTCCACTCCGAGTCAAACACACACATAAACATATATGGCATCCTACAACTCGATATATATATATATAGGCTTGTATATATATGTATGTACTGCAGTCGTTTGTGTTGACAAAATCGCCTCAGCTGGCTTCGCTACCTAGACACGGGCGTCACTGCAGTCTAACCACGTCCCCCGTTTCTAACGTTGCTATGCGTCGGCGTAAGTCATTGCGAATGCTGCAAAATACGACGTATACATATAGATATGCATGTACGCACATCCGCGCGCTGTATGCTCAACAGCGCCGGCGTACAACCAGCACAACACCTACGTGTCCGTACACGTGTGTAGTCGGTCGGCCATATATACCTGTATCCCGTGACGTGTTCTCCTCACAATTTCCGCGTGTAAGGAGTTCTGGTTTTTGCAGTACAGCGCTAGAGGCCCCGCAGTCACACAAGTGCAATGCGGCTTCTTAACATTGCCTTGGTTCGACACGTTCCCCGTGCGCCCCAGAGGCAGAGAAGTCTGCGTGTACGAATACCACCCGCGTGTGCGCGCAGGTACGCAGGTTCTGCGTGCACCTCGACCATCTGATGGGTGCCCCCCCAGAACACCCCCTGCGTTTTGAAGCTCTGCCCGAGAGAAGCAAGAGTGTAAAAATTAGGTGTTGCAGCAGCAAAGGCATCGGCAGCAGGACAAGACCTGCCCTCCTTCCTAGCTACCCAAGCGGCTGCTTGCACCCACTCGGTTCCACGTTAACGAGCAAGCACCCAGTACACACGTATATCTACGTGCGCGCGTGTACGCGTGAACAACAGTCCGTTCGAGCTCCCCTGCTGCGTTTGCACGTGCAGCCGGGCACCTCTGCGTATGCAGGGACGTTTGTAGAATCGTAGAAGACGGAAGAATTGAGAATTATGAAGCGCGCCTGCTCGACGTCGAACGCGTAGTAGTCATCGCCTGCAACAAGCGCCGCAGCAGCTCGTCACGGCAAACACCCACGGGGTAAGCAAACTTGCGGGCTGCAACGAGATATGGTGTCTACTACGTAACACCTCCAGCCAGTTCACGCACAGCTCTAGAGAAAGGTTTTGCTTTGTAGGTAGTGCTTTAGGTAGTGGCACTCGCCGCACGCAACACGCGCATGCTGCAGCAACTGTCAATTATCCTAGACATGCTGCGCCCGGCGTGCAGCAGATCTCCGCAGTGGTCACCACGCAGATCTCTTTCGCGCACGTAGACACTTGCGCAGGCCCAGAAGGAATACCTTGTAGGACTTTCGCATGGGTCTACGTATGTAGCTACGTACGACGCGCAAGCCAAACAAATATACGCGTATGCATTCTTGCGCACAGCCACGCTTCGTCTGGCGCCAACGTACACACACGCACACACACATCAGCACAGCGTTCACATAGGTGTGGACGCAAGTACGTCTGACGCAGCCATACAGTCAGCCCCGTGTATCTGTCCAGCGTACCCATACGCAGTTACACACCTACATCCACGGCACGGTCACACACACGCACACAAACACACACACACACACACACACATACACACGGACGAAGACATGTTGGATTTCTTGTGAGCGGAAAATGCGGCTTCGTCGACTCCATGGCATCCCTCACCCCAAAGTTCTCGATAAAGTCGCAACGTTTCTTCAGTCGGTGCGTTCCCCACGTCGTGGTTTCCGCACAGCACAAACTGCACACATCACACCAACATACACATCTTTACGTGCACTACGTCAGCTGCATTCACCCTTGCCTCACAGGCAGCGAACATTATTTATAAGTTCCAACACACGCGTGACGCCATAGGCGATCCCATGGTGTTCGACTTGCAGCAAGCGCGCCGCAGAGTTCTCGTTTTCTGCATCTGCTGTAAGTTACTTTTAGGTAAAGATATTTTCATGCGTATAAATATGCATGTTCCCAACTACCTACTGCTACAGAGACATCAAGTCGTTCTGTGTGACAGCGGGTGTGAATCGTGTAAAAGGAGCGCTTCACACGTACGCAAAGTGTTTACCACATTGCCTGAGAGCTACGACGAGTAGAATGCGGACACGCGTATATCTACCCATGCGCTTCACCGCTGTGGACGCGGAATCTGCAGTATCTGCGACCGTCAATAATACCAGCATGTCCACACAGAATACTCGCAACTCTGCTCTATGTCGGCCTTCCGAACTGACTACGCTGGAAACACATACACACAGCAGCCACGAGGACGCTTTTACGAAAAACGTGAGCGCTAACGATTTGGACCAGTCCAACAACATTCCACATAATTCGCGTTGTACGTCTCTTATGTTCTGCTGTGGACGCGTACGTCTATATACATGTACGCACGTACATACCTAAACGTCTATGTCATGGCCTATGTAGACGTGTGCTCTTTGTGTGCTCGGGATGAAAATGAGACGCATCAGGGGAAAGTGAGCAGAGGTGCAGAAGCAACGCGCTTGTGTTCTGCGTGACATGCCTCGCCGTGCGTCTGCCTTCCACACAGCCTATGCAATCCACTAGTGTGTTGCCACGAACACAGGGGAGAACGCCGTTGCACGACGCATCTCTAGAGATACGGCATGAAACCTCTGGAGTCGTACCGGTATGCTATACGTATGAACAGCCAGTACTAGTTGAAATACATCTTTCTGCGATTTTGCGAGTAGAATTTCACTACGCTTGGTCCGTACCTGTACGAAACCACTGGGTGTGCTCCGCATGAAAGAGGGATGTGAAGTACATAGGAAAGCAGGGTGAAGTCCCGAGTTGTTCGTGACTGAATTTACTCCCATAGACGTACTACGGATGTGCATGTACGTACACGTACATGGGCATACGTTTAGATGGACATAGCCGCAATAAGGCCAACAGGTACATGACCACTCGTCAGTACTGTGCGTGGTCTACGGATTCTCGCACAGACTCTGAAGAAGTTTTGCCTGCGCAGTGCCGAGACGGTGACAATTTGAGAGTGTAGCATAA
The DNA here is from genome assembly GCA_000727475.1 of Sarcocystis neurona. Taxonomy (NCBI): domain Eukaryota; phylum Apicomplexa; class Conoidasida; order Eucoccidiorida; family Sarcocystidae; genus Sarcocystis; species Sarcocystis neurona. The sequence goes on along the minus strand of KL647294.1, from coordinate 3,259,277 downwards.
CCTCCTTTTGTCAGCTTAGTAGAAGAATTGTCAGCGGTGACACTATTTTCAAACAGTTGCAGTGCGCGTACCACAGGAATGTGAGCCGGAAAGGAGCGGAGAGCATCGTAAATTTTGCCTGTTTGTGCAGCCTGAAGAAAAAGACGGCAAGCGGCACACTTTGTTCGTACTCGTCGTTTTCCAAGGAAAGACCTGGGACACCCGTGGTGATCTGTACCGCGTAGAATGTGGGGCAGTTTTTGGTACGTTGTGCGCTAATGTGTTATATCCGTCATTTTGTGCGGCAGCAGCTACTAAAACCTTGACCACCCAGGGGGTCTCTAGCGTGGAATTCCACAGGATTGAAGTGAGTTGTCGTTGTCAACTGGAGTAAGGCAGTGTAGCTCGAGCCACACGACGAAGGGACGGTGCAAGCCACGTACTGCATATAAATCTTCAAGAGTCCAGCAACTACGTGTGTACCAGCGTGGTGACGTGCAACCGTCCACCTGTGACTAGAATGTTCCACATGCGCCTACTAGTTTTCGTCAGTTACACGCTCCTGACGAGAGCTTCGCGTATTCTACAGTGCAGAACTACACGCTCACACGTGTCCTTCTTGCGTGTTCCGCTGCCTACCCGCTCTCCCTCCTTCTTATTATCATTTGGAAGAACCTGAACAAGATCCCCCAGGACAATGACGAATTGAGCAGAGTTTTTTTGCAGGTCGACTCGCGCTGTGTTCAAGCGCATTAGCTCTTCATTGTAGTCTGTCGAAGAGTTGCGAAGGAATCCCAGCTGTAAGAACAGCACCCACGCACACTCCACTTGCTACAGATGTTCGGGCGAGATCCCGAGCCGCAAGCGCACAAAAAGGAAACTCTATGGCTGCCCCGACAAAGAAGATGTCACGGCAAGCGCAACACGCGGAGAGTTCCGAAATAGAGTGGTTACACTTTTTCCTTGTAGTACAGCTCCATGGTGACAACCCTTGACGGATGGACGCCTGGGTGCGGTGACCGTCTCTTCAATATTACGAACACGTGTATGTCGCTCTGGTTCTATGTCCCTCTCGACACCATCAACCGTACGGACGCTTGTACGCGTACTGGAGTCTAAATTTGTTCCGCTAAAGAATGGTAACCGCTGATCGCGGCCCCGGCTTTAGATCTTTCCAGTTCATCCTACGCAACCTTCTCCACAGCATAGAAGTTACCACCTAGTCGTACGAAACCTCACAAGCTCGCTGAATTGTCTCTGCATGCGACGAAATACGTGGGCACGCTCTACTCTGGATCAAATGTTACGCTGGGGATGCTCGTCTGTCTAATACGGGGCAACCGAAGTCGGCCCGCCCTGAATTAGCGACCCTGTCACCATCGTGCTTTCCGGCAATCAGGAAGATGTGGGATACTGGGTGTACCTGAGGATCGGCCAACAAAGCAAAAATCACGCCACCAGAAAGTTGAGTGGGGTCCAGATTTGTTTTAGGGGGCCGTTTCCACGAGCGGCCGTGCACAGTGACCAGACCCATGGTATACGAGGCACGGTTGGCAGTACGGAATGTTAAGGCAGCGTCCACAGCCTTACAAGAAATACGGTCATAGAGGAGGGACTGTCTCACAAAAGCTCGTGAGCTCGTTCACTCGAATACGCAACGCATGAGAGGTTTTGATTTGACCATTCAGAAAAGAACGAAGTTGCTAAAGAAAGGACATGCAGCCGAATTTCTCTCGCGCAGCTTGCGCACACCTGACGGCTCCCGGCAGCTGCAACGAGACACACAGGGACGCGCTGTAGCACGGAGACACGAAGTACACCGAGATACCTTGCTATGTTGTTTTATGCTGAATGACGTGCTTATGCTTCACATTGTGTACAAAAAACCCCTTACTGAGAGTATTGCCAGCTCATTTCCGAGAATTCACTGGGAGCGACTACAGAAGGTGCAGCACGGCATACACATTAGCACAGTCGAGATCAACTGTCCCACGCTGGACATGCGAGCAGGTGAGGGCGCACACGACTACGTCAAATTCAGTGCAGAAGGCAGCTCCTGTGCGGAAAAAGAAGGGAATAAATTATGTCTGTGGCTCGTGAAGCGGCACTCGGTGCTAGGCAAAAACTGGAGACGGGTTGTAGGTTCCTCAGTTTGGCAACACGATAACATACACAGCGCAGCGAGCTCCTCCACGCACAGCTTCTGCGTACAAACAGGCATCAAACAGATTCGCAGGTAGATCAGGCTTTCTGCTCACAGCGGGCGCTGCACACAGACGATTTCAACGTGCGGCGTCAGCTGGAGCACGTTAGCCGCTGATAGGGTACTGAATAGAAATTACAGCCTGAGCTACACGGTGTACACAGTGCATCAGCTCTGTCGAACCGGTAAGGGCCTTACCTATCCAAAAGTGTGTACACGTATCTGGTACGAGGTACCAACAAACCCGTAAAGCCGACATTGCCAAACATGACACAAGCTTTCTCCCCAGTAGTAGTTGTAGAAACAGTAGTAGTAGCAGTAGTATAGTAGTAGTAGAATACCTGGGCAGCCTTTGTTGACAGCTGGTCTCATAGGCTTCTGCAGACAAGCTGTCAATGCCAAGTCATCCGTAAGAGGGTGCTTCTCCCCGACATTCTTAGTTCCACCCGATGTCGAACAGCTTAGAAACATACAGAGGTTGCCAGCGAAATCAGTAATCTTTTGTCTGTTTGCTCTCACTTTTTGACACAGCCTTCCGCGGGAAGTCTCCTTTAGTGGCACGTCTCTCTTCCTTGGTGACAAGGTCTTCCTCTCGCCTCTACAAATTCGGCATGTCCAGATACAGCAGCGTCCCGAGGTCCAAGAGGCTAGCCGCCACGCTTGCCATACAGGTTGTCTGTGCCACTCTACAAAGGCTCCACAGCGGATCTCAGGAGTAGACGGGAAGCGTTTCACAGCTAACACCGCCGGAAGGCTTGTTGACCATCCTGTTGATGCACGCATGCAGGAGATGCTTCAAAGCCTCTTTTTAAACATTTCTGATGGCGTGCCATCAGTTCTGGTGACATACGTACACATACACACATGTGCATGCTGGGCGCGAGCTTCTATTGTTGAAGTGCACCCGACAGCAGAGCGCAGCGGAGAGCTTCTTTACTGCCTTTACCGGTCTCAGTACTACGCACAGATTTGACACTGCTCAGTGTAAAGTCTCCTCCATTGACATATGAGGGGTGAACCTTGTGTGGATGTAGTGCCTTGCGCCCAGACCACCGTATGAGGGAATCTACCTCGGCAAGCCCAACCAGGCCAAAGGGCTGCAGCGCTGTTCCTCCTGAACATGTTGGTTACTACGAGGTACCTGTCAGCGGCGGACGGTGTACAGGTTTTTTGCATTCCGTTTTGTGCTTCTCGTGATGCCGGTCCTTACGAGGCCGAAGCCACTGTCGTATGGAATACAGCAAGCTGTTCTCTTTGCCCTGCTCTATCAGAGAAGACTGCTCTCATTGGGCGATACCCCACTTGTCTGGGGGACACCTGATCCTTGTTGAGTTCTGCTCGTGCCTCTTCTGAAGGCCTTACTTTCTGTTTAGTCGGCGGCTGTGCCTTACGAGACACAGTGTCTGTTCAAATAGGCTTAGGAGTTCCTTGCAGGCGCTTCTCCCTGTACGGCAGGCTCCCTACTCCAGGAGAGGATTGCTCCTTCTGTGCTTTGTCGTGCCCCTTGCAAAGACATTTCTTCTGTTGATGGAACATTTCGTTCACACGGAACTGAAGTGCAGATCGGAATTTGCTTGGCGCTTTGCCTGTCGACATTTCTCCCAGTGGTGCAGGCGCCCTGATCCCAACAGAACTTGTTAGTTTTGTTCCTTGAGGAGGCACTGCTCTCTCTGGAGGAGTGCCACTTGCTTATAAAATCATATTTTTATTGACGTGCCCTGGTGTTCCCAAAGACGTCGACCTGAGAAGTGCCACACAGGAATTAGGGTCGTATTAGAATCGCTGACGAAGTCGTTCAGTCCCGAATACTGTCGCGCCAGCCAGTACTGCAGTACCGCAGTGCAGGAAAAGCCGAACTAGGGGAGGACCACGTACGGCCTACACTCTTCCTAAAGAAAATCACGCCGCAGCAAGGCGTGTCACGATTGCATGTTACGGCGGTGGGTTCCGGACAGGTTCGAAAACAACAAGCAGCAACTCGCCTTGGTACAAAGGAAGGACACAGCTTTCGAAGGTGCAGCGTCGGGTGAAATATTCTTCCCCTATACTTACTCTGAGGAAAAGAAAAAAGCAACTGTGTGCGGAAACGCTCTGCTTAGTGCTCGTGTAAGAAAAGACAAAGCGTGCAGCGTGTTCGCACCCCACACACAGGTGGAAAGCGGCTCTGTCAAGAAAGAGCTGTTGTCTTGGCACTCGAAGCCTGACCGGCTGGCAGTTTGAAGGCCTTGACATCTGCTGGTGCAAGTTGAAGAACAGACAACATGCAGACAACATGCCTGTAACTGTGTTGTGCTGCAGTTACCATCACTTGGCTGTCTAGTTTGCCTCCTATGCATTCTGAATGCCTGCGCAAAATAGTCTGTTTCTAAACACGTGGGCAAAACAGCAAACAAGTCGCAAAATAATCAACAAGACAAGCGCCAAGCAGGGATGTGGAATAGTTGTTCTCCTTGAGAGGCCACTGCTCTTCCGTTGCGTGGAAGCGACACCCCCGAAAGTCACTTCTAAGGATTTCCTCCACTGCGCAGGTGTAAAGGTGGGAGGCGCAGATGTATTTGTCGTCGGGCTAGCGCGTGGATCCCTCTGAAGACGAAGCGACGCACAACGAGGAGACAACTCCTTGCTGTCTCCTGCTGAGCGTAGTGAATACGTCTGCTTTAGTGACGGTGGAGAGCGAAAAAGAAAACACTGTCCAGCCGGCGTAGGTAACACCCCACACTTCTTCCAAAGAAAGCAGTGCACCCCATGATTACGCCGTTCAGTGGGTCCTAGTTCCAGTGACCGCGGCAGATGGTGAACTTCCTCCCACTACACAAGTGGTACAGGTCAAAGACAATCCATCCTCCTGCTTCTGGAACTATGCAGAGGCAAGCCATGATACCGTACGGAAAAAACGAATGTACGCCTCGGTGTTCTTTTCTCTGTGAGCCGGCTCTAGTGCACATCATTGTACGGTTGCATCTAAATACTGCAACTGTCTGTCTCTGTGTGACTAAAAAGCTGTCGCCTCACGTGCTACCCATAAGAGGACACCGAGCGACTTTCTTACATAGATCCCCAACTACCACTAAGTGAATGTCGCATAGTATCTGAAGAACGCTACTGCGCCGCGCACAAATTGGTCACTCTGTCCGAATGTGTGTGACATTGCACCACAGCCCATCACAATCCACGTATACAGTGGATTTACGTACCGCGTGAGACACGTGCAACAACTCTATGCCGAAAACGCCGCATACGGTTAGGAGATCAGTGGGGCGCGGCCCGGGTCCTACCAGAATGCGTCAAAGAGAAAGAAAATGTGTGGGAATCATACGCCGAGGGGATAGAGCGACATTTTTGCCCACACGTAGATGTGCGGTTTACACGAGCGCCACAGTGGGGCGTATACGTGGACGTAAGGGACGAAAAGCGTAGACGCTTCTACTCTGAACTGCCGTTGTGTCAAACAGTGCTTACTCCGTGTGAAATATGTAGGAGGAGTAACGCTACGTGTGGCTCCAGGTGTGAAGACCAACAGCCACCAACAGACCTATTCAGACACCTGTCGACGAGAAGTCGACAGTCCTCCTCGTACAAGACATACCGGGTACATGTGTGGATGTACAAGAGTATACGTGTGCACTCATATATATGATGTATGTTTATGTACAGAAATACGTACGTGTGTACAAATCCTCCCATATGAATGTGTGTGACGCTTACAGGGCGGCGTAGCACTAGCCGAAGCAGGCGCAATTCAATTTTACAGCGAAGGCACAAAAGTGTCCCTTTCAAAGTGACATGGGCGACCGCCGCCTCGGCACGTGCAGAAACCTGGTGGCGCACCATTTCGCAGATAATCGCGAATAACAACATCAAGGGTCCCGCCGGAGTGCCCTCTGGCCCTGTAACTTCTTTTCGTCGGAGAGGAGATCGTGCAACACGCTGCATTGCTGGTTTAGCTGCCCCGCGGTGGCCCTGTCGCATGCAAGACATTGAGGGGTACGCAGCACGGCAGTACGATGACCGGTTTGGGCACCGTCAGAAGATGTGTGCTCGTTCGCTAAATAACGTCGCGAAGAAGCAAAGGACATTTGGTCTGACCTGCATGGACTGGGGAAAACTACCCCGATGCATAAGCTGCAACATCATAAACAAGCACTGTGTTTGTGCCTGCAACAGTTAGGTAAAGGCTGTCTTCTCGAAGCCAATCTGAGCAGAAGTACCTCAGAGGTCGAGGGGAATTGACGCATATACAAGTGTCCAGCAGAGGACTGCTAGAGAACATGGCAGATGTCTCCACTCGATAGACGGAGACCACGCTACACAAGTGTGAACCCAGGTATTGTTGTAAACTTTTTTGCAACTGCATCACGCCCTACCTAGCTCGAAGCATCGAGCACAACAGAAGGTATGCGGAAGCGGAATATATGCACGCTGAAGCTCTAACGTACTGGAAGAGAACTTGTTTGTTGCTTCTTCCTAGCAGTCTGACTTCTGTGAGCTGGAGTGTGTCACTATGGCTGGACACCAGCAGAAACGAAGAGACCTCCTACAAACAAGGTTCATGGGAACACATACCAGAACATGCAGCGAAGAAAAATTGCATCTGCAGCATTCCTGCACAAAGCGTTACAGTGCTTCTGCGTCATCCTGTACAAACAACACTCTCGCGGAGGCAGAACATACTGGTTACGTAGAGGGCTCGTTTTTCTTCGGTGTTTAAGTGTCTTAGTTTTGCCAGCTGCCCCCAGTAAGGGCGTGTGGTGACGCCGACTCTAACGTAAGCAGGTTCCCACCGGCGAATGTCGCACGTGCACTTGGGACGAAATGACTGTTTTGATGCTTGCTGGCGTTCCATGCAGGCCTTCAGCTCTCGGCCGCGATATCGACCCTCTACTGAGACAAAATATTTCGTGGAGACAACTCCCCTAAGCTGTGCAACCGTGCTGGCCGGACAACTAATCTTCGCCCACATTCCTTTAGAGTGACTTCAAGAGACATGAATATGTTCTAAGAAAGTCTAGCCTGTCCTCCTAGTAAAACACACGTACGTGTTCACTCTATCCGCCGTAATGCGTATCGAGTACCAGCCACTCTGCCGTAGACAACGTTACCGGGTAAATATCTTCTGACTTTGACCCCTTGTTCGCAGCGACCCTCTCAGAGGTGGACACTAGGAAATTTCCTCTATTACAGCATGCGCTTCAAGAAACAGCGTTAACTCTCCCAGCTGCTTCTCCGGGGACGGGCCTTATCGAAAAAGTCACGATGTTTTTAGATATAGTGTGCCAGAAAAGTTGTTTCTCGACTGATCGTACGCAGCAAGACATACTCGGAAATCGTCGATTGCAGGCCACAGTGGCAGAAAGACAACGGAAGGGCTGCGCGATTCGCAAAAATACTACTACATGCGCGCTTTGGCGCAGTTTCATCCGGCTAGCTGGCGAGTCAATCTCCATGACTAGGAGTGCGCTGCGTCTGTTTGTTTCAACCCGAGTTTGTGCTTCACCTCCACAATACAGACGTACTGACGTAAAAACGAGACGCACGTATAGATGGACGCAGAGGCGTACTGACATACTGACACACGACTAAAAACACGGATACATGATACACAGACGGACATAAAATTCGGACATATTTGTACATACACGCAGGGACGTCCGCCTTACGAGCTGTTTGCTACGCCTCCTATCGCACGTGCAACCAAATGCGAGTGACTGCGTCTGCTGGCGGTGCAACAACCAGAGTGTACAAATGAATTTTCCTGGATCGTCCATCGTTTCTGCTCGGCCCCACCGGTCAGCCAAAGAGCGGCCATGAGACTAATTTTGAACTTCCACAGGAAACAGGCGATTAGTAGCCCACTTTTTCGTGGTGTATTTGCAGGTGACGACTATACGTGTTAATCACTTTAATTGTTTCGACCCATGCTACCTCGCTTGTACCCACACGACAACGGCTGCGGCTCTCCCTGGGCGCAATGAACAAGATATACGACAAGATACCTCTTGATTTTGCGCTCTTCATCTCGGCGCAAGAACATTTCTACGAAAAGCCCCCGCCTTGCGCGCCGTTCACCTTAAAATGAATTATGCATGCTTCATCCCAAAATACTTGTGAGGTGTTGCACTTCTGAGGTTCTGGCCCCTCAACAAAAAGCATTCCTCATCTGTGGACGGCCTGTTAGTACCCTCACTGCAGCGCCGGTGTCGAGATTATATGAGGTCTGAGGCGTGTGTTTCTCATTCATAACGCGGTGCGGCCTTCGTTTTCTAAGGCACGACGTTGCAGTTCTGCGGTTGTCTGACAGACAAGCCCGTCACGCCTCGTCACAAAAACAATTTACCTTTAGATATTTCCACCGGCCAACACCGCCCCGCATACTTGTGGCATACGGTGCTGCTTCCTCAACGCGTTTGTGGCTGAGGAAGTGCAGCTGGTGAATGACCTGGGCGGTAGTCGGAGCACACAAGTATCGGTCAACTCCTACGGCACACATCTTCGTTCACGTGGAAAGACGTCCCCCTTGTGACGCACTAACGCGGAGGGAACAATGTTTCACCAACCACAGAACAAGACATCACCGCCTTCGTCGGAACTACAGAGCGTTTCAATGCAACATCTAGTAGTGTGAATGTGTCAGACTTCCAGCCCAAAGAGAATACACAGGACCAACCGCACTACTACAGGTCAGGTAAGAACGGTAGGTAACGAGCGCCGTACGCGCTGTCTGCAAGATTATGAAAAGAACGAGGAATGATACGCGCCACGACACGAAGCAAGCGCACACACAGAGTACACGTAGTACGTTAAAACGCCGCAGACAAACTATGAGCTCTGGCGTGGTTTTGACAGTGAAAGAACTACTTTAGTTGTGCCTTCCACACATAACTCGGTGAAGTTTGTTACTTCTGCGGGATTTTCAAACAGTCACACATCGCAAAAGCACTAGCAAAGTCGAAAAGACTTTGCTCACACATGCTTCTACAGGCAGAACAGAGGCCTGCTAGAATTCCACGATAACTAGAGACAACGCTACATAAGCGTGGTATTGGACACTGCCGTAAGCGCCTACTGTGCGGCCGAATCACACACATCTTTGGACGGGACCAGGCACCTCTCAAAACACCTGGTTTGCCTGGAAGGCGAAAGCCCACACTGAAGTTCTCACGTCGCGCACGGGAAGAACATGCTCGCTGAACAGCTTTTCTTTGTGACGAATGGGCCTTTCTTCTGTTGGAGTGTGTCAGTGGAACTCGACACGCCGATACAAGACGAGACGAGGCATGCGTGCAAATTTGCGCCAACACGTGTCAGAGCGTGTACTGCAAAAAAAGAAGCGTATTCACTGCATATCCACATGCCTTGTTATAGTGATTCTGCAACTGCCTTCAAAGTCAAAAATCCGTGAAGGCCGCACATCCTACCAGGTCGCATCAACAGCTCCGTATTTTTTCTGTATCCAGCTTTTTAGTCGTGCTACGTGCACAGACGTACGGGGAGTGAGATGGTGTCCATGCCGACAAAGGCAGATTTTCACAAGCCTATATCACACATGCGCTGGAAGAAACCATGGGCAGCTGCACGCTTAATGGACGTCACCTGCGGATTTGCAGGCTCCTCACAAGCTGTAGCGCCCCCATTTACAAAGCGGCTTCCGCCAACACTACATGCCTGTTTCAATGGTAGCGGGCACTCCTCGTGCATCTTCCGCACACGATACAGAATTCCTACGGAGACGAAGTACGTCTCAAAGATCAGCCGTAAGATGCTGCGTGCATCTTTCGCTTTCGCAAGCGATACGGAATTCCTACTATGAGCAAGTACGTCTCACCACATTTATCTTCTTGCTTTTTCCGAGGGCAGCGTCATCTAGCTGTCCACGCCTGTCAAATCATCTAGGCACACACTTTTCGACAACGACGAAAAGTGACTGTAGTGCACAATGATTCCTGGCCAGTCTGTCTCACACACCACTACAGAATAAATATTTCGACTTGAACACTTGAACTACGGCGACTTAACTGCGAGTGGACATTACCGGATTTCGTCCATTCTGACGTACTCCCCCCAAAACCGTATATCGAGATTAGTGACACGCTACAAGCAATCAGAAGTAAATTATTATGGCACGTTTTGACGGAGATAGGCTAAATCGTAGCAGGAAGTGAGACGTACATACAGAAACAGCTATTCCGTTGGCTGTCCGCAGTAGTGCTTATTCAAGAGGCGTACAGTGCTCGTCTAGTTTTCAGAAAACTACTCAAGGAGTGCGTCACCTGCAAGTCCTTCTTGGACCTCCACCAACTTAGCTGGAGCTTCATGACGCAACTCTGTACGCGCACCTTCGAGGCGGCTGCATGCTCCTTCACCAGCAGCGTAGCATTGCACATATATGTACACTTACGTACGTGCTGAGGTACAAAAGCACTAAAGAAGATACAGAAGGGCACATAAATATATGTACATACATTCATCCACATGCGCGCAGCGTTGCTCCGTGGGAACTGTTTTCTACACCACCACGTATCGCACACAGAATACGACTCCGGTTGCCTCTCACTGAGAGTGCAGCAGTTGCTGAGAACAGGTGGATTTATCTGGAGTTCGCTACTGTGCGTCTCGTTCCCCCGAAGGCTGTCAAAGAGAGGTCCCGCTCGTGAGAGGATGAATGAGTACTACACTGCTTCGCTCTGCAGTCTAAGTGGGCACGCAAAAAGTGCTTCCCACTTTACATTGTTTGCCACCCCCCCTACTTGATTCATATCAACGAGATACCGAAGTCGCACATGTGCGGAGGAAACTTTCTCGAACTTTTCGTGGTTCACAACTTCGTGCGAAGGTGGCCGCTGCAAAGACGCCTCCGTTTAGGTGCCCCTCAACTCCAGTCCGGAAATGTGCATGCAGTCTCCCAGAAACCGTCGTTAAATATTACACTTTCCGCATTTTGCCCCTATTCCAGCACCCTTTCAATACCCTTTGCGCCACGAATTAGGAGTGCCACTGCAGCTTCGACTCCGTGCGGCCTCAGGCATGCGTTTTGTTTTCACACCGGGGGTGGTGCACCACCGCTCTCGTAGGCTCACGGACGACAGTGCAGGTGCACTTCGGCGCGTCTTGGCCACAAAAACGTCTCACTTCATAAAATAATCACACGGGTCGTCTACATCGACCGGAAGACGTGTTTACAAGTGGTGAATTCGACCTCGCTGATCAACAGAGGTGGTGAATAAGCGATGCTCAATCCATCCTAGATGATAGTGAGGCTGTCTCCTTGATGCGCCGAAGCAAGTGCAACTTGTGCCTGACCTGGCCGGTATGCGAAGCGTAGAAGTAAAATTTCGGTCATCCTGCAGAGACGTTTCTTCGAGCCGAAACGCTGCCCGCTGTCTCTCGTCAGAAGTGAGGGAAGGTTCCTGCCCCTCTTATCCGACGGGACACCTCGTGCCTCTCTGAGAATCACTCTACGTCTCAACGCAGCGATCAGTGAAGTTTCCTGAAACACCATGTCAAAAGTTTTGCGACACGTTGTCTGCTTCAAGTTCAAAGCAACAACTGCGGCGGAACTGAAAGAACAGTTCATGCGGGAAGGCCGGCAGTTACAGTCCGCCATTTCAGACCTAAATTTCAAGATCGAGTTGACCACATCAATTACAACAGACCGCACGAAAGGGTACACGCACTTCCTGTACTCAGAATTCTCAGACCAGGCAGATCTTCAAAAATATGCTCAGCATCCCGCACACCAGTCATTCGTCGGGAAATTTAAAGAACATTTCGAAGACGTTATGGCTTTCGACCTGCTGGTGCCGGTTTGACATCGGATATTTCTCCTATGTAGACAGCATTCCGAATACAAAACAGATTAATGTTGATTGCCCCTGGTTGAGTTTTCTATCGAGGGTCTTGATGAACGAGATCACGGTAAAAAAAGGGGATGATGGCAAAACCTCAACGGATATTTGTAGACGTAACGGACGAAATGGGCTTTCAATAGGTTGTCTGCAGCAGAGTTCTCACAGGCTCATTATACTTACAATGCCTGGGTGATCGGTGGACGGCGAAGGGTGCTGCTGTCGAATGCAAAATGTTCTGCTAACCTTGTGGCAGCCCAGGTGTGACTTTCATTGACGGAGACTGCTACCCGTGATCGGTCCATTCTTGCTGTGGGCACCATGGAATAGCGCAGCTCTTGAGAGTGAGCTTAGACAACAGTAAAAGACCAAGTCTCTCTGTCCTACGCAGTAATTCGTTGTACATTCAAGGCAGTGTTCACCCAGGTTGCACCACGTTGGCTCGTACGTTGGCGGCCTTGTTCTCTATGTACGTACCATGTTCAAGCTCCTAAACTGGTGCAGTACTACACTTCGTGAACCTTCGCCGAGGGCTCTGTGGAGTTGGTAGAATTGTACATGAGCTTTTTCGTACAGCATCACCAAGCTGCAAACATACATACGATTGATTGCCGTCGATATTGTTCGGTGTGCTCCCCAGTGCTGTAAGAAGGAATGACACACTCTAGGTACGCGACTGCATTCAAGCACAGTTCCGACGCCGCAGGAGAACTGTTTGGTCAAATACGCGCTTTGGAACTAAGAAGCCTCCTTTAACAGTTTAGTAATGGCGCTTGTGCCTGACTTATTTGTGGGACGTGCAGAAACAGGGTGTGCGTTTTTGAAACAAAACTGTACTCCAGTCATCCTGCCTCGCTGCGATTTCGTACTTTGTGATTGTTCCCGTGCGCATCAACTGCGTCAAGCTAAGCCATTGCTTCACATGGAGTCGAACTCAATACACATCACGTTCACAAAAAAGCGAAGCGAGGCATGATGTGCCCATCCTGAGGAAAACCGCAAGTGCACACCACCGCTTTTTCGGATAAAGCCCGCGTTGTAGTTTGAGGTGAGACACAGCGGGGTGATTAGGTCCCACACTCAAGGACATAAATGTGAGCGTTCTTGTGTTTCACCGTTGTGGTGGGTTGCACCCAGCGAATCTACGGGAAACAGTGCTATTCAAAGGGGAGCGCGCTGGCGAAACCCGAACAGTTGTAGGTGCGTGAACGTGCTGCATGTTAAACCACGCGCGGAATAACATGTGCAAGACGACAAAGTTCAAGGATCGCCCGTATATGTGTTGCTGTACTGCATTCTTGCGAGGTGAAGCAAGTTCGGAAGTTTACGCTGGCCAGAGTAGGTGAGGCCAAGTCAGGTAACACCGGCAGGTAGCAGCTCGTACACTGGAGGATTCTGAGGAGACTTCACGGATACACATCAGTTTCAACCCCACTTGCTTATTTGTGGTCACGCGCCACGGTACAGGAAAGAACCTCCGTGCACCTCGGTGTCAAGAATCGTCGCAATTGTCTAGGTGGACAAAAATGGCAAATAGACGCAGTTACGCGGGCGGTTGTGCTGTAGGAGGCTGGGGATGCAAAGCTCGGATTCACGAAGCAGCAAAGTAATACCGAAAAACTTACGTGTACAAGATCACACCTCAGCAAACTTTTTCATAAGCAGCCACAGACGGGCCGGCCGCCCCAGGACACCTAGCCACATGTTGCTCTAATGTGTGAGTTGAAGTACGCATCCAAAGACGTAACTGATACTTGTCTTCTGCAGCACGACAAAATTTAGCCCGTTTGTGAACGCACGCAGTGTCTTTTTAACAGTGATCTGCTTCTACATGCGTCCCGAATGTGAAAGCGCAAGGGCACGAAATAACCTTGGCGTTTGTACGTGCGCGGCTGCACAAGCCCCACAAAGTTTTACTGCTTCGCACTAGACGACTGGTCGCACTAAGAAGTATGAATTAGTAATACACGGAAATGTGGACACCTACGCGCGTACGCTGACTCAGGCGTCCACAACCAGTCCTATAGATCCCGTGTGCTAGTGTGCGTTTTCCCGTCTACATTGTTCACATAAGAAAGCAAATAGGGCAATATGCGGATGCCCACAGACAAAACACGGGTGCTTCGCGCGTGCCTGCAGAAATGGCCATTGCATCGCTTCGCGGTAGAGCGCTTCAACGCGGACGGCGGAAACACAAGGAATTAAAGTAAAAGGGACGTAGCATGTACGTGGTTGTTTTGTCTGCGTGAGTACACAACGTGTACGCGTACGAAGTGGCTTCGGCACACGGTTACAACACGATACGACAATACGGGATCAGCCGAAATCAGACGCAAATGCGTCCTCATGAATTTTCTTTGGAAGACGTTCTATCCTGTCCGCAGGCGCCCTCTCCGAGGTGTACTGCCCTTAATTCTTCTTTGTGCGTCCCTCCAGAAGACGTTGCTTCCTACGGAGTAAGTCTCGCTAGCCTCAGGGAGCCCGCTTTGGCTACACTGTGCTGAACGATCCTCCAAAGGAAGTGACGGTACATCCTTGCCCCCACAGGGAGGCTGCACGCGGAGCTTGTTGTGTCGAATGCTCCTTCAGAGGAAGTGACTATACATCCTTGCCGCCGGAGACAGGCTGTATGTTGTGTCGATTGCTGCCACCGTGCTCCTAGTCGTGAACCACAGGCTGCTGCCCACTACGCAGAGACGGTAGAGGGGGAGAAGGAGCTCTAACCGTCGGCGTATGCTTCCCTCGATGAGTACTATGCCCCCAAGTGGGATTCGTTGACGAACAGGGCCCGGGTACACGAGTCTCCACGTTGAAAAGCACCGTGCGCTTCACTTACTGATACAGGTGCCACACAGCGGCTGCTGTTGCACGACGTTCCGGTCTGTACGCTGTTGGTTCAGCAGTTCCAGCATCGAACGCAACTCACCTGTCGGATGCAGTCGACGGATGTGACACACGTGAACAGCTGAGTGTGAGGGAGGCGGCGATGAGCTCTGCGATGAACTGGTTGCTGAGACAGTAGCGGGTGAATGGCGGACCTCGTCATCCGGAAGAGTGAAGTCCGTGTGGTTGCGCAACTTGGCCTTTACTGGTGGATATCAAGAAAACAGACAAACTGTCTGGATTTTAGTCGGGATCCAAGCCACTGGGAAAACCCTTCCTGTCTCTATCGGAGACTCCTTTCCCGAGCAGTCACGCTTGACGTGCCATCGTATGCGTTGCCTGTGGCCCTCGGTCGTGGAAGCTCCGCTCAGTGTTTATTTACTGAATTGGGAAACAGGCTGGTCAGGGATTTCCACGTGGAAACGCCACCCCTAGGTTTCGACTGACTTGGTTTTGAAGCCCCAACATTGAAAATTATATGCTTAGGGAGGTTGCCTAAACTTCGGCTGATTTCCCTGTTGGTCACGACACCGAGACGAGGAGACGACCCATATAGTGAGGCTGCATCTGAGGAGATCTTCCGTTTTCCGTCCCGTTTAAGCATTCCAGCCATCCTGGACCATTTGCCTCTTCGTTTCGTAGGCACCGGCGAACACGGTCGGAATGGCCCGGTTGGTTTCAGTCCTCCTACAAATTGCAGTTCCTCGTCGGAAGAGTCAGATATTTCGCTGCTGCTTGGCTTCACGACCCTCAGCTGGCCGCTTTCAACTCCAGCCTTCAACATCTGCTCTACGAGCTCTACAGCGGACGTCGTTACAGGTCTGCCTGCCTCTTGCTGGTGGACTGCCACACCATCGTCCTGCCGCAAGCTTGCAGAGGAGGCGTTGTCGTCTTCTGCGGAGAACCGCGGTGACTCACCCTGTGCCGGCGTTGTGGCACGCCCTCTCTGGGTACGCGCCAACAACGCCCCTACCCCAACTAGTGGTGTTCTACGCCCTAGGGCCTGTGGGGGCGCCGAGAGGGGACGCGGTCTGCGTGCTGCTTTGTGCTGTTCTTGCCCGATCCCGTGCTCCTGTCCCTGTTGCTCCTGATCCGCAGCAGCGCCACATGAGCCCTTCGGCGGAGGAAACGTCGTTGGAGTTGGAGTTCGCACTTGCTGTTGCTGCTGTTGCACCCGCCTGCCTTGTTGGAGATGAGCACCTGTGATACCTGATCCGGCAGACTTAGAGGCGGAAAAAGGTTCTCCTTCATCTCTCCTGCCGGATCGCACAAGTTCTCCATTCGCTCCATACATACATATGAATTGTCTAGTGTTCCTGCGCCCGTCTCCGCTTCCCGCAAGTCGCCTTGCTGACCCTGCTGCCGATCGTCCGGTACCTCCACTTGGTCGGTCTTCCGACTCTTCGTGGGAAGTCATGCATACGGCATACCTCCTCAGCCCTCCGCGCACGAGTATTAGAACGAGGCCTAGAGTCAAGAGGCTCTTCAAAGTTCCATTCAAACGGTCGTACGTGAGTGACCTCCTCGGTTCACCTGCGCGCACGGACTGCGCAGCAGCACGGCGACGTGCGTTGCTCTGCCATTTTGAGTTACGGTAGGCCAGCTGATCGTTTGTCCCTCCTTCCGCCGCTGTGTGCGGCTGGAGGTCGGCAGCCGTCGCTGCAGCCACAGGTAGACGTTGTAAGATGGGAATCTCGTCCTCAGGCTTGTGCATCGGAGGTGCCCACGAAGGCCGCGGCTTTCCTAGTGTACCTTCCGACACAGAATGTGCATGCGACACGCCCTCACCGCATGATACAGATACGTTTTCTAGCACCTGTACGCGACTAAAAGCTTCCGACGGAGTAAGAATGCGTTGGACTGCATTCAAGAATGAGGCTAAGGTCGCTGGCAGCAGCACGAGTGACACAAGGACAAAATTCGTTGCACCGCGACGCGGCCGCCGTCCGTTCGCCCTACAAGACTTCATCGCGCTCCCGTTTCTGACAGGCAAAGGGAGGGTCGCCAGCGGAATGAACGAGGAAGACGACTTATACAGGGAAAGTAAGGTGCCAAAATTCTGAGGGCTGTTCTTGAGATTTGTAAAGAGGAGAAAGTTACTCGATTTTGGCATGAATGCATCTGAATCAGTCATGGGCAAAATTGCCGCCTACAGATAGGAGACCTCGTAAGATATCTGCAGTACAGAGCCTGCTTTCCCCGCACTCTAGACGTAGAACTGTTATTTGTTGAAAGGACCTGGATGAGCCTTTTTCGGCTGGCTGGGCATCAAATTGTACACCAGCCGCCGCAGAACACGGTCGAACTTGTGGGCGAATAATGGAATATTGCTGCGCTTCAATGCATGGATATATTCGTATGGATGCGAGCGCTTCGACAGTAAAATATCCACCTTTTACAGAACACATCAAACGCAGCTTCCGTTAGCGGTACGCCCGATGACGTTCTTACGACAGCAATGTCACGATTAACCTTTTTCGGAGACTGATTTTATCTTGAAGCGCAAACGGTGCCGCGGTCGGGCAGGGCAGCCCCCACTGGCAACCTCAAGTACAAACTCGACGGGACACCTGCGACGACGACCTGCTACTAGAGCAGAAGGAAGCAGATTCAGTCACAGAATGCTGCCAGTTGTAGACAGGAAATATCATACGATGTTAGCAGCGTAGAGTCTGCTTTCCCCGCACTCTAGACGTAGAACTGTTATTTGTTGAAAGGACCTGGATGAGCCTTTTTCGGCTGGCTGGGCATCAAATTGTACACCAGCCGCCGCAGAACACGGTCGAACTTGTGGGCGAATAATGGAATATTGCTGCGCTTCAATGCATGGATATATTCGTATGGATGCGAGCGCTTCGAAAATAAAATATCCCTTCCTTACAGAAGCAACCAAGTGCGGATTCCGTCTGCGACAGGCAAGATGACGTTCTGAGGAGGGCAGTGCCACGATTCACCGCCCTCAGGAACTCGTATTGTCTTGCAACGCAGCCGCCGAGGCGGCCGTGCATGGTGCCCCCACAGGCGATGTGGGGTCCAACTCGATATGACAGCTCTGCGACGACGAGTTGCGACGAGTGCAGTAGTGCTATTTTCTTCCAAAGTTTGAAATGCCGATGACAGCCGGCGAAAGTGCTGAGTCGTGGAGGGATTACCTGAGGAGCTCCCGACAGGTATACAGGGTCGAAGTACAGTCGCCGACGATGTCAGCCGACCAGGACTACCGTCGCGCCTCTCACGATTAAACTGCATTGTGCTGCGCGAAAGCTGAACGACTGGAAAGCTACATACTGGCTGATGCCTCCGCACCAGAAAACCCGCCGCAGTAAAGCGGGTGGTAGGTTCCAATGGAACTAGGAAGTATGATACTGCAGTAATTCGTGGAAAAACCTTGGCGGGTAATTATCGGGCGTGAACGTTGGTCCGACTCCTCACACGTTGTAATGCAATACCAACCGTGATTATGTGTTCCTTATCTACGGAAGTACAAGCTGTGGTGTACGGGAGCATAATGTCGGACGGGACTACTAGAACCATTTAAACCTAGGTAGAAAATTGGTTAGGTGAATTATTGTTCCCGTTTCATGAGTCCTCTTTGACTTCTGGGCTCGACTCAACGTATCCTCTGTTTACAGCCGAGAGCCATTCTTTCAGACCGACTGTGTCAGCGAATCAAAACACGTATTTGACTATATTGACTAAATAACTACGTGCTACAATCGTATACAAGGTTCTCAAATAAAATGCACGTTGCACCGGTTCCGAGACGGGTGCAACGACAACAGGTAGCAACCCTCCGTGTTACAAATAAGAGACGGTGTTCGGATGGGGCCCGGGGTGGCAGATTGCCTCCGCTCTGCTATGTTACGGCAGAAGAAGCGACCGTCCACACAATGGCTTCGTTTGCCCTCATTTAAGGGAAGGTCAACCGAGGAACACGTTAGTGCGCTACATAAGGGTTGAAGTCGAATGTGGTTCTCTAAAAGAGATCGGCTGCCATACGCTCGAAGCGCGATCCGATGGCCGCTTGAAGGAGTCGACGTCTCGAACGAAAAACCTGTTTAGAAGAAGAAAATTCGCTGTCGCAGGTCAAAGGATGTCTCGGCCCTCGCTTATTGGGCCCAGAGTGACAACTGGCTCATCAAGCGCACGAGCGTTGATCGGCCTGGTGGTCGTAGCACAGAGGCAACGGCGCAGTCGTAGTGCAGAGAGATATGCGCAGGCGGACCAGTGTCCCACATGTCGGAGTCTCAGCAGCGAAGGAAGATCTCCCATTTTCACTAGAAAAGATTTTTCGGGTCTTGGTGAGAATTACACGACGTGTCGACGCACTAATCCGTGAATTTCTCTGAGGAAGTGTATCAACGTTTTGCGACACGTCGTCTGCTTCAGGTTCGAAGCAGAATTGTAGGCGTAGTTCGTTCGAGGAAAACGGCAGCTACAATCCGCCGTTCCAGACGTGGGCTTCAAGATCCAGCAAGCGGACCACAACAGTTATTACGAATCCGCGCCAAAGCACCCAAGGGTACACGCACTTCCCCTACTCGAACTTTCCCGACGAGGCAGGTCTACAAAAGTACTTTGAGCACTCCCCATACCGGACATTAGTCACGCAACACGAAAAATAATTTGAAAACGTCGCTGTTTTATCCTTGCTGCGAAAAAGAATTTGAACACGTCGCGGTTTTGTACCTGGTGGTGGCGTTTTGATACTATGTACGCCAGAACCCAACAGGGGAGACCGTAATCGCGACTGAGCAGAGATAACTGTAGGCTGCCGGCTTCACTTCCAAATATAAAGATAACTCGTGCAGCTGCAGGCTGCTAAAATTCCAGAATGGGGACGAAAGAGAAGACGACAAAACCTCGACAGGTGCTGTACAGAATGGCTGACGCGAGATAGAAACCCCTATTGTTCGCGCCGATAACTGGACTGTCACAGGTTCATAATAACTAAAGTGGCTGGGCAAAAATTTGACGTCCTCGGTCGTAGGCAAGCTTGACCGCCTTCGAATTCGAGGACTTATACTACATACATCTTGCGACAGTCCAATTGTTAATACTACTGCAGATGAATGTTTCGCAAGACTTCTCCACTTTTTCAAGCGAACCACTACAATGCGCAGCTGTTTCTGGTGAGCTTATCCGTAAGCTGAAAACCAACAGTCTCCGTCTTTCGCGATGCTTCATCTCACGGTCGAGGCAGCACTGGGTCCATTTATGTTGCGCCACATTGAAACATACACACGCCCTGTGTTCACCGTGGACGATATTCGACCGCACTAGTGCAATTTTACCCTTCCTCCACAATTTCGTCACAGGAGCTTTCTAGACGTGCCGTAATACAGCACACGGCTAGCACACCACTAACCTGTACGTACACATATGATTCCCCTGGATAGTGATCCGTATGCTCACCCCCGCTGTTATGGGACATATCACCTTGTGGGTAGGTGGCTGCTCTTAAGGGAGGTTTCGATACCACGAGGAGCTGATTAGCTGCAGGCGCATTCTAAAAATGATGATCTTTCGTAGCCGGTGTAGGCGACTGACCCATTTGTGCAGTATACAAAAAGGTGCATATTTTCCCATGAAACTCTCTTTAATGTCATCCTGCCTCTCTCATTTAGAACGACCGAATGATTTGATTATGGCTGCACTACACACGCACGGTGTCGTGCTCCCTTCGGAGCGGAGAGGGCCACACGGTGCAAAAAAGCTGTCATGCTGCACGATCGTGAGCTCCTCTTAAGAGTGCACAGTCAACTTCTGACTCTGCTTATTGTGGTCTCAAACCACGATACAACGAAGAAGTGTACAAGTTATATACTAGCCCGCTTGTCAAGTGATAAAAGATTGAGAAATATGTTAACACTCTATGCGAGGACGGAGTGCAAGGCAGTCACGCCGGCGGCTTTACTGCAGGCGGATAAAAATCAAAGCAGGAGCCTCGAATCAAACTAACATCCAACAACTTACGCTCACAAGGTCACAACTCAGCAGACTCCTTTAAATCTTGGTAGCCTTTGAGCTCCCACGACGCAGGCGCATCCAGAGACCTACTCAACACTTGTCTCTATAAAATGGCAGCATCCTGGAGCACGCCTGGTCCACACGCCATGGAGTGCACTTTTCTGGGGGACACGAGTGAAGCAGACGCAGAAAGTGTAGCTGCAGATCTAATGGAACTACAGCGCAAGATTGCGCGGGGGCGGAGCGGGCTCCTACCTAGACGCAGCCTGATCGAGGCGGAAGACGGCCTCGTATCTGCAGTCGAGTATAGAACGAACGTACACGAAGGACCTTCGTAATTTCGAAGGCCTTCTCTTGGGTTCATCTATATAAAACCTATCCACGTACCTACGTGCAAAAGGGTCACTTATACATGGAAGGCTGCTCACAAAACGTCACGCAGCAGACTGACGGTTGTCATGTGCATCAGATTCACTAAATGCGTAGTCACTGTTCGTCGCTTGTTTGGTGGATACAGTCTTCGCGCTGTCGTGGCGTGTTTTTTGTATCCAGCTTTGTCGGGTGTAATTCATGCACAGCCACGCGGGGAGTGCCCATTCCGAGATGGTGCAGGCGTGCGTATGTGTACCGAACGACACTAGAATTTTTATGTCCTTTGATATGAGAGTAGTGCGTTGATCAACTTCGCTTAATCTTCTCCTGCACTTCCTACGTGGGTACATATATAACTCTGTATACATATGGATACGTAGGCCTCCGAACTTGTCAGCCTCCTACGACCCTGTGGAGTTGGATTCGCGGCCAGTGCACACACAGCTGCGAGGCCGCTACGGCTATCCTATTGACCAGAGTATCTACTTAGACCGTCTACGTCGAGTACATCAGCCTCCGCGTAAAACATGTCCTCGAGCAGCGCCTCTCTTCGTAACTCAAACACGCTCTGTCCAGCAAGTAACACACCATGACCTCGCCTTTGCTTCGTGGTAAGCTAGTTTGTTTCAAAATGTAAGTGCGTCACCAAACTATGTTCACTAGCCCCTGCTTCCTGCGCGTGGTGCTCATATCAGTTGATGCCTTCTGGAGTGCACTGTGACGAAGTGGGCCGCCACCCATTAAATCAAACAGAATGCAAACGCGGACGGCTGAACCGGTAGGCCACGTGGAAAGAGTGAACCTCTCAAATTACCTTTATACATGCCGGGCAGGCTCTAGCACGCAGTTCGTGTTACCCGCATAATTAATTGCAGTAGCAAAAAGCTCACGACGATGACGCTCTGCTGACAACAGGCGCCTCCGCATACTCCACGCGCCGTGCGATGATGTGCGTAGCAGCACTGCCAACGCTTACGTGTATCTTCAGATTGTTTAGAGGACTTTCGCCTGCGCTGGTCCGTTGAAGTGCAAACGCTACATTGCCATCTGCTCGTCAGTCACCAGAGAGAACAATGTACTCACGGCGGACGCTCAAAACCATCTCCTCGGTGTACAACATTTCGTCGAGGGGCCCCATAACTGACAGCCTGACTGTGAAAGACTGGAGACGGCCCTCCTAAGGGCGTTACACAGAGGATGTCCTTTTGCCACGTCATCGTATGGAAATGCGGGGAGCTGCACAACGGAAAAGGAGATAGGGTCAATGGCACAGTCAAAGTCGTCACGCATCCCCACCGCTGAGTTTATCACTTGAATGAGCGGAACGCACAAAATCCAACCGTCCGCAGCAGTATAAAATTGCGGAGTTGTATTCACTTCAGTGCAGACCGCCCCACAGTGGTCTTTTCTTTCAACGGCGATCCCCAGTCTTGTTCCACCGGTCCGCCGGTTATAACTAACGCCCAAAACGGTAGAACGCCCGTACACCGTACAGGAAAAAAGTGCCTACGTAATAATCTCCTCTTTGACTTCCAGCTCTTCTTCAATGATTTCCTCCTTGTCTTCCCACTCAAACTGCGCCTCAAAGCTGGCCCACGCCAACTGCCATTCATCGTATAATTCCTGAAAGACGGCAAACGCACAAAAAACTTTCCACGCAGGCATACAGCGCGAAAACCCCAGATTTTCCCTGCGCGAATAATCGAGCACATCGTGGGTGTTCCCCGTATCGCGAAGGCATTGCGGACGTAGGGGTCACGTAGCAATTACAAAGGCATGACATCGTCACCAACAACAGACTGTTTCGTCTGGTAAACGCTCAACTTTATAAACTGAACATCTGCATCAATCACGATAACGCCATTTGTTACTTCCCCTCCTCTCAAAAAAAACCCGGAAACGCGTGGGTTTCACCGTCTCCGTAACAAGTGCACGCCGCGATACAGACGTTGGTAGAGCAATCACGCGATTCAACCGTAGTGCCGATGAAAATTTCACTCGCCGTCGCAACCTTTGTCACTGGACGCCGCCTTCAACAAAGAAAGGGTCTCATCAACGATATTTATCCAGCATGCTAGACGCAGCTCAAGCAATGCTGCCTGCCGCACTAGCGTTAACACATGCTTTCTGTAACTGCTTGATTCACTAGAAACACTTCTATTATTAACTTCTAAAAAACTGCTTTCATAAAAAGCCCCTGCGACGCCATCTCATCAGTATAAACCCTAGTTCCCCAGTTCTCGATTCTCGTCCAAACACATGCGTCCTCTACCGGTTGCAGCGCAGCGAAGAAACGCGTCTTACGTCGTCCAAATGTATAAACTGCAACGTCCTCTCACTGTATGCTGTTGTCACCACAAGTTCTTTCTCTGTGAGACTGAACTCAACACCTCCATGGAAGAATCCCCATGCATCTATAAATATACACGTATACATATATATATATATGTGTACATACAGGCACACATATATTACATATACACACACACATACACGCAACCTGCCTCTCTGAAGCTAACCCCTCTTTCTTAACGGCGACGACTGGCTTAATCCCCCTACACCCCAACTACATCCGCTCAGAAACGTCAAGTTCAGTATTTCTGCCATTACGTGTGTGGTCGTAGTGCTTCTGTGAACGCCTTCCCTCTGCTTGCGACTCATCAACAACGAACGCTGCTGCTCCTAAACCGGTCTGCTGACGTGTAATACAGAGAAAATAGCGATGCGTTCAGAACCTACATTCTGTACTTTCCACTGGTTGAGACGATCCAGCACTTTCGAGAACTTGTCCATCTCCTCTTTTCTCTGGCGAATAAACGCCGACCGCTGCTCGTGTCGCAGTTTCTCGTCCTCCGCTTCGTAGCGCTTGCTGCAGCGGCACAGCAGCGAAGCACCACGGGCACGGCAGGGGCTCCACACGCGAAGCAACTGGATGCAGTTGTCGAACAACCGCGCGCTCCAGTTTCAAATCCTCTGGGTCTCAACCTCGCGAATCGCTTTCAACGGCGGCAGCACGCGCGTAAGCATGCAAGCGCTACTACGTACGGGGAGCGGCAGACCGACGCACCTATCGGTGACGCAGATCTGCACGTGTATCAGACAACAAACCTGTCTCTCTACGTGCAACCCGAAAGCGCTTATAAGCCCCTGCATGAATATACGTGTGCATACACTATTCGACCGCTTATGCACACTCCAGTTTCAGGCACCTACACACGACGAAAGTGTATCTACCTCTCTCCACATACATACACGCTGAGATAGAGGGACGAAAATGGACAAACATCCGCATGTACAGGCCGTCCGAAATAGTCCAGTGCCTATAAATGAGTTTGAACAGCCGCTGTCAGAACTGAACCACGGGACGCAGATACGAGACGAACTTTCTCATATTTTCCCAGGCCTCAATCACCGACCGTGCGGGCATTCCCTATGGCAGCTCATCCCCGTTCAATCGTTAACAAAGCTCGTACCTGTAGTCTTTCATTTTCTTCTTGATTTCCTCGACTTTTTCCTTCTTCAGAAGAGATGGTGGGTGAGGGCGCCACAACAGGTGGTAAAACTTGTCCTTCTGGCACTTGTGCAGCAGCTTCCCCTGAAACGTCCAGATGTTATAGCCTGTTCAGGCAGCGAGGCAGTAGCCGCAGGACAAGCGGCGACAGAAACAAGTTGTGGGATTTGACAGGTGAATAAGTGCAAGCGCTCCGCATACTCCCTGGACCAAGAGCCGCACGAGGAAACCGCATGTCAAAAAAGTGGTGGCCACTCTTTGAGCCAGACGGGACAGCAGCACTTGTCTACGTGCTTGTATCCGCCGCCAGTCCGCTGACCCGCACCAGTTTTCTAAGCCTCGCCGACGATACGTATACACACATAGAGACAAAAATGTCGCCGCACACACATACACACACGCCTCTGAGCACATACGAGATGGCCACACACACGCGTGCACACACGGTTATCGAGTCCCTGACTCGCGTACAACATGCCCGTACACGATATATTCACCGGTGCGAGTGCGAACACGTCGGTGCCTACACTTGATGATCCTGAGGCACTCCCTGCTCCCCTCCTGCTGCGGCTGCTCTACCTGGTGCTGTTGTGCGGATTAAACGCGAGTCCGGCCGTTCAGGACGAAGCCGGACCTGCTGCTGTCGCTGCGGCCGCCAACTGTAGGAACTAATACACTGCTGCGGTTTCTACTTCTGCCCGAGTCTCGGATTGCCGCTTTCACTCCTCGTCGGCACACTGCCGGTACCGTTGTCCACTGCTAATCCTGGTCCCACTCCAGCCGCACAACGCTAGAGAGTCGCTGCTGTTGCGCCGATTCAAGCTTCTCCCTGTCGCTGTTCTTGCGCACGCCGAGCTGATTCACACTGTCACTGCACTGGTGCAAGCTTCCTGCTGCCGTTGTTCCGCGCCAAAATTCATCACGCTTCCTGCGGCTGCTTTTTTGTTGCACGCTGAGCTGACTGCAGCTCCCTCCTGCTGCTGATGCTGGTCACTGGCCTACCTGAGTTGGATCCCAGGCGGAAAGATGTGGCCGTGCTGCTCGGGAGCATCGGCATCACAACCGCGGTGCTGAGGTATCTTCCGCACGCGGACCACCTCACGTCGTTGACCATGAAGTGCTCGTCCATGTGCAACACCTGGGGAGGGCGGGGGGCGCAGTACACAAACGCACGCACGAGCCGTCTTTTTCCGCGGATAGAGAGTACGACTCGGCACTGACGTACAGCATGATTCCACACGGAGCGTAAAACTTCCTCTTGCTCGCTCACGACGCTTTCTGCCGCGGTTTTACCATGACGAGGACGACTACGATAAAGGTTCGGTGCAGACTCGTGCACGACATTACACATCGGTGTATGCGCTACACGCATTCCTGGACAAGAAGAATGTGTCTATATTAAACAGACTCGTATACACACGTGTACACATACGATTCAGGTTTCATCCATACGTATATGTACATATATATAACGGTATATCAGCATGTACGACGTGGACAATAGACAGGACACAGACGTGTGTATATATAGAGGTACACCGCACTGTAAGGTAGACAGACGATAAGAAAGACGTCTCCGTCTCTCTTTTTTCTGCTTGTATGGAAGTAGACACAGAGAGATACAGAAAGACTTTTTCCTACGCGGCAGAAAACGTATGCAGGGTCCACTATACTGACCTATGCAAATATAGACACATCTTTGCTGCACATGTGCAAACAAGCCTCCTGGTAGCAATGCACGTTCCTGTAGCGACAGCAGCGCTGCTTCGACATTCCTTCGCCCCGGCGGCGTCCAGCAGCATTACATAAAGACAGCGCACGTGACGGGCCTTCCTGGCACAGAAGTGCAGAGACGCGCTTCTTTTTTGCATGCTTAGGCATTGCCTTGTGTAATGCGTGAACTTCGACGTACGCGCCGCGGCAACAACATACAGGACAACTCGTCGCGCACAGCAGGACACGACGCAACGCAGTGGACAGAAATATTTCCCTGGGAAGCAACGCTGCAGCTCGACGGGACGTACATATCGCAGCACAGCCCACACACACACAGACACGCAGACGCTCCTTGTGACGAGGTCTTCGCGAGAGCTCAGGACCACAGGAGGCGCACGCACGTCCCTGTGCAGCGTCTGTCGCGCACGGCCAGAGAACGCAGGAACAACCTGCGGAGCGGGCGGGCGAAAATGACACCTTCTAAAGGAGAAAGAGAGGTCGCTAATCGAAAGCCGCAGCGGAGGAGTTGCGCAGGTCGAGCGCGCACCACCAAACGCAGTCCCGCAACATGCGCTCACCTGGACAATGTCCTGCTCGTTGAGGCAGCAGAAAAGCAAGCTGCCTTCAAGTCCCAGGGAGGCGAGAATGAAGTACGAACCAAAAGGCGACCACTTCACGTAGTTCATGTACCCGCTGATGTCGAAGGAGTAGATTAATATCGTGTCTCGCTTTCCATCTGTATTTCCACCATACAAATCCCCATAGACAGTTATCCGCGCGTGTAGAAACACACTCGTTCACACCTATGTTCGCGGCACGTGCACACGCCTACACACACATATCATACAGACAGCTATATATATATATATACACGCACACGCACAGGTGTAGGCAGAGGTACTCGTAGGTATTCGTGTACTTCACAAGTCGACAGTCCCACACACAGATATACAGACACACGCACTTCTTCGCCTGCAACACACGAGATCGCTTCGCGCACGGCATCTGTCACGCCGTTGCTGAGCAAGGCACGCAGAGTCAACGTGAGGTGTGATACACCCAGTCACCCGCACACCCATGCACGTATATGTGTGTATCTACACGCATATTCACGTGTCCACACACTTCTACGTATATACAAATGTACATATACGCACACGTGTGTATGTGTGTGTACACATAAGCACGTGTCCGCATGCTTGTGTGTACACACACATACCCTAGGAAGGGCCTTTCCGACGACATGCGACGAACACGAAGCACAGTAAAGAGTGTGCGCTCCTTCGTCCGGTAGTCGACAAGCCGCAGCACGACACAACCACGCACACCCACAGACTTTCATATAGATAAAAAAACTATGGAGACACAGGTCTTGCAGCCACGGGTGTCAACGACACATTCGAAACTAGCAAGCTAGTCCACACAGACGCGATCAAATCCCACATACATACACACATATATACATACATAGACACACACATGCGTCCGTACACAGAGACATATGTACATACGTACAAATATACATACGTAGATACACACACACATAGGTATATACTTATACAAATACACACTAGATACATACGCGCATCGATACATTCATACATAGGCGCACACATATAGACATATGTACACATACACATACATAGATACATACATATTAATACACACATATAGATACACACCAAGATACATACATACACAGGTACATATATACACACATAAACGCACACACATACATACATACATGCACACATATATACATACATTGATACCTACACAGATACCTACACAGATACACCCACACATCCATAGATACATAGATACATACATACGTACATACGTAGACACTCTTAAACAGAGCTCCTCCCCTTATATACATCCACATATGAGCCAGAAGTGAATCTAAGTACGTGCGCACCCATGTCCCTTCGCCTCCTTGAAAGGACGCACGTGTACCCACTTCTGTGTCGAGACACGTCCACAACAAACCCCTACATAAACACGCAAATGTATTGCCGATGGAAGGCTCGCGAGAGAGTGGCCTATCCACCTGTTGTGTGTGGCAAAGAACACCTACGAAGAACGCCTACATCACCCACACGTGACGGAAGACTGGTGAAGCCCCCTCCATATGGCGCACACGCCGCGTGGCGACCCTGTTATTATCTACGAAAAAAACATGAGAGAATGCACTGCAGACGGATAGTCTCTTTGTGAATTTCTCACCCTCGCTAGCATCGCAAACGCGGTAGAATCGCAGTGCCTGGTTGCTGCTTTGTTCGTCGTGCACCACGAGCGCAAAGCGCTTGCCTGAAGAAAAAAGGAAAACAAGTGGGTACGTTCGATTCTCATCCAGGACGCATATATGTGGCAACAGCAGTACACACACACGTTCACACGTATACGTATTTATCGGCGGGTGCGCCTCTGTCCACACAGAGGATCCCGCTCTCTTTTTACAAGAAAAAGACGGCTGGACTCTCTCTGAACACTGCACGCACACAGAGAAAATCTCAAGTACACACCTGCATACACGTATATCAAGAGAGAAAGCACTGACACTGATAACACACACATACGCGACAATATGGAGAAACGAAATTTCCTCATGTATACTCGAGTCACCTGGAAACGTAGTACGGAGAGTCAACTAGTATCGTCACACACGTCTATTATGACGCGGACCCGGCCGCAGGAAATTTTCCCATGTACACTTGAGTCATCTAGATACGTAGTAAGAAGCGTCAACTGGTACAGTCACAGACATATACATAACGCGGACACGACCGCTCGGCCAGGACTCCTGCAGAGGAAAAACGACTGCACTTCTCCATATAGTCGCACCTGTGCCCGACAACCAGCCCCGGCGACGGTGGGACAGATGCAACCAGACGCAGTAGAAAAGCACTTGCATGCGTCTTAGGCAGACACAGATATAAACACACACAGACGCACCCACGCAGTGACACATATGTTGTCCTACACGTTCACGTGGCGTATGGAGAGTTTGGAGCGTGAGCAACAGCTGCCAGTGGTTCACCCACCCGCCTGTGGCGGCCCTGGACGTGGGCGGTGAATGTATGCACTTACTATAACCTTCCTCCCAGTGCAGCTGTACAGCGACATCTGGCAGCTGGACGTTATCAACAGGAATGTCCTTCTCTCTCATTCGGAAGATTTCGAGCTGCGTAAATTCTTTCCTGCCCTTCTTGCCAGTCTTCTTGAATACGGCAGTCTGAGCGAACAGCAGCGTCACACAGACACGGCAAAACGTCGAGCGCGAGGACCCAGCCATCGCAGGCCGCGTGACGCGCGCGGCGAGAGCAGAGACAGGCAATACGTACGCGAGGAGGCGGAGAGGCATGTGCAAGTAGGGACAGCGGAGCACGGGATGGGGAGAGAAAAAAGCCACCAGTCGGATGGACTCGGCACACGCGATACCTTCGACCACCCCGTGCAACAACGAAGAGAGGCAGCAGCAGCAGTGTCAACAGACGAAACGCCTGCTGACTCGCATGCACAAAGCAGCAGCAGCAGGAAGAATTCGGTCTCGCGCGGGGCGACAGGGGGAGTTATCAAACATGAGCAGTCCGTCCATCACACACACACACATACACCTATAAGCAGCATCAGCAACGGTCAGGCGGAATTACGGAACGCTAGCAGGGTAGCAGCAGAACGAGCGGATGGTGGACAAGCACAGGTGCAGCAGCAACGGCGGGACTGCAGTTCCCACCTCACAAACAGACGACACTAGGACATTCGTACGCATCTACAGAAGCATACGTAGAGAGGAAGTGCGGGAAACACAGGGTGAATATACTGACGTAAACGGACGGAGGCGTGGCGTCACTTTCTACAAACGAATATCTCTTGGTGCTTACGCGCAAACAGAAGAAGTCTCCTTTTGATTGCCAGTGCATCGTCGCGTTCTTCACGTTGTACACGTTTTTGCTGCTCAGTTCTTTTCGACTCGGGATCTCCACCAGCAGCAGACGACCTACACACAGAAAGGAAGAAGAAGAGAACGCGTTCGTTTCAGACAGGAGGAAGAAAAAAAGGCCTTTTCTTTCGAGATGAAGAAAAGTCTTTTCTTTCATTAGGAGTCGCGCAGCAAAGACAGCGAAGGCTGCGCTGCAGCTGCTCGCTCCGCGCTCCCACGTCCACGTGCCCGCGCCGAAAGTTCTCTATTATTCTCTACACGTACGTATGGGGAGACGCACACACGTTCTGCACCATACATTAATACGTACTGCACACCACTCAGGATTGGTAGCAGATCAACGTACATGCACTCACATACATTTGTCCACATATATATATATATATACAAGTATATACGTATATAGACTCTCCATCGGGTGCAGAGCTGTCACAACTGGTAGTAAATCTATGTATATGCACTCATACACATTTATCCACACATATATATACACACGTACACAGACTCTCCATATATGGAGCAGTCAGGACTATTAGTAAGTCTACGCATATGCGCTCACATACATTTATCCACACATATACATATATACACGTATGTAGACTCTCCATTCGGCATAGAGCTCCGGCGACGCGTGACGCATCGAAAATCTGTCGCCCGCGACCAGGAAGTGGGCACGCCTGCCTCGTCGTACTGGCGAATTTGAGAGACCCCTGGCATACACATACATATATGTGACTTCCTATTTCTCTGTCTCCCTCTCGTGTCTGCAAATGATGTTCCTTTTATAAATACTCCGTCTCGTACATCCACATACACACGTACGTATATGCACATGCCCCCTTCCTATATACACGTACACACACGCAGACACACAGTTACACTTCGAGAAGACGATACCGCTACAGACGCCTACATTCGCTGCCGATAATACGCACGTCGCTTCTCTACACACAGCGCTCTCTGCAGGAAGACGTGTATGTGAAGAGAGTTCGACATGTGCACACAGCAAGGGAAGGCGAGACAACGAACCGGGAGCATCTTCTGATCCTTTGATCCACACAGAGACAATATTTTCTGTCGGCGACCACTCGAACATTTCGAGCGGGTACTTCAAGGATGAACCACGTCCGTCCTTCGGGTCTCGCAACAATCGCACCGTCCTTTTGTCCTGCAGCACCAGCAACACACAGCAGCAACCGCAGTACAGCAGCGGCAGCAGGAACAGTAGCGGCAGCAGGAACAGTCGCGGCAGCAGTACAGCTCCGGCACCAGCAGCCGTCCCAGCAGCGGCAGCAATGCGCGCAGGAGCAGTAGGAGCGGCAGCACGAGGACAGCAACAGCAGCAGTAGCAGTCGCAGCAGCAGCACAGCTGCAGCACGAGCAGCAGTCGCAGCAGCAGCAACCGGCGCAGCAGTAGTAACACGGGCAGCAGCAGGACAGCACCAGCAGCAGTAACAGCCACAGCAGCAGTCCAGACGTCCATCTCATACCTGAGGTTTCTTCTTTTCTTCGGTGGCCCCCCCTGCTCCGCCGGACGCCGTTTTATCGGTGTGATCGTCCTCAGTGCTACCTTCCATCTCGTAGACACAGAGCTCTTTCTCTCCCATTCTGGCCACATAGCGGTCGTCGTGTGAAAAGAGGAAAAACGGAAAATCTCCTCCGCGAGGGCTGTACATCGGCGTCGCGAACTGCCGGAGCATCTCCCCTGCAAACACGCACACACACGAGCAGCAAGACAGAAACCGACCGAGAAAAACATGGCCTCGTCGGGTTACACACACCTGCAGATTACACCGCCCAGGGAAGTGAAACAAAACGCCACCAGAAAGAACAACGGGCAGCCGCACGCAGGTCGCGGCTCACGTTCAAATGCGTCGCTATGTTCTCTTTTGTACGTACACATACATTTGTTTTCTGCACGCGTACAGGTAGATACGCTTTCCACGTAACGGACTTATAGATACAGATGAATCTTTTCTTAAGCAGAAAGGTGGTCTATCATATATCCACCTTTCTCTCTCTCTCCCTTACGTAGATATATATATATATATACAGATGCGCAGATCAAGGTACTCTGGCAGGCACACAGATATGCTGGACACTCGCATATCCACCTGCACCTATTTCTTCGGGTAGACATACAATAGAGCTTGTCTACACATGTACATACATATATATATATACATATATATATATATACATGTGTACGTGGAGGTACATACACGAAAACAGATTTATTCTCACGGGCGTCCACCTGTAGACAAACACGGAATGCATGTAGAAGTACCCTTACCGGCTTGTGTCTGTACATCTCTCTATCTCTCTCTTTCCGTACGCAACTGCATGCGAATCCATCTCTATATATATATGTATAAATGTATATACATCTCTTTCGTACATCTATGTGTTCCCACACCGGTGGGGTGCAGAAATGGGCAGCGACTACGTACGCTGGCGCACACGAGCGTACTACCACACACGTGCTCATTTGCTGTGTCCACACAACCATCCCCCCGTCTTCCTGTCTTTACGTATACCCCATGTGTCTACGCGTACGTTGTCTTGATATTCCCGGTGCGCAGGGAAAATAAAGAGCCCTTCCCCGGTAGGTGTGTGTGCGCACATACACTCACACATATGTTATGAGTAGGTCCAGAAGGGACGGCGGTACCTATCCACACACACGCGCATACACATATAGAGTCCTCGGTAAGAAAAACGACGAGAACAGAAGCTGCGTTTCATATAAACTCGAGGTGGACGGATTAACGCGTAGCACGCGTCCTGCCGCAACTTCCTCCGTCGCGCAACGAAGGGGAAGACGTAGAAGAAAGACCCACCCGTCATCACCTTCCAGATGCGGATTGCCTTCTCGTTGCGGAGCGGGTACGGGCTGCCGTCCCACGTGATGACGTACGTCTCGTTGGGCGAGAACTCAATCTGCACGGGCCAACGCCGCAGCAAAGCAGCCGCCGCACAGACATCACACCGGCCGACCCATGTAGCAGCAGCAGCAGCACTGCACCGCCGCGCACAGCAAAACAAGATTGGCGCGTCCCACCAACATACGCCCGCCGTTCTTTCTGCTTTCCTATGTCCCCACACGACCTCACTCAGATGTCGTCTTATAAAAAGGAATGACGCAGAAAATCGCGCCCCTCCGCGCCCAGGGCGGCGGCACGCGCCTCTGGGCTGCAGCCGCTCACCAACGCACTCGCACATCCTCGTCTCGCTAAACGTCAGCTTGTGCTTCGTCTTTGTCTGCCAAGCAATGTAGCTGAACACAAGCCTTCCACCAACACCACGTCTTTGTCTGTTGCCTGATGCGTGTGTGTCCACGCGCACGTCGCTCAGGAGGAGGACACGCGCGGACCATGGGGCACCTCCCCCTCCCACGTGCTGCACCGCAGCAGAACCGTCGGAATGTCTCCTATGAGAAACTGTCGCATTACCCTCCCCCAGCAGCAGCAACAACGTAGGGCGTCCTTCACAACGTGTGTTGCTGCTCGCCTTCCCCCTTCCCCTTCGTCCAACAGACGAATACACACACGTGCGCACGAGTACCTGACGACCCGTGGACGCTTCTATCTCTGCAGATGGATACAGCGGCGGCCGTGCACAAGTCCCCGTGTTTCTTATCCTACGTACATAAAGAAGCCAATCGAGACCCGCCACACACATAAATACACATACATAGACACACGTAAATGTATACATACGAAGTCGCACTGTAGCAGAGTACACGGCGGGTTCAAAAAAAGCAAACAAAATAGGTAGAGCGGGCGGCAGCAATCAGCCAGACGCGATTGTCCCCCCACGGCGGCTGCCCCGCATCACACAGAGTTCTGGTGATACACGCATCTTCAAATGTACGTCAGAAACCCGCGTTTCAGGCAAATTGACCACCACGGACGGCATTCCATACGCAACGTCGCGTCTCACTGCTGTTGCAGCTGCGGTCAAGAATCTACACGCGCACGTTCTTCTGCGGCTGCTTTCCCGTGTTGCAGCATAAGCCGTTTGTTGCCTCTTTTATTCGGGCGCGGGCGCGCGGGTGGGCGGGCGTGCAGTGCACACACTCTGGCATACGTCTATACATACGCACACAGACGGACATGAACTATATGAAGAAATATACAGCGCTGTGTATCTATTTGCACGCCAAAATGAATTCGTAGGTACACGTGCGCACGTGGGGCGTGCTGGTGGGCACGCAGCAGGGGTCTGTCGTCGCGCGCCGCCACTAACATACGCGTAGGTGCGCGTGCATGAAGGCCTCGATTTTGCGATGGCTCTTCCGCTACAAGCGCAGTGTCGAAGGCGAGTATTTGTGAGCGCTGCATCGCTGTCCTCCTCCTGTTGCCGCTTCGTCACCCACGTGGCTCACCTGCTTGACGTCCTTGTGTTCAAACCGCACTTTCTTCTCGAAATTCTCCCCCGCCCACAAAGCGACACCTGCGGCAACCCACCACCCAGCACCAGCACCAGCAGCACAGCGTCGGCATCGCTTCGCTCGTACAGACGCACACAGACGTGCACTAATGTATAGACGTTGACTATACGGGAGAAGCCTAGACAAGGCGGACGGGTCGTACGTGTACCTTTGTAAGTGTTGAAGGAGGTTCTGTCGTAGACACAAAAGTAGACACGCACACGTGTACCTCGACGGGAAGTCGCATGTACGCGTGTGGACATGAACGCACAGGTATTCGACAAATACAAACGTACAACCATCTGGACGTGCCTCCCGGCGCGCACGTACACATATATATATACGTGTACACGCACAGGAAGACTCGTACGGGTGTGTGTATACATGCAGCACTTGTGCGTGTGTACACACATGTAGCTCTCTGCGTCTACTGCAGCATGTACGCGCTGCCGTTTGTAACCGCCATAGAAGTTCGTGCTGCAGACGAGTTGCGTCACCGCATCGTCACGAGGCGAGCAGGCGTCATCATTCGGCGCCCCTCGGTGTCTACAAATGGACAGAAGAAGCACACACGTGTCTCTGCTTTTCTCCTCGAGAGACACACAAGGCGACTATTTAAGACGCCGGTGGAAGCCCTACGACTACCCAGTAGCAGCAGCTCCATCCCCGTGCCCGTTCTCTATACTGTGTGCGACCACCACCCTCCGCTTCTCTGTCTTCTTCCTGCTGTCCCCCCACGTCGTCTAGACGTGTCTGTTCGTAGACCGCCGACGATCACTACGGGCGCCTTCTCTACATGCTACGGACATATACGTGTCCCGCGGACGATCACTCCGTCGCCTTCTCCGCACGCCAAGTACTACCACCTCCGCATACAACCAGTCACAGGCACTTCAAATATGCGCGGTGTGTGTCCGCGTGTGAATGCGTGTGTACGTCGGTGTGTATGTTTGGCACGGGACGGGCGGCATTCCACAGCAGGTGTGTGTGCACGTCTTCCACCCTATTCTTTTCGAGACGGGCACAGGCGGGTTCTCCTCTGCGTTGGTGTCGGTGAGGCCCGTGGAGTCTCGTGCTCTCCCTACGGACGAGGAGCGGTTGCATGCAAGCAGTGGCAGGTGCTCGCGTCTGCGTGCAAGAGCGGGCAAGTCCCCCGTCGCTGTTGGGCAGTCAAAAGACATACACTGCGCGTTGTGGTGCTTCTGCGAAAAAAGTCCTACCCGGACGGTGGAAGGTCGCCAAAAAGGAGCCCTGCGTCGACCACTGCACGCGGAAGTCTGTCCACACGCGCTTTCCATCGGCGCGTTCACGCTGGCCGTTATAAACCATAACACTGCATTCTCTCTCTATTGGGTCGAGCCAGTGAATTTCCGTCTCTTCCTGAAGCGGCAAATGCAGTCCACAGATGACACGGCCGTCCCCATCACACGTTCGTGTCCTCGTCCTCTCCCCACGCACCCCGTTGCACAGACACACACTACCACGACTGCAGGCGCCGAGGCAGCCGTTACAACAAGCGCCCGCGCGGCACAGCAAAAGGCACGGGTGACAAAAAAGGCATTTCTCGACCCGGCTTCACACCAGCACTTTCCGTCCACGTGCAGGGACACGGACGGAGACTGAACGATAGACGAAGAGTTGCTCGTTCTCCATAAGGAAAGACAGCGAAGGACAAGACACAACTGTAGAGTGCTACTTACACTGCATTCCTGGACCCGCACAGACGTACACGACGGACGCACATGCACCCACGTATATACATGTACAGACGGACAGTCCATATTATCGCCAGTCTTAAGTGCCGGGACCACCTTACCCACCGCTTCACGCGACAGACTGCCCAAATGTAGCCACGTGGCCGCGCAGAAGGGCGACAGAGACAACGCGGCAGTGGACAAAACTACGCCCGAGGGCAGGCATGTGTCTACCTCCGGAAAAACGGGTGGGGACGGTAGCACATACACACACACTGACGAATGCACACGCTGGCGTTCCCCTCTCCCACCTGCCCATCTTCTTGCAGGCTTCTACAAATACAGACACACACACGTGTGCTTGGACGTGGACACCCTGCTCTTCTAGAGCCTTCAGCGATGTGTCTACATTGGCACGCACCTACTACGCCGTCACCCTAATACACACAACGCGTGCAAAGCTTACGTACGTGTACACGCACACACACATACCGTCTCACAAGCTCACAAATGTATGTATAAATAAATATATACACATATATAGCGAATACGTAGACAGATACGTGGAAATCGATATCCACGCGCATGTACACATATATATATGTATACACAGAGACACCATCGCCCCCCTTCCACGACACATACACACATCTGTGTATTCATTTTAACGGCACAGCCGCGCAGCTTACGGCGTAGCGAATGACGAACTGCTCGCGACCGCGGGGGTCGATTAGCCACCAGCGGAAGTTTTCGCGAGTGAAACCGAGAAGTTTGATCGGCGGGCGGTAGTCTGCACCGCGCGTGACAATTTCGTCGAAGTCATCCAGCAACGCAGCCTGCAGCCGACAGCAGCAGCACCAGCACCAGCACAAAAACGTTCATCATTTCTGAACTGCAGCACAGCAGGGCCACAGACATGCTGCCTCTACACATAGACGTGTATACACGTGTCTGTGCGCACAGACACACACGGGCAGTACGAGAGCCCGCGGCGTCGAGGAAAACCCACACACACACATATCCACGGACGCGGGACAGAAACTAGGCACAAGCAGGTCCGCACACATGTGTATGTCTGTATAACTGTGTGCAGAGATAGAAGTAGACAAAGACAAAGACAGACGACGAAAAATAGTAAGTCCTGCGCCGCACGCGCGTCTGATGCACACACATACACACACAAACCAAATGCGGAAGAACACGGACGTGTGTCCAAATCACGCTCGTGCGATGTCTCTCGCAGAAGGAAAACGCTGGTGTGTTGCATTTCGGCAGCCGACGATACCTCCGATGGGCACGCACATGCACGTATGCACACGCGCATCTGCACCCATGCCTACACACGTATTTATCTATTTACGTATGTATGTATATGTACACAGAGAGGGTGCGGTACGTTCACGCATATACGATAGGCAGACGAAGAGGTGACGCCTGCGACTCTCCCACGGGCGGATATCACTCGATTCAGCAATTAGCCGACAGGCCTCTCCTGCTTTCTATTCTTCCACCGGAGAACGCTATTCTTTACACACATACACACACGTGTACCCCTACATATATATCCATACATTTTACACTAGGCAGTGACAGCTGTGTAGTATCAACTACAACGGGGAGACCGACAAAAAGCCGTCCTGTCGACGGTTATCCATGTGTCTTCCTACACAACTATGTATACACATACGTCGCAACACATGTACAGAAGGATCACATTTAGGTATAGACGTAAATTCGTATGCAGCACGTGGGGACCTGGGCGAAGCGACTTCAACTTATTGACACCGCACCTCG
Organism: Sarcocystis neurona; assembly: GCA_000727475.1. Taxonomy (NCBI): domain Eukaryota; phylum Apicomplexa; class Conoidasida; order Eucoccidiorida; family Sarcocystidae; genus Sarcocystis; species Sarcocystis neurona. Next base: position 3,220,938 of record KL647294.1, on the reverse strand, counting down.
CCACAAGCAGCACGAGTCGAGGGACGACTGAGACACAAGAGAACAACGGGAAGAAGAGAACTTTTACACATATTCGAACAGCGGTCGGCGAGTTGGCTGTCATGCGCGTCTACACAGAGTTACGCACATCGATACATATATATTGCCGAATGAAGAAAGACGTCCACAGGGGATATTTATTCTCCTACACATACGCAGTGTATGCGTCGAGTGCATCGCTTTCTCACGACATACATATATACACACATACACTCGTGCGACCGAGGAGACGCGAACAACAGCGATGCGACGTACACCCACACAAAAAGGAGACATAAATCCGCGCGCGTCAGGCTGGTGCAGACAGCAGAGAACGACCCCGCAGCGCGTCTGACGCGTAGATACATTTTTACCAAGTATAAGCCGAGTTCCCGGCCAACATGCGACGCGCCGCCGAGTTCCCGGCCAACACGCGACGCGCACATGTGTTTTTATCGAAGCGAATCCGACTTCAGTCGACAAGCAACTACAGCAGCGGCCAGCGTCACCCACTACTTCACGGTCGCGATACGAATGTGCAGAGACAGAGGGGGGAAGAGAGCGAGAAGAAAATACGTCTGTATGCTGGAGTGTGTGCGCAGCTGTCGTCGGCCACATCCCCCCCCCTCCCCTCTCCGAATATAAACCGACACCTCATACTGTATATGCATATTTTTTGGGAACAAACATAGATCTCCTATATTCGCACACACCTACGTGAATGTACCCGCAAATACACGTGTGCACACATGCGCAAGTACTCTATTGTATCTGCATATATACCTATATAGTGAGACAGTGAGATAGAGAGGGAGATACGGACAGAGGCCAGCAACGGCCTCTTTCTGGGGAAGTATGTCTGGAGTCGAGGCTTCAATTGTTCAAATGTGTATACATAGACACAAGTATGCGAATGTATCTGCATATACATTTATATATACAGAGAGAGAGGTACGGACATAGGCCAACGGCGGCTCCTTACGCGGAATGTATGTTTGGCGTCGAGACTCCAGTTGTTCAAATGGTGAGCTGCATGCTGCGCGTTAAACTGGCTGCTGAACGTGACGAAGCAGAAGCCCTTCGTCATTCCTGATGCGCAGCCGAAATCAACCCCAGGCAAACTTCGTATACACACAGGCACCGATAAATTCACTCGGTGGGTTGTCCACGCCACATACGTGTTCATCAAACGCACGACGTAAAGACACACAAGAGACACTCGCTGCGGCACTTCTGCGCACGCGAACGTGCAACAACGGGGAGATTCAGCGAGAGTAAAAAAACACTCCATGCAATCCGGAGTACACGCGGCGCGTCAACCTTGGTATTGCGACAGGTGGCACACCGGCGGCAGGTGGTGTAGCCGGGCTGCAGCAGAGTGGCTGAAGCAGAGAAGCTGCAGCAGAAAGGCCGCAGCAGAGAAGCTGCAGCAGAGAGGCCGCAGCAGCTTACAACCTGCAGGCGGGATGGCCAAATCTGGAAACTATTTATACGTGCCACAGGGATATGTAAGGGAGACACACGTATCATGCAGGACTACAGAGGAGGCAGACGTCCATCGATTTCTACATTGATGTGATGGAGCTACGGAAGGCCGCGGCACGCGCATATAGCTGACCACACACCTCCGTTGAATTCTACGCGCACATTCGTATACATGTACACGTTCACGCACACATACGCAGAGACGTATGCGACAATCACATATATGCCGAGGTATGCAAACCCGAGGGAAAGAGGCGGAGGGGGTCACGCGCATGCGAAGCGTTCCCAGACGTATAAATTTGACACCTATGCAAGAAGACACATGCGAACACTTCTTTCTGTACACCCGGTGTTACACACAGGTGTATACATCGATATGAGGAATTCACCACAAAAGCAGAAAACCGGCCTTCCTGGGAGAGGGCGGTTCGGGGTAGACACGGAATGCTGGAGCTCCGGGGGCACACACTTCCACGTGTCAATGGACGAGAAGTGCCACGCACGGAAGCAACTGCGTCAATCACAAATCCAAACAATACAACAGAATTAATACACACAGAATAATATATTTGCCATGCGTGCATACATATATATATACATATATGCATACATATATATACATATATACATACATACATGTACATATATACCCTCTTAACATACGTCCACACACACACACACACACACACACACACGTGTATCTGTTACAAACAGCAGGCCGGTGTCTGCTGATGCTTCTCCCACCACTACAACAAGCTGTGGGCGGTCTCAGTAGTTTCTTTGTTTTTCTTTTTTTCCCCTATTCTTGCCCTTACCAGTCTCTTCGTTAATTTGCATAGAGATGGTCATCCCTTCCACCGACTCTCCTCCTCGCTTCTGCAGCTCCTGCGCGATCTTCTTATTTAGAACAAGTTCCAGCTTCTCGTACTTGTCTTTCCCCACCTGAAAGCGGCGCGCGTGCACACGGGCAGGGGCACACACGTCTAAAGATATATACGACGTGTTTACGTACACAGAGGCGCTACAATCGACAGCGACAGAGACACATCCCGGGCCGCACACCAGAGTGAACTGGTGTACATCATGTAGATACATACACATACAAATATTCATAAAATGAGAGAGAGAAGATATATACATACGTATATATACACATATGTTTATGTATCTGCCCCACACTCAAACACGTGCACATACAACGCAACACAAAGGCCCATACACATAGACGTCCTGCCTGCAGTACGTACGGCCAGAGAGGCATACACACGTAGGCATATATCTGTTTACGCGTCTATGTGCACCTCTCTACACACGCATAAACACACGTGACGGCTCTCGGCCCGCTTCCCAGTCTTTACTCTTTCTCCTGTAGCGACACGATGTCTAGAGACGCAGGGGTGTGTGCGTCTCTAATCTAGCCAACAGAGCGACACAAGTCTTCAACAGCTGCACAGGGCGCAACAACCCAACGCCCTCAACACACCCAAACACACGCATCTGCGTAAGTACGCAACAGACTTGAGCCAAGGACAAGCGCAGGTGTGTTACTCGGTCCGGCGCGCCTCGAGACATATCTGCAGGAGGGTCGGCCCCGCGACTTTCTTCACCCCGTCCACAGGGGCAGACTTAGCAGCCGCAGAGGTGCATAGATCTTCGTCGGCAACGCAACGAATGTGACACAAACATGCAGCAGAGAGCGGATACAGAACGGCCACTCGGGCTCAATGCGACCCACTTCGACGACGCATCGACAAACGATAAAAAGAGGACACGCAGGGAGAGGGTTCTACGTTATTGCTCTCTCTGTCATTCCTTCTGTCCTCACCGCCGTATGCACTCCCGCACGTGTGCACAGGGAAACACATATACGTGTGCAGAGCCCTGCGTACTTCGGCGTGTGTGTGTACGCAGAGACCACCTATATTCACTACAGACGGGCTGGGCTTGTTCAAGACGAGTGCGTCCACTTGACACACATGTTTTACTATCCCTTTACACACACGAATGTATTACTGCACAGACACGACCTCTGCTTGGGCCCACACGTATGTGTGTACATACGCCGGGACACACACACACACACATACACACATACACACATAGACAATGACTACGTATGTGTGCCCACATCTGCGCATCCTAGGGCTATACACTACGTAGAGAACATCTTCGCGTTCTTTCCACAGTTCTTCGCTGCCGGAGCGTCGACGACGCAGCTCACGAAACTTCGACGCTTCGCTTTCTGCTCTCAGTCATCTGTGTATCGGGGCGGGCTGCCGTCTAGGTCCGGCCGTCCATCTCTGTGCGGGCTTCCCTCTGTGCGCGGAGAGCTAACACCGTCCACGTGCGGGCTTCCTGCCCATGAACCCTTGAGCAAACGTAGCTCCCTGTGTGCAAGTCTACACGTGCTGCAAGTGTCCTCCACGCGTATATCGAGGCGGCGCTCCACGTTCTCAGTCAACCCGCTCTCCAAGTACCCCCTTATCTCCCTGCCTCTGCAGCGCGTGGCCCCCGTCTTCTCTAACACACTCACACAGATACCTACATATCCGTAAAAAGTGTGCCTTACTCGATACCTACATATCCGTAAAAGTGTGCCTTACTCGTTCCATCCTTCGAAGCACCGCTGCATGGATTTTTCATATGCTGACATGCGGGAAGAGAACGTCTTCTCCTCAAGAAGACAGGGGGACACCACCGTGGAACACATACGCGCAAGGGCCAAGGAAAACGCACACACACGTGTACAGAGCCGCACAACGCGAGACCAGCTGCGTGCAGAACACACACGAGAAGAAAGGACGACTCTAGCCCTGACGTAAGGTAGACGAAAGAAACTGCAGACACAACCCCCCGCAGCTACACGCAGAGGAACACGTAAAAACGCATGAGACACACACACACAGAGGTAATACACGCACATACACACACATGCACTACAGACGGACACACGCATGCCTACAACCTCGACAGACGCAGACGGGCGGCTACAAGCTATCGTCGCCCAGATGCGACGGGCGACACAAACCGATCATCAATCACACAACTGCCTTGAAGCGTCTCCGTCGTGCGGTATCTGTCTTTCCTGCTCATGAGCTTCAGCAGCTCGCGTTAATCGCAGCAGCGTCCTTCAACGCTATGATCGGCGCCTGCTCACGAACGACGCGAGCAATTGCTGCGGAATGGCAGCCGCTCCAGTCCGCAGCCCGCACTGTTGCGGGTGACGCTTCTTTTGCAGCGGGAACACATAATACCGCCACGACGCTGGGATTCTAGCTGCTATTCCTTTCTTTCTGTGACCCGTGTGCCGCCGCAGACGGTGCAACAAACGCGTGCCAGTGCGTCGCAGCTTCCTTTGAAAAACTCACCTTTGGCACCCCCACAAGGACGATTGTAGAAGGAAACGTGTAGTCCATCTGGAGCAGGGGCTCGATTTGTCCCAGTCTTTCACGCAGCCTCTGCTCAGCAGCCTCTCTCTTCTTCTCTGCGACTGCTGCCGCGACGCCTTCGTCTTTCTTTTCCTCGTCAGCGTCCTCCTCACCGCCGTCCTCCTCGTTATCATCCGTCAAAGCGTCGCTGTCCTCCGACAAAAACTCCAGCAAATCCTGCTCCTCCGCTGCAGACGCATCCGTGCATACATACACGCAGCAGCAGCAGTGACACACAGGAGCACGCACTCGTGGCAGCGACCCAGGAGAGAACACCACTGCGCCGTGTGGCATCAGCACAGACACACAGCAACGAATCGCCCACGGCAGGACGCGCACAGACAGCAGCACCGGAAAGCGAAGAAGCTCGCACACACGCACACACACGTACAACCACACACACAGGAAACGGCAGCAGAACACAACGGAGCTGCTGAGAGAAAGAAAAACATCGCCGAACCACAAACCAGTAAGAGACGCAGCAACAACAGGAGCAGAGACCGCGAGAGAGGCGGCGCACGCTGCACAGGGGAACTTGCGCAGGCTCGGTTGTCCAGCAGCTGTACGGGATCGCGAATTACTACACGACGCGCATCATGTGATTAGCAGTCAAATGCGCATGTCCGCATACAGGAGAATGCAGACATAAACATGTGAGACAGATATATTGTCAGCTGTCACATACAACACAGAAGCCCGCTTCGAAGCTGGACAACAAGACGAGAGGAAAGCGGAACACTTTACATGTACGTGGACACACCGAAGAAGGGGTATCATCGCCAAGCTACTACGTATACATGTCGCTTACGGAGAGATACGGGTACAAGTGCGCACGCACACATGTTCGAAATCACACAGGCGTGCGTGCTCATATCTAACAAGCACATGCGTACGCACAGGGAGTAAAATGCATGCGAGCGTAGAGTCTATCGCGCTTAGGCTGCACTGCCGCAGACGGCAGGGACGAGAACGGAGTACACAAGCAACGCCGGTCAAATTTCTGTACTTTCCGGCTGCGCGAAAAACCGTTCACATGTAAATGTCTACGTGTTTATCCATACATTAACGAAAGCACATACACACATCCATATGCTTGGTAAGTACGTGTTGCGGATCAATATAAATACCATCCACACACGTACACAGACGTACACAGCCAGAAGCGTATCTGCTCACACACCTGTGCCCAGAAGATCCAATAATGCAAGTGTTAACGTACGCGTGCGCCTCTTTCCACAGACGCATACACACACGTATCTTCATATACGGGCACATACTTGAAGAAAATTCGAAGACACATCGCAGCAGCAAGCCAGTGGTGTACATCATTACGAAAAACGCACCGCTGCACCGGTATCAGATTCGCTTCCCCGGACGCACACAACGGTCACCGTACGCAGACAAAATGCAGCCGAGACTGCAAGGATCCACACCCAGAAAGTCTACTTGAATACTGTTACATACGGCGTGTGCGCAACATGGCTGTGACCGTCGGTACATCGACGCACATACGTGTCCCATACACGCGTGCCTTCGTCGACGGCGTTACACGCAGTCATACATACACGCGTAAGTACACACCAACGTAGGCACACACCCACAAGTACGATATGCATGAAAAGAGAGGGTGGGCGCACACACACACGTACACATGGAAATCTAGTTTTGTGCGTTTCTTCTGGCATTACTCAAGGGAAAGTAAACGGGCTTGCGGCTGCGTGTGCGTGACGTGCAACGGCAGTGAGGTGCTGTGGAAACACTTTCTTTTTTCAGTAATAAGCCGAAAAGAACTGAAGCATGAAGAACGCGCATTCCACACGAAACACCACGCAGGCAGCGGCAACGAACGAACCGCACGCACAGCGCATAAGGGCGGTCGACACAGTTATACTGCCGGGCCCCTGCGGATACACAGTGCACACGTACGTACACATTCACGCGTGGAGGAGATACGACAGCTTCGTAACGCGCAAACGGAGTACACGGTTGGTCTTCGCAAACACGCGCGGAAAATACATTTCCACGCGTAGGCAAAATATATTTCGGCGGCGTACCAGGGAGGTCCTCCTTCGTGACTTTCACCATTTTGTCCCCCCAGAGGATGAAGCTGCCAAGACGGATTGTCCAAAAGAAGAGCCCTTCAGCCGCAGAGCCTCGCTCTCGCAGCACGAGAGGGCAGACGAACGGCGGCAGTCTTGCAGTCTACTTCGCCAACAACTTCGCACGGAGTGGGAAGTAAAAACTTCACAACAGGAAAGGGTGACGCAGCTGTACGAATGAAAAGTTTCTATCCTCTTGTTTCACGTTTTCTGTTTCAATATGTTTGACCCCCTCGCTTCGGCATAGTACTAGTTCCGCGTCTGCGACTGGATGGGCCTCCCAGGGGACGCGACGTGGTTGTAGTGAATGGAGATGAAACACGGACTCGACAACAAATATTTCGTATGAATTAAATTCTGCACCATTTAACGAATGATGGAGATCACGAGACACCATAGGCGCGCCGCCCGCAAGGAGTCGATGTCGTGGTCCCAGAAGCTCCCACGCGCCGATATTCGAGATGTTCGGTCCAATCTTTGCACTGCATCTCCAACTGAGCCTCAGCAGAGTACATCTGCATCCATATTGAAGACCTCAAAAGTTGAGAGGAGACGAAGGAATCGCCGTATTGGAAAACCCGAGAGATTCTGCGCGAAGCCGCGTTGAACGCAGCGCATGCGATTGTTGCGTGTGGAGGGGAGACCGTTACAAATTGTAGGCTGCGCACTGGTGATGTGGTAGCGGTGGAACGGTGGCGTTACTGGCCAACTGTGTGCCACACATACTGCAAGCATGACGTTACGCGGTCGGCTTAACGGCTACGCAGTAGAGCTTTGATAACCGTGACAAGCGCAGCCGTGGGGGGTGCGGGGGTGCTGTAGGGCTGCGGTGGCAGTCGTAGGTCGACCTGCGACACTACAGCCAATCGACGCGGTTCAACCGGTGCCGACCGCACAGAACTCTGACTAGTACCACTACTTCACAACGACGGCGTATCGCCGTCAGGCGGTATTACGGCTCACGCGCTGGGACGGAAAGGCGGGAAGCGTGAGGTTCGGACTGTTTGCCGAACGCAGCGCAGAAAGGTGGAAGCCCCAGCAGACGACGTCGCAGGTGGTTATGTAGAGGGAGCAAATCACCCGAACCGATAGATCAACGTGAACTCTTTGTCGTTGAGCTCCATAGTTGCCTGGCTACTCATGCCACAAAACAGCAAGCGGTTCGTCATTGTGTAAAGCTCAGGATTACAGATGTTCGTCTGTCACAAAACAACAACCCATTAGCGTGGTGCGGAGCTTACGGAAAACGACCCCTGCTGAAGTACAATGTGCGTAGAGAAAAAGCAACGTGTACGTACACTGAAAAAATCAGTGGTACACAGACAGCAGCCGGCCGCAGAGCAGCCGACAAAGGAGGCAAAATAGTGCCAGTGGCTAACACAAGAAGGTAGTGGACACGCTTTTCGTGACGGCGGGGCTTCGCACCAGAAAAACTGCACAGCAGCGGCGTACCAGGTTGGTACAGACGCGAAGAGAAATACAGGGGAAGAAGGCTGACAACGAATCAGGAATTACGGTGATGTTTGCGGAGAGGGCCGGGGAGATGCCATACTGGTCATGGAGTACGTCTGCGTAGGTTATACGAGTAGAAGAGGTGCTACCGCTGCTAAAGCGGCCGACATGCGGCGAACTTCGTCGATTTTCAGAACTCCTTCGCAGAGTCTAGCTGCAGTCCCTCTTAAGACACACAGTGCGACCGTACGTTGAGCCTGTGAGAAAGAAGCCACTGCATCCTCTGCTAACTCGTCAAGACTTGTACTACAGTTGCAACAAGCCTGCAACGTACTGTTGCCGAGCAAACGGGGGGCCAGTCCAGCCTCCCCACGGTGGCTTCGTGTTGGACGTCTTTGTAGCGACATCTCCACATGTCTGGCAAATTCCAGCAAGTTCCAGCGGACCTCGTGTGGAGTGTAGTTTTTGGCAAGTTGCGAAGTTCCCACATCACTTCCAACGTGTTCCTTGTAAACGTGAGTTGGGACGTGTTCAAGTCGTAGGGTTCCGCAGTTTCGCCCACCTGTGGACGTAACACGCGACATGGATAGCTTTGACGAAAAACAGGACTCCCTGTGTAGGTCTGACACAAGATGGCGTTTGTGGCATGAAGAGACACGGGCGGCAGAGTGCGACACTACCTCAAGTTCGCCTATTTTTGTTCCGCGCTATCCGCGTGTAGAAAGATATATGCACAGGTCCGCACGTACAAAAAACCGAGCGCTTCATCGTCTTTTGAATGTTTTAAGGTGTTGACTGTCGCATACTGCTTCCACTACTTTCCTGACATCCCACTGTAGACACGCGTGCAAGCGGAAGTCACCATACTTTTGCCTTCAGTGGAAGGTGTCAGCGGTTTCATCTTCCGAAGATCTCCGGTCAGCGTCCGCGGAGCTATTACTTTTCTACCCTCACCGAGTTCACAAAAAGGCAGCAAACGCACAGAACGCATGATTGTAACAAATGTCTGTTGCCAACAGCTGCATTCGCGGGGGCAGACCAGAGACCCCTAGACGATGAGGACAAGTATCCGTCGCACTGCTTGCCGAACTGCATTCGACAAGGAGGCCTACTGGAATCGTCGCAGTGCTTTATAAACGGCGTTTCGCAAGGAGCCCTTATAAGAGTCGTAACATGGCAGTGTCCATGGCAGTGTCCACGGCAGTGTCCTTCAAATCGAACGGTTCAGTAGTGCGTAACAGCGGACAACACTTTGGTTATTGGGATGGAGAAGCACGTATCAGCCGCAGCGCTTGCGATTCCTGGAGGCTGGGAAGGGCCGTGGACGGCAGCAATCCCTGTGCAACGGCATTTTACACGCTTGCAGTGATGCTGCTACGGCCTGTAGAACGGTGACTTTCCCCAAGCATGGTTTGAGTGTATCGCGAACGTGTACCGCACGTTGTAGCTTGAATATATATGGATAAAGAGAGTGGTACACAGTAAAGATGGCCAGACATATCGTGTGTTTGCCGTATCCGGCGGAGCGTTTGGAAGCGTCGGTGTCCTGCAGTAAGAGGCACTTGGCGATAAACCGAAAAACCCGGGTACAGTTCCCGTTTCCGACTTGAGCTATTGATCGGACTGGATGAGGTATAAAATCTGCGACTGTGTAACATACGTGCGTGCTGCGGTCTCCCCACGTGCGGTGCAGTCTGTGAATTTCGGGAGGACAGAATTTTTATGAGTGTACACGTTATTTACTTGCACGGGTGCGTAGTTGTCTTCACACGGTTAGGGGAAGTCACTAACGATGTCAGCGAAATGAGCTCCCACCGTGTCCATCTGGTTGATACCTTGCCGTGTTGAAGCAACCGCACGAGTGCGGTTCGATGTGGTGCACGTACTAGGACCTCCATGGAATTCAGACGTTTGATATATACATATACACACACATATACGCGTCTATGCTTAGTGGCGACCTGCATGCATATGCAGGCCCTGAGGGCAGCAGAGCTTCCCTCAATCTTGAGTGCACCACTTATATCAAAGGGCACCTAAATGCTACATTTGTTAGATTATAAGAAACACACGCCGTCCATCAAACTCCCTCTCTTGCGCAAGTTACGGCGTCACAGCATAAACATATGCCCGCCATGCCTATTGTAGACCCAGGTCGAAGAATACCCCCTAAAACATCAGTCTCGCATCCAAGTTATGCTGCCCCGTGGATCTCCTCTGTTCTCTTTTGACAGCAACTTTAACACCACGCCGATTCGTCGGTTCCGGCTTGTAGCCCACAACTAGACACACTAGAACAAATGTGCGCGCCGGAACACGTAGCTGCACGTGGGTTCTCGCATTGTACCGGCAAAGGATAAATGCGGAGTGCTTTGGAGAGACACGCAGAAAAACGACTTTTTTCAAACCCTACGTGGATGATAGGGACTGGTGTGAGGTTTTACGAGCAACGATTCGGAGCCACATGGTGGGACGCCACACACGTGTCAGAAGCTACAGCTAAAGAACAAGGCAGACTGCGCTTCTCATAAATAGCTATGCCGTACATGGCGTATTCATTGCTCTCTTGTCCGACTGAACTGTTAGGCAGCGAGGAGCACACGCTACCGCGACCTTGTCTACCTGGCAAGTGTCTGTTGCATTGGCCGTCCTACGTAGCAGTAACGCGGTACCGCAGATACATAACGTATCAGGGTTGTGTACTGATGTTAGTTTATGGTGTAGTAGGTGTATGATGTATTACACGTGTGCTCCGATGTTCATCGAAGACTGCCTCGAGAAATACGGTGTCCTTGGATACGCAGTGAGCGAAACATAACAAGTGCAACACTACGTACACAAGTCCGACTGGTGCTTACTGAATGTTACTTCGAGAATACGCAATGTGTAGGGAGTCGAATATGATAGAGGTAACAGTACCTGAGCCCCTCCGACCGACGTATTCACTTGGGAAGGAATCTGAACCTACTGAAGTCCAAACGGAGGTGGCAAATTGTGTAGATGTTGCAGAGTAAAATGATAACACGGTGAACAGCTGAGAACACGTGAGCTACGACCTGTTCATATTTTCAGGTCTCTTGGGGGATTTACGAGGAGCGTCAAGGACCGAACCCGAAGATTCTGGGTGCATCCGATATTTCGCTTTGCCCGAATCTGCACAGGCTGCACTGGACAATTTACTAAGTTCTGTCGGTCTTGCGCGGCCCAGCATGTCTTCAAATACCTTCAATTCGCGTACAATAATATGGAGATGTGTAAGGGTAAACTCCACGTACGTGCTCCAGGCGAAATCGATAAAATGGGCTGTTGCAATCCGGTGGGATTGACACCGCGCTTCCAGTTCCCTGTTCGAAACAATCTGCAGTGAGTACTTCACAGTGTTTCATAATTATCCGTGGTCATGTGGATACGATGTTAACGTGTAGAGTGGGCAACCCCTTTATCCCAGTCTCTTGCCTAGCAAAGGTGAACGATCTGTTCACACCCTCCGCTCGGAAATACTGGATTAATTTCGTGTTCGGCACAACCAAGCGCGCAGCCACACCGTGCGTACGCTGCGAACACGCGTGGCGGGCACTCCCTCATACTACGTCATCCAACTGTGTCCCATCCGATCTGTAATTCTTCGGTGTACTAACCAAAGAAGGACGAAAGATCTGGCGTGTAACGTAATGCGTTCAGGGGTGCGGCCTCGTTCTCAACGACGCTAGCACATGAAACTATACAGTTGTACGTATACACGGCTGTGCAGAGATAGCGGTGTGTTCTCACGTACGCGTTCTACGTTGACGACGACACTTGTAACACGCGTGCAGGGCGCACGTGTACCGATGCGTCCATATCTGCACTTTGTGTGAATCTACTTTTTTGGGCATGTGAGGGCACTCCTGGCACGCACGGATGCATAGAAGCATTTAGAGATATAACCGAAAGCACGTGCACGTGTGGGTGCGCAGCTACACGCGTGCACTCCACAGCACCAAGTGCCCCGTCGACACATACGTGCATGAGTCGCATGGATATACAAATCCACACACAAAAGGACACGCACGCGTGCGTACGTATACATGTATACGTCATTTTGTCCATGTGATGCAGCTACTGTAAGGTGAGAGCGCTTGAATGAGGACGCCCACACCGACAGCCAGTCGTTTGCTTGTGCACCGGGTAATTAGCATCTCAAGCTGCAGACGTTTTCCTGTATTCTACCTCTCTTGAAGGATTGTTGAATACAACAATCCTTCTAGTCGCCTCGTCTTATCAGCTGGAAGTCTCAGTTCTGAGGTCAAAATGACGCGTGCAAAGGACGACATTGTTACATATTGAACCATCAGAGAGCTGGAAATGTTTCCATGGGAGACAAGTATTCCTTCAATCTGCAGAACTACTTTAACCTATAGACACGACGAAAACTTGACTTCCCAAGAAATGCGCAGAATTTCTGCATTGATGACGAGATAAGACACTTCTACAAAGGTAGCGATGAGGTATTACCAGGTGCTGCTCCAGATGGTGACGAACGCTTTTCTCCCTTTATATATATATACATATATATATATATGCACATGGACTCGTAAGCCCATGTGTTTCCATGTACACATACGCCCATACACAGAATATGATGCGCTGGGTGGTGCCAAAGCAGCATGGATACACACTTCCACACGTGTGTCTACCTCCCTACGTCTGTCCATACGTACGTACACGCATATATATATATATATATACACACACACACGTCTCCGTGTTGACAGGATATTGGTGCGTGCGCCTCTGCACACAGAAGAAGTCTTTACATGTACACAGCTGCAGAAGAGCGACGCCCGTATGCAAAACGCTCGTACGCATGTAGTCTGAAACCTGCGTATGTGCGCTAGAGCAGAATGCCTGTAACCCTCATACGATAAGCATGTTTCCATGCCGGCAATGCGCTCTAGAGGCGACCTTGCAGAACAAGCAAGGGTGACGCTGTGCGGCGGTGAGAATCGTGGACAGATCCAGGATGAGTTCGGGCACACCAGCGCGTGCCCTCATGTGCTACTGACTTATTTGTCGAGCTCCGCGTGTGGGTCCTCCGCAGGGCCTCAAATTTCTGCGTGCCAGGTGTACCGGGGTTGCTCATTCCCTGATGCCAGAAGCTCCGCGGCCAGTACTTCCGTCAGGATACCATAGTGCCGCACCTTCCGTGTGGGAGGGCCTGTCAACCACGAAGCAGCCACTTTTCTTGTGCTAACTTGTCAGGGTGTGCACAGCGAGTTACATTGTGCTGTGTAACGTCGGACGCTTCTCCACCCCCTTCAGAAACCATGGTCGTTAGACCTACCGCATCACCCTGCGAGCCAAGCCCACGCCGGGCAACACAGAATGTGATCGTCTGCGCGGGTGCGCGCCGTCGCATCTACGGAGCTATGCCAGGACCTAAGCACTGCCTTCAACACGCCATCGTATCAGTTACCACAAACCTTTTTCCCTCCTCCTCGTGTTTCACCCTCCCGATGCATCATTAAGAAGCAAGTACTCGGCGTCTTCGCCGTCGCGACGTGGTGAAATTTTGACTTGTCCTACCCTGGAACATGAAAACACTGGCTGGAGTGATCTGATCTGTAAGGACGTAAATTGTGGCGCACTCGGAGAGCGACTCTGCACGCATTTCACAAAAGGATTCACACCGTACGCTTCGCGTGCTGCATAAGGTCAGGACGTGGAAACAGCAGCGCAGCCCCTACTACGCGCACCACGTACTAGATCTGGTTTTGGCTTGTGCGAAGCAGCGGTAGAGGAGTTGTACGGTATCTGCTGGCATCGTGGAGTCGAATCGCGATACCAACAGGGTGGTTGCACGCTGAAGTACTACCCCTGCGGTGCCCCAACGAACCATCTCTCCCGACGTGAACGCGTTGTCGCCAGTGCTGTCACCATCCCACCTTGCCCTCCGCTTCCTGCAGCGCTCCTCCACGTCAGCGCCTCTGCTCAGCAGCGAAGACGTCCCCTCAGTTCACAAGCCACTAACACGGGAAGTGTTTTTCTCCTCCTTCACTGCATCCCTCGGGTTCTGCTTTTTCCTCCACCGTGAGCTGTCCCAAAGGGCTTCTTGTTTGTGGCGATGATTACTCGTCTCCCCGCTTGTTGCCGTCTCGTGTAGCCGGAAGTGGGTGCTTGCTGCATTTTTGCGCGTACAGGCCGTTATTCCGGTGTGCCTTCTCGAATCACAGACGTGACCGCCCAACTAGCCGGGTTGCTTCCGAGGTTGAAGTCGCTGGGTTGCAGCCGACTCGCGGTGCGCCCGCACCCCGGCACTGCGGCAACACTGGATGGTGGTGGTCGCTATTGCAGGGCGGTACGTGGTAGGTGGTGGCGGTTCCAGGGGCGTACTTTCTCGTGTAGTCGGCAGGCGTGGTGCGGAGCGCGCTGTTCAGCGCTGTGTACTTGAACTGTGTGGCACGCAGACTGCCATGTCTACTGTACCAGTACATTATGAATGCCGGTCCGGATGCGGTTTGGGTAGCGCTTTCACAGATTGACGTAGCTACGTCGTGTAGGTTGGTTTACGGCAATTCTGTCCAATTTTGTGTGCGCTAGCGTCAAGAAAGGGTTATGTCACTGTATATATTAGGTAAAACGCACGGATGCAACAGGGTCAGGTGCGGTGTTCCGGTGCACCCCCCACCAAGTTTGTGGTGTACGTGCGTTACGTGTAGCAGTCGCTAGGCGTAGAGAGTCTCATCTTCGTGATCATTTTTAAGGAGCAGCATTGCCAAGAGCAGGTTCTACGTCAGTACATCCAGGAGGGACTATTTTGTTCTGACCTGTTCGTTTTGCCCAGCTCCACTACATCACCTCGGATGAAAGCAAGCGCTGCAAGCGCTGACGACGCAGTGCTCCGGCTTCCGTCTCCCGAATGCAGCGAAGATAACCTTACAGGTCCGCTAGCCTTCCATTTGCTTACATCACGGCGACGCAGGGGTGCCAGAGAGACCTGACAGCGAGCCTCGCTGCATTCGTGTACGCTTTTGTCTCCTGTGCGACGAAGATGCGCCCTTCTTTGTGTGGCGCAAGCTGTGGTGACAATGTTTACGTAGTGACCATGCACGTTTGGTGTACTCGTTGAGCCGCGTGCTCCTTCGCAGTGCAAGGGGTAAAGCCTCTTACCGCGCACAACTCTGCCATTCAGTTACGCCTGCTTGTTTCTTTATGATAAGAGCTTCCCATTTTAATGTGTGCACGTCGGCGGTAGCGCAGAACCTCCACACAGGTCTGAAATCGATGCCGCAATTCACAGGTGCCTTTGGGCTTTATTCACTTGCATTCAAGTCAGAGCTCGAAGACATCCGTTTCCACGGGTAATACCGAATGCGTTCAATCTTTGAGACGCAGCTGCTTAACAATAAAGAGGATCTCTCTCCGACCAGCTCCCCAGCAGAGGCGGGGTGATCGTGGCAAGTGGGCTGCATGATTGTGCATTTTGCACATTTCGTCGCCAGTTCAAAGGAAGCCTCCTAGACTTCTCTGCTTAGCAGCTTCTCAACAGTGAAACTGAAGAAAAACCACACTCGCGTCGTGGGATTGTTGTGAACGGTCGGTGTCATCACTCCTCTTGTCAGCTAGTACTTGTGACACTTTCTATGTGTGCGGAAGTTTCTTAATGTTGCCGTGGATGCATGATTGAAGCGTCTGAAATAGAGGAAGTCAGGTTTATTCGCGTGTGGATCCCCTGTCGAAACGAATATACATATGCACATATATATATAATCAATGTTCATGCATGTTTAATTGCTAGACGTGCGTGTAGTGCAGTATGAGCAGATAGTGTTGCACTCACTTTTCACTGCGTACATTCTACTGCTGTATGGTGGAATATAGCCACGACCCATGCGTGACGGCTCTCAACGATTTACCAATGTCCAAACGCGTACGTACACTTGTACATACATGTATATTTGTACATGCGGGTCTCCTTGCAAGGAGCAACTGTTTAGACTTCGGAACACACTCTGCGTAATAAAAGTGCGGGAAAAAATGACTGCCCGCTACATGCTTTCGCAAGCGGTATCTGGGGTCACGCCGTGTGTCTAGCTCCACACGCGCGATACAGGCGCAGGTGATGAGAATGAACCTCTGTATGTGCGATCCTGCGGGGACGCTGACACCTGTGAACAAGGGCAGATTTTTCTCAGCGAAGAAAGAGGGCAAGAGCGGGAAAGAGAAGGAAATACAAACTACTGTAGTTTTGAAATAGGCTTAGCGTGATCGAATCAGAAGGTGCGCTGCATTCGTGTAGTCCAGCATCCAGCAAAGTACGGTACACGCGAACGTGCTAACAAGTGGAAAAATGCACACAGTCGCGCGTGTGTCCAGGAGTGAGTGTAGATGCAGTTGCGTATACTCGTGTGGGCTTTGTTTATGCTTTGAGCAGATCTGCTGCAGGCTGATAGTGTTGCCTCATTCGTATGAGGCCCCCGCCGCCGAAATTTCGTCTGTGCTTGTTTCATCGGCAGGTGCGAGTGTTAGCTCCGGAGGAACATACAGGTGCACACGAGCACATTCGAATACTCTTCCGTCAGGGTTGATACAGGACGCGCACGCGCAAATGTGGAAGTAGTCGCCCTTGGTATTGTTACCGATACTCGGAAGACAAGTGTAATCCAGGTGTCTTTTTTTGAACTATGGAATCTATTGCCTGTAGGACAGCAGCGCCTTGGCAGGTTGCCCATATCTCATGAAGTATCTCTACATGGGCAGACGCATGTCTTTGTGGTGTTGTCGTGGTTGTTGGAATCGTAGCCATACGCGTCTGTACGTGCCACTTACTTTCCTGAGAAGGCGCACAACTGCAGAAGTCCCTGGATAAACATCTGAATATTTGTCAGATACTCAGTTTGTTCTCGGTGGACGCACGTGCGTCCGTATGCGTACGAAGTACAAATGCGACCTAATTAAGACATCATCTTTGGGCTACCCGTAGGTAGACGGCGAAAGAAACCATGAGAGCAAAGTGAGGCAATGAGTTTGTTTATTGAGTGTGATAATGTACTCGTGAGTAAATCTGTTTTTGCTCCTCCCGATTACACGCTGTTTTGTACACGCACGACCACCTATTTGAAGGTCGGTGAGTTCTGTCTCCTCTCCCCGTCTACACGAAACTGCTCCTCCACATATCTGCTTGCGCCCACGTGCGCTCAGCTGAATTTGTTGAGCCCGTCTCTTTGGCCCTATTAATTTTCACGCCGGCACGTGCCGGCCTGTGTCTCTGACAACGTCTATGTACCCAGTGGCGTCGATATTTGAATTGTTACGCAACACGTCTTGGAGCTCAGTCCAGTTTCCGGTGTGTGGACGAAGTTTTGACAAGGCATACAAATCTTTGTATAAGTCTCCTTCCGCATGTCTACAAGTGGCTCTTTACGCGCTGAAGCGTCCTGTGTCCACAGCCTAGAAAATACCTTCTCTGAAAGCTTGCTACATCCAAAAGCGCGTAATTCTGAGAACTCTTGAGGAATTTCACTGGCTTATTTGGCTCTGAAGCCCCTTCACGCAGCCCGCTGGGTATACATCCCTATGCGGAATCTTCACTAATGTTTGCAGCGTTTGAAGTAGGGCGCGTTTGTTCCCATCCATCACCGCGCATTGCATTGTCTGATTATAGGATGACATGTGTCATCGGTCTTCGGGCTACAATGCACCCCGAAGATGCTTACACAACTCTGTGCGAAAGTCGCCGTGGAATTTGTCTTCTTGTTGCTTCTCGCATGAGTGGCAGAACTCTTCTTGTCGTGTTCTAATGCACACAGGTTGTTCTTGATATCCCAGAGAAGACTTTCTTAAAAAGTTGTCATCTTGTGCCTCTCTATGTGGGAGGAATTCCCCACTATACAATTCATACGTACGGCGCATGGATGGGTATGCGGTAAAGATCCTTCTGGATATTAAATTTATTCTAGCGTGTGAAGAACACATGTTTCAAAACGCATACAGATGAATGCAGTGCTTTTGTCGCAGATGTAGGAGTAATTCGATCCACACATGTACTCGTACACAGATATGCATAACAAGCATGTGTAACCACATGTACAAGTACAGCTGTGCACACGCATCGCGTGTGTGCATATTTGTCTGAGGTGTTTTTCGGGAAGTGTTCTGTATCATTTATACCGGGAGATCTCTACCCACGTGTGTGCACCTACGCAGTACCACTGTCCGGCCCAGAGGTTTCTGCAGGCGCGGACTACTTGGTTGTGCGTGAATTAACCTCGCATCCCCATCGTGCGTAGACATAGTATCCTGCCTTGCAGCGCATGCTTTGATATGCATTATTTCTGTATAAAAACCCTCTCTCATGCTTGCGTTTCGCCGCAGAAGAGAAAAGACCATCTAGAAACGTATTTAGAAACGCAGGTTCCCTTTTTTTTCTCAAGCGTCGCAGAAGTGTGACAGAACCTACTACCTAGTACATAGATCTTTGTGATTGGATTACTTTTGGAATCAACCTTCAGAGGGATTGTTTGTTCACGTGTGTGTGTTGTACGGGGTGTTGTTGACCGGACATATTAGTGTGCCGACGTATGTGTGAACCTATATATGCGCTTATGAATACCCGTGTTAGAAAGTCGCGTGGGCGTGTGTGAAATCTCCTGGTCATTCTACAGTAGTGTGCAATGGTACAAGGGACAACGTCAACGTGTGTGGTTACCAATGCAGTCTTTATTCCTCAGATTTCGAACCCGTGCTCGGCACATCATATTTGCAGTCTCGTGTTCGTACAGATCCACAGAGGCACATCCCCCTCATTGTGAATCGAGCCCTTACACGGTGGTCATTTAATTGACTGCTTCTTGGCTTTTGTGGGATCTACCGTTGAAGTGTTTCTGAAAGAGAGACACTTCGCCTTTGGCTACTTCGTGGACGCATATCTACAACATAGGTAGTCGCAGCGGTACTGTGTGATTTCATGTATCGTACCCTCCATTCGCGTGTACCAGTACGTACATGCATGTTTGTCCGCGCGTGCGCGCAAATCCTTTTCTCTCTGTATGTCCATGTAGACGTATTTCACAAATGTACAGAAAGAAATGTGCGTCTAGACGTGCAAGCAGGTCACCGACCACGTCCTCTCTTGTGATGCCGTACGTATTCGTGTGGTTCCGTCTACACGCGCGAGTGACGAGTTTTTGCTCGATTTGTCTCACATAGATACGCATTACGTATACAGACTTCCTTTACTTCCAGTGGGGGCGTGTGTATTTTGCGGTATAATACACCGTGGACTGTGCGGCTGTGTACGGGTGTCTTCAGGTGTGCACGCACAAGTCCTCCAGCCTGGCATATTCACCCGTTCTCGGTTATCCTTGCATCTTGCTGCCTCAAGTGCAAGGTGGCATCTTTCTGCTTCAACCCAGCCGCACGCGTACATATTTGTACACGTAGACATCATCCGTATGTACGTGTACATAGGTGTGCACGCATACACGTAGACATACTCGCATGCACATACACCACACACACACGCGCCCACAGACGAATACACACGCATCTGCCTGCTCGTGGGTCTTGCAATTTGGACTACGTGAAAGCAGAAACATTATCGTGGTGCTGCGCGCGTAGATCATCTTGACTCCACACGTGCGTGTGCTCCATCCTCAGCAATCCCCTTTGGTGTTGGCAGGTCTCAGTGTACAGAAAATACATCTTCATGTTGTCTTGCGTGAACACTTGTCTTGCCCGCCTTGAGCATCCAGCTGCACTCAACTCCACTGAGACTAGCCTCTTCATCTTTTCGCAGAAGAGTTCTATTCGCTTCAAGCGATACTCTCATTGATGCCTCTCTTCTCTTAAAGCTGCAGGTCTCCGGTCTCTGCGTCCCTGTGCGTGCTGAACTCGTTAAATGTTCCTCAGACGTGGTGATCGATCACATAAGTCTTCAGTTGACTTTTCCCACCCGCACTCCCGCTCCGTCTACTTTGAATTCTCGAAGAGAGAAGCTCCATTTTGTCATCATCTTCTCGACTTCACGCGGGAGGTGGAACGTGTGGCTCCGACGGTGTGAAGCTTTGTGTTAAAGAGGCGCTCATGGACGCAGACGTGATCACAGGCACAAGACTTACGAATACGTCAGCGTCTGTGCGTACGAACAAGCGAACGTACGAATTCTGCAGGTCCTCTCCGTGTCATAGGCTCTCGTACGCACAAAAATTCAAAGAAAGGGGAGCAGCGGAAGTATTTCGTCAACCCGGCATACTATCAGAATTGTCCCATCTCCTGTTATGAGTCGCTCCCAATGTCTGCGGTACCTTTGCCGTGTAATCCGTTTATGTCGTTCAAGTGATATATTTGCTACATCGAGTTTCCTTGGCAGTCTTTTCTTTGCGTCCCATTCCGAGTGTTTCCACGTACTTGATGATTACTCGTCAATTTCCCTACCTAAAGCCTCACAGCCGGATAACATCTCGATACCGTTCAAACTCTTTCAGATCATCTTGACCCCAGCAATCTTGCGCGGTACATACCACGGTCTCCTCCCGTCGCTCATCTTAAAACACTGTCAAGGACTGGCTTGTAGTAGTTCTTACATGCCCACTCGCCTTCTGATACCGCGTTCGTATGTGCTGAGGAACCGCAGCGCAACCCGTAGCGAAGGTGGCTCCATTTGTACTCGTTTGTCGTCTCTCTCCCCTCATACTCCCCATTCTTTAGACATATTTCTCCTGTGTTTACTGGGTGTACGCCCTCTTCGTATTGAGCGAAGGGACCTTTTTCACTTGCCGTTTGCCTTCAGAGTCTGTGTCTTCTACCGCCACTTTGTGATTCTCCACAGCTCCCTTCGCCGCTTGCATTCGAACACACCTCCCTGACGTTCTTTACTGGTGTTGCACAATTTTGCCCGCGTGCCCGTTCCTTCCTTTATCTCTTCTCATCGCTCGGACTTCGTTCCCTCCTGTCCGCGTCGTACATGATGCGTCGGCCGTCGAAGTCGTCTCCTGCTGTTCGCACGCCGTCGTCCTCTGCGGCAACAGGCAGACTGCGGCCGCGGGCGCCGCTGCCGCGCGGAGGGGTTGCAGCGCCGGCGGGCTCAGCAGCAGCGCGAGTCTGTACGAGGGCACTATGGCGAGGAGGGACTCCTGCAAGTCTGCGTGCGGTTGTAGCAGCTCTGGAGGGCAAAGATAATCCGCTGGAGGCTTCCTTCCGTACTTCTTCATTCCAGCTGACGGCCTTCTCCGCTCTTATTGATGAATTGCCTCTGTGCGCTGCGGACGACTGCTGCGACGACCCCTCCGTTCTGCTGCTCTGCTCCACTCTCAATCGGTCACTCAGACACCACGCTGGTGCCGCGCCATCCTCCGCCTCGTCTGATGCTGCTAGGGTTACGGGTGGTGGGGGTGGAGCTGCTGCGACAGCCGTGGCACTGGAGAAGGACCAGGAGAAGAAAGTTGGTGCAACCGGTGTGTGCGCACCTCACGTGCGAGGAGGTAAAGGAGGGGCAGCACTAAGGAGAGCAGGAGGCGGAGGAGGAAGGGGAGAAACTGCAGCACGAGTCGCGGCAGGAGCGGGGAGACACACAACTGCGGGTGGAGAAGGAGCGCGAGGAGGCGGAGGAATAGAACTCTGCAGGGGCAATACGCGCTGCGCAGCCGCGGCTGAGATCGCTGGAGAGGGCGCCAGGCGCAGAGCGGCAGCAGCGGTAGCAGCACGACAAGGAGGCGACGAAGGACCAGAAAAACGAGATGGAGCACGAGCCGCAGCAAAAAGGCGAGAAAGGGGAGCAGCGCAGGAAGGCTGGGGAGAGGACGCGATGAAGGATGAACACTACGTGGAAGATGAGCAGGCAGTACGAGAAGCTGGAGAGGATGGAGAAGAAGAAGGCCGTGGTATTGCAGCATCTGTAGAGACGCCTGTCGTCACTGCTTCTTCGGAGAGGGACTCAGAAGCGGGGGCGTCGTGCGTTGTACACTTTTCCAATGGCTTGGGTCGTAGTCCGTGTACAGTTCTTTCAGAGAGATACAGGAAAGAGGAACGCAGTCCTTCCCAGGAAGAACTCTCTACGCTACACGCACACAGGAGGAACGCGGATCTGGCTCCTGCTGCTGCAGCAGCGCAGCTGAGTACTCAGACACGTCCTGCGGCGCTGAGTACCTGCGTTGGGGACGTCTGCGTAGGGAGACACAAGTTCAGTAAAACTGCAGAGCCGCAACATCGCGCGCAGCAGCAGCAAGAGCAGCAGCACCAAGAGCCTTTTGAACAACAGCCGCTGCAGCCTGAGCAGCAGCACCAAGAGCCTTTTGAACAACAGCCGCTGCAGCCTGAGCAGCAGCAGCAACTCTTCCAGCAACAACAGTACTTGCAGCAGCAGCAATACCTCCAGCAGCAGCAACAGCTTCTACACCCCCAAGGACCAAATCCTCTGGGGAACTTCTCTCTAAGTTGCGGCCCGAGCAATGGCCCAGAATATTCTTTCCGCAGTGGCTTCTCGGCCTCGTCTCACTACGGCCCCACATCTGCTTCTGGACATGGGCTGCTTGTCTCCTCGTTTCCTGCGTCGTTTCCTGCGTCGTTTCCTGCTTATGACGCTCTACCGTACGAGAAAGGCGCTGACTGTTCCGCTGCGACTGCCCTCCCCTACAGCAGTTTTCCTACGGGTGGTGCCCGTGCTCCTCCTTGTAGCAGCAGTATTGCCGCTGCCGCGGCAGCACCTTGTCTTGGTGCAGCAGGCTCCGCTGCGAATAATACCATGCCGTCCTCGCGCTGCGCTTTCGATACCTTTACGGCGCCGTACCAAAGCGGCTACGCAGGTCCTGCTCCTGCCTGGGGCGGGCCTTTTGCCGCTGCAGAGGGCGGTGCTGCTCTTGCAACTGGTGTCGATGGAGTTGCTGCGACTGCTGCCGCTGCAGCAGACGCTGCGGTTGCTTCTTCCAACGCCGCCGCCGCTGGTGTTGCTGCAACAGTGCAGCTGTGGGAGGGACAGGGAATACAAGCGTCGACAAATTCCGTCTTCCCTTCTTCTTCAGGGCCATCGGGGGGAGATTACGAGCACCTCCCTTCTCTCCACATTGGCGCTCTACAGCAGCAACTGACGACGAA
This sequence comes from Sarcocystis neurona, assembly GCA_000727475.1. Classification (NCBI taxonomy): domain Eukaryota; phylum Apicomplexa; class Conoidasida; order Eucoccidiorida; family Sarcocystidae; genus Sarcocystis; species Sarcocystis neurona. The sequence goes on along the minus strand of KL647294.1, from coordinate 3,197,387 downwards.
GCAGCAGCAGCATCAGTATGAATGCACCAGCCAGAATTTCCCATCTTTAAGACAAACAGACAGAAGCACAGCGCCAGGAGGAGCACGTGACTGGCCGCGGACGGACGCCGCCGTCGAGCAGCCTACTCCTAGCAGCGACGAGTCACGTAGGGGCAGCACCTTTTCATCTTCTGAGCCTGTTGCTGCTGCTGCTGCCTCCAGACTACAGAATTCACATCCGTCGCTGCCAGCTGGTGCTTGTAGCCGCAGACCATATCCCAGTCCTGTGGCTGCCGATGGTGCCATTCCCACGCACGAGGCGGAGTGTGGTCCCCAGGCACAGCTACCTCTCCCTCCCGTCGACCACCAGGGCAGAAGCGCGTATGGCGGCACCGAAGGCAACGCTGCCCTTGCTGCTGCTTTCTCGACTCATGACGCACCTCATACATTGTCATATGCTTCTGCGTCGCTGCCTGCAGAAGCCGGAGGGTACGCAACAACGACACACGTGAGCCCGTACCCCCCGGACGCATCGCAGCAACTGGCGTACTGTTCCCGCGACAGCTGCTCCCGACGCAGCAGCGCGTGTCCCAGCTCCGACGCTGCTTTTGGCCGCAGCAACAGCTGCGTCGAAACGAGTGACAACAACAGCAGCAGGAGCGATGGAGCCGTCCACGTGCACGATAGTTCAAGCAGCATCTCTGGCACTGTGCGCATAAACAGTGGCTACTGCTCAAATAGTAGCAGTGGGATTGTCAGCCTGAAAACGTGCCGCACCAGCAGTCGCAGCGTCAGCGTCTGCTTCTGCAGGGGCACTTGCAGCAGCAACGGCGGCAGCGAATGCTTGTGCAGAAGCAGCACCACCGCGGATCTTCCGCACCGCAGTGGAGACGCACGCAGCAGCAGCACCGACAGCCGCAGCGGCTGCGCCGCGTCGGTAGCAGGCAGGCCGACTGCATCTCCTTTCCTGGAGAAAGGAATGGAGCGTGGTGCATCAGCACAAGACAACTGCAGCAGCAGGACGCATGCGGAAAGCAGCAGCAGCGGACGCGAATGCCTCCCGTGTGAACGAGTAGCAGAGCAGCAGGGGCCTCAATCGGCAGCAGCCGGAGCAGCTCCGCGAGTCCTGCCAATAACAGCAGAATCAGGAGTGTCGTTCGGTGCCCCAGTGGCAAATGAATGGCCAGGAACATACGCCTACTGTGGCACTCCACCTTCGTCAGCCGCTCCAACGATACAGGGAACAGTGGCAGCAGAAGACGTACCCGCCAGAAATGCGATGCTTTCAAATGCCTCAGTGTCCCCTCCTTATCACACCAGCGCGTATGCCTACGGGCCATCTTCCTGCAATGTATCATCAAGCGTTGCTGGTGCTGCTGGTTTTGCTGCGTCCTCATCCGCAGCACACCCTGTCGCGACTTTAGATACCGCTGACACTGCCGCTGAATTGTCTTCTATAGACGCAGCAGCTGCTGCCGTTGCTAGTGCTGGTGCGCCCTCTGGCTCTTCGATTTGTCCTGGGACTCCTCGTTTGGCTGCGGCTGCTTCTTTTTTGAATGCTCCGAAGTCAGATGTTCCACTTCCAGTTGCTGCGGCAGCAGATGAGAATGCAGCAGAGGCAGAAGGTGAAAGTGAGGGCTACACCAACTGCCGGCCGGCTTCTTTGCGCGCGAAAACCTTCTCAACAGAAGGAGGCGAAGGCGCCTATAAGCAGGAGCCGCTGTTGCAGGAGCAGCGCCGTAGCTACAGCACGTGCTGCAGCAGCGGTGAGTCTTTCTCCTCCGCACACCCGTGGAACAGGAGCTCGCGTTCCAGCTCCTTCGGTGAACGACAGGGAGAGACAGAGCAGCAACAGACACACGAACCGCAGGAGGTGCCACGCGGCGCTGCAGCGGAGAGAACAGGGGAGGAAATGGAGTCAGAAAGAGGGTGCCTGCCAGAAGCAGAAGCAAAAGAAGATGTAGAAGGAGCAGCAGCAGGCGTGAAGACGATCTCGCCCTCTTTGTGCTTCCTCAACAGCAGCGGCACCACAACGCTCGACGCAGCAGAGTTCCGACCGCCTGGTGTCAGAAGGCATACAGCAGCGCCTGCCGCTCAAACAGCTGCTGAAGAACACGGGCAGCACGAAGAACCGTGTTTGAAAGAAGAGGACAGCTGCAAGGATGGCAGCAGGACAACGGACATGCGTCAGGTATGCATGCAGCAGGGTGCTGGGCAGGTGCGTATCAGTGATTACAGAGACGCCACGTATATTTCCACTTCTCTCCGAACGGCCGGGGTGCCTTCCGCTGCAGTGACCGACTCTGCCCTAGTGCAGATTTGCTCGTAGGGAGGAGGCTTGAGTGCGGGCAAAGCCGTCTAGGTTGGTGCCGTGGTGTTTACTCGGAAGCAGCTCACGACTGCATCTTTTTTTGGTGGAAACAGAGAACGGGGTGATGTACACACAAATGTGCATCGGTCATACTGCATCTGCTGTTCTCTCGTACGAGGGAGCGGACGTGTGTACGAAATTTATAAGGATAGGACGTCTCTCCACACGTCACGAGCGGCGACATCCCTGCGCAGCCTTACACAACATGAACCGCACGTGCATAGCCTTGGATATTCCAGGCTCACGCATGCGCGCAGATATGTATGAACAATTGTGTAGACACGTACATCTTGGAGAGGAACAGCTCCCTGGGTGAAGTGTGCAAAATGACGCCTTGTCAGGCGAAAATTGCAGTGCTGCTGTTGCGCGCTGAAGCTTGGGAGGATCGGCTTGAGACGAGGGCTTAGTGACTGCGTCTGAGCAGCCGGCGTACGTCTACTTGGCTACCAGCGTTCAGTCACACGTCGGAGGCAGCCCTCGAGCTTGCGCATTTCATCTACTTCACACAGCGAAGGAGAAACAGAAACGCGGCAACCTCGGCAAAGAGTAACTGCTTTTCTGCGTGCACTAAAACAAAGACACGTATATGTACGCAGAGAAACATGCTGAATATAGGAATATATGCGTGGAGAGGCAGGCCTACGTCCGGAGCGGTTGTACTATCAGACCTGTCGAAGTACTATCAGGCCTGTCGAAATACAGCCGTGGCTGGCAGAGGGGAGTCCTTTGACAAGGCTTCCTTCCGCAGAAAAGTGCAGACGCCGCGCGAACGTGTCTTCCTCTCTCTGTATCTGTCTTTTGCATCTGTATATATACATATACATTTGTATACGTATATGTGTATACGTTCAAACCCAATCGAAGAAAGCTATACATGATTGCACGCACGTGTACGCAGATGTGCGTGGATATGTAGATGCCGAGGGAGTCACGTATATGCGTCCAGCCAGAGATCGCTTGCTGGGTGTGGCAGTGAAGAAGAGAACAGGTGTTGGTCATAGCTGATACACGACTGTATTCACAAACACAGAGATCGTTAGCCGTACACGTGTCCATCCATACGCATGCCGTGTATATTATGTGTGCCACCTACAAGTAGGGAGAGACCGATAGACACGGACGTAGCTGTAAGCCTATGTGACGAAGTGTGTGCGCTCCTTCAACGACAGGGTTGCATGCATATGTCTCCTGAAGCACTTGAATGGCCGGGATAGTCGACAGCAGAATCTTGCGAATACGGCAGTGAGTACGCGACCTGCTGTCGTCTTGAGTCCCCCTCTAGACGTCCACACAAGAAAATCTTTCTGCATTAATCCGCATAGTGACGCACACAGCTATGTATGCGCGGATGTATGTACAAAGCTCGCATAAGTATACACACTAAAGCTTGCGTGCTTGTTGTTCTGATCAACTCTCTCTCTCGTACGTGTGGAACCCAGGTATACGTCTGAATTCATGGCACAAGCCTTTACTTGTATTGAGCGCTGCTGACGACATCTGGCAGCAGCAGGCTATCGAGGAAACACGTGCCGTGTACATACAGAGGCAGTTGGTATCCTCCGTCTTCTGTTTAACTGTCTCTGTGTATACATTTGTATATGGCCGAGATGCACGTCTAAAAGGATGTGCACATGCATGTGCGAAAGTACGCTGATCGAGCCAAAGTAGGAGTCGGTGTATGTGTACATCCACACGCATTCGACCGCCTTCGGAAACCTAGGAGACTGTCCCGCTTTAGGGACGTCAATCTTTTCGCGTGTCCGCGAACTTGGCTTGGGGAAGACTGCGATTGCTGCTGCTGTTCAGGGTGACAAGCAAGGGGTGGGGCTGAGGCGGCTGCGCGATGCCGACGGCGAAGAAGAAACGGCTGAAGAAGCAACAGCAGCAGCAGCCGACGCAGGATCCGGAGAAGCAACGCCCAAAGCGGCGGCACCGATCGCGGTAGAAGTAGAGACGGTCGCGGATTCCGGTGAGCCCAAGTCCTCTGCAGCAGCAACTCTGGCAGCACGTCGAGGCTGCATGCAGGGGAAATTCTCTGGCTGTCAAGCGTAGGCAGGAGGTGGTATATGACGTATATCGGCAGAGGAACGGGAATAGATGTTCGTGTGTATGCACGAACGTACACGTATGTACAATGGATCTCCGTAGACGTAAAATATGTGTGTGTGTGTGTAGGCGTACGGGTATACATGACATTCACACGTGTGTAGATCTAGACAAGGTTTACAGTGTGTATATGTATATGTATTTGTGTTTGTGTGTGTATGTGCGTGTGTGTGTGTGGGTATAAATATATATATATCTGTGTATGTGTAGGTATATATATATGTATATGCAAATATATATGTGTATATGTATGTATATATATGTGTGTGTGCATATGTACGCCCGAAAGCAGCTTACGTAATCACACATGCGTATGCATTCGACACTGAGTTGCGTACATTCTACCTGTGCACACGTATGCACACAGCTTTGTCTGCGTGGCTGCTTGAGCGAAGCACAGGCTCATGTAGTGCCAGCCCTTAAAACAGTTGCTCTGGTCTATACTCGCATATACGTGTATGTCCATATATGCGTACATATGAAGGGTGTACACCCGCATGTACATATATGTGTATGTATATGTATATACGTACCCGTATATACGTAGATGTATATAGATGTAACCCCTGCTACGCTGTAGGGCCACTGTATTCGTGCGGTCACGGCTGCGTACATCCACGTGCCTCTACGTCTGTACAGGCCCGTACGTGAATGTACGTTTCGCTCTGATTCCGTCGTCTCTGTACCTTTCTCCTCCTCCCCGCCTCTCCATCTTTTATACGTGTGGGTCCGTCCTTGTGCGTGCTTGGTGTGTACTGCTGTATAAATCTGCAAGGACCTCAGCGTCACCGACACGCGTATAAGCACTGCGTCTGCTCACGCAGGCGGGCAGCTGTCTGCCTGTCCTCGTCACCTCCTTGGATCGGTGCTTGCCCGTGTAGCTGGTAGAGTACAACGTAACTATACACATGCGTGGATATGCATTTATATTGTATGTAATACACCTGTGTGAATACGCACACGTGTGTCAATCCGTCTGTACATACAAGTCTTCTAACCCAACACTCTCTGTTCCTCATATTTCTATCTGACATATATATATATATATATAAATTGCTAAATCTGTTTGTGTATGTATCACTTTGATGTCCACTTCTACCTACATACATATCTGTACGTATAGCCGCGTGTCTGTCTGTCTCTGTTGTATCTATCTGTCTGTCTGAGTGTGTAACCGCCCGGGTAGACGTGCGTGTGTTCGTGTGCGTGTACACATCTCTTTACGTATACATGTATAAACTTCTTTATTGCTGTATCTCTCTGTATATGCCTGTGTGCGTGTAATGGTAGGTATTGCTTCGCACAACAGACAACTGAGCCATGAACGTCAAAAGCTATACACACACGTGCCTGTGCGTCTGTAGAGTGGGGCGGCTGTGTACGTGAGTTAATGCTACGTATGTTTAGGAAGTTAGAACTGCGCACGTGTGGCCGGGCCCGTATGTGTCTCTGAGCACCCTGCAGGTGAGTCCTTTGGGAAAGACTGCAGACCTGCTGTTTCAGATGTTTTACGTATGCCTTCTTCCGTCAGTGTATGTACATGTCGCATATATGGCATGCCGACCTGCTGTTGTTCGAACTCCGGTTCCATCACGCCCACGCATCGAGGTCTCGCTGTCTCTGCTGTTGGTCGCAGGGCCGGAGAATTTGCTGCTCTGCTTCAAAGCCGTCTTCAGTAAACAAAGGCATGCTTTCTACGTGAACCGTCTGGACCTGCTGCTGCTCGCAGCAGCGCAGCTGCCTCAGTTGAGGAAGACGAGACAGCGGCAGAAGCAGTCACAGGACGAGCAGGCGCGCCAGCAGCAAAACGACAGTGCCGGTTCTCAGAAGGATACTGCAGAAGAGCCTGCTGCAGCAGAGGCAGCGGACAACGAAAAGCACCGACAGCGTTTTTCGACAGCTAGCTCGTTGCACACCGCCGAGATGCAGTCCACCGCAGCAAGCGGCAGTATGAATAATAGCACCTTTGAGAAGCGCGGCGACTTGTCCTCGTGGAGTGCGCCTCAGGTTCCGCATGGCAGCTGCAGGAGCATCGACGACGCGGCATCGCCCGAAAAGCAGGCGCTCACCCCGTCCCCTGTGCACAAGAAACCGCGCACAGAAAGCAACTCCGGAACAACAGCAGCAGCAGGGGAAGAAGAACTTGGGGTAGGGACAGGGGACACAGACGAAGATGGCTCGGCAACGACAGGCGACAGATACAAAGAAGAGGAAGAAGGAGCCAAGAGGCCAAGGGAAACAGCTGAAGCAGGAACAGCAGCTGCGGAAGGAACACTAGCGGCAGCGAAGGCAGAAGAAGCAGCTCTGGGGGCGCCCGACTCAGGACTGAAACCAGCAGCAGCGGGAGCAGCGGCAGGCGCGACAGCATCAGGAAGAGCAGAAACAGGCGACCCAGCAGCAGCCGCAGCAAGAGAAGATACAGCGAGCAAGAACACGGCGGTAGAGGATGCTGGGGTCGAGGGCAGTTCTTCGTCCGATGAAGTGGATGGTGTGTCTGTGCGAGAGGGTTTCTCGGGAGGAGATTTGCAGCAGCAGCAGCAGAGGCATGACTGCCGTAGCAGCAGCACGACGACAGCGGCCAGCCCAGTCGCTTTAGACGACGACGTGGAGAAAAGAAGCAGAGAAGGAAAGGAGAAGAAAGGCGACGTGGAGAGGGAAGAACGTAGCAGCAGTCAACGGCCCGACCCCACCACGGAGGGTTCCGAAGGAGAAGCTTGCGAAAGTGGAGAAGAAAGTGGCGAGGAAATAACAAAAGTGAAGAAAAGACTTAGCTGTGTAGCAGAGCGAGGATTGAGGAGCGCTGAAAGACAAGAGGCACTTCTGATGGAGGAGTTTGCCCAAGAGGACGTGCTGCATGCGCTGCTGGAGGAGCTGCTGCAGCGAGAACAGGCGCTGAAAAAGAAGGAGAGGCAGCTGCTGGTCCTGCAGCAGCAGCTGCAGAAGCAGCAACAGCAGCGTGTAGACGGGACAAGGCCAAGGTCTGCAGTATTCCAGACGCACAACTGGTCGACGAGACAGGAAGGTGAAAACGGGCAGGGAGCAGCAGCAGCAGCAGCCGGAGAGGAGCAAGCATCCGCAGGAGACGCATCTGCAGCAGCGACAGCAGCGGACGAACGCTCACGGCGAGGACCTACAGCAGCAGATGGCCTCGGGCAGCAGCCGAAGAGAGACAGCTTCTGCGATGCCGAGGAGGCAGGGGGTGACACCAAAGGACAGCAAAGACTAGCTGAACAACCGCAGCGTCTCACACAGCAAGATCAGCAAGGCGTGCCTCCTCACGCAGCGGAGCGTAGCGCTGCAGGTGGAGGCGTGCTGCAGAAAGAGTTCTTCGGTAAGCAGCAGAAGAGAAGTGAACGTTGAAAACCAGCAGCGACAGGGGAGACGTAGAGACTGACATTTTCAAATGCGTGCGTGCGCAGTATCTTCGTAAGTGAATGGGTGCACTCGGTCATTTCCAGATGTTCAACACAGAGTTTTTCTGCGATCAGTAGCCAAGAGCTACGCACGAGCTAAAGATGCAACAAGAAGACCCACACTTCCGACAGGTCCTGCCAGAGGCCGATGCCCCAATAAAATGAGCGGCTACGGCGGAGGCAGCACGTACGCACACACGTCCGTGTGTGTGTGAAGGAGAAGGCAGAGGATCGCGGCATTTAAGTTCAACTAGGGACGTATATGATGTACACATGTTTCTCTCTCTCTGCGTGGGTGTGTGCGTATGTATTGGTGTACATTAGATATGCGTGTGTGGGTAAAGCGTTTGTTGCACGCATGTCTACGAGGACAAAAGAGAGTGCCGGGGTGGACCCAACATCATGCACTCGGTAGCCATATTTACGGAGATGTTCGTGTAGATGACAAGGGAGAAAAACCATGTAGCTGTGCCGTGTGTGTCTCTAGCTTTACCTGCATGTGAACATCTGTCTCTATGTGAAATGAATCGAGGACGTGTATGTCGTTCGCCACGTGTATGTATACACATACGTATAGAAGATGGCTTTTCTCGAGTAGCTGTACAACCTGTCTCCCGTACAGTCTTCCTGTGCTGCTCTCCCTTCAGGCTGAGGGGGAGCCGTGTACTTACCAGTCACCTCCCACTCGACGCCTACATACGTACACATGCATAGACACACACACATATCCGTGTATACACACACAGACACAAACTTACGCACTCCACTTAAAGTGCACGTACGTGTACGCATGAGTGTGGGTGTTACGCGTCCTGCTTCAGGCATAGGTGTGGACGGGCATCCGTGCCGCCGCTCCGACGCAGCTCTCCTGCTGCCAAACCCATACTTGCGTTGCACGTATATGTACGCAGACTTCTGCACGTGGCCCTGCTTTTGCTTGGCAGAGTGAACAGTGAAGATTGCGTCTTTTCATGCGCGGGTTGCACAGAGAGGAAAGCCAGATACCTGGCACAGCTAGAAGACCTTCGGCCACTGCTGCACGCCACAGCTTTCAAGAACATCAAGGCCGCGCTGACGGATTGCCGCACTCTGGGCCAGCTGAGGTGAGGAGGGGCAGCCTGCATTGATGCGCTAGCTGCACATATATATGTGCCTGTGTGGAGGGAAGAATAAGCGTCCAGGTGCGCACGGATACATCTACCTGCCTCATTCTTCTCGTCTGCGTATTAACACACGCCCGTGTGCCTACACAGAGAGATCCGTCCGGAGGCTGTCGTGTAGCTGTGCGCATCTGCGGGTGAAGGCTACGTCGTAGATTTCTGCAGCAAAGGTGCTGCTCGTACAGGGGAACGGGCTTTCTGTCTCAGAAACACTTGTGTGGCAGGCGCGTGTCGGCCGTCTGCGCCGGACACGTTGGGGGTCCTTGCAAACGTCTTCTTGCACGGAAGAGCGTAGAATATTCAAGGCAACGACTGCTTTCACAGAAGAAGCTGGGTTTTTAAGCCTCCATGTTCGTTTGTAGTTTTTCGTTGAGGATCAAACAGGACGCCGAAATTGTCGATCTTTGCGTCTTTGTGAGACGGTGCTCCTTCTCCACCTTCCTCTTGCCGGCGGAGGACTGCAGGAGGGACGCTGCTTCTGAAGTACAGGAGCTGTTGTGGCATGCGCAGAAAACCCGTGTACTGCAGCAGTGGATAAAGGCGCCTTGCATGCGGCGCTTCGCGTTTGATTTGTGAGGGGTGTCCAGTGGAAGCGGTCAAAGGCTGTGAAAATGTCCGAACCCCATGCAGCAGAGGTGATGCTTCTGCCTCTTTGGGCGCCCCTGGAGAATTAATTACTGTGTTTGTTCCCTTCCTCCGTGTGTGTGGTTTTCTGCCTGTTATAGTACGTTGAAGGGCAAACAAGGGCATGTGGTGCGTGACCGGCCATGCTGGGCTCCTTGCTTCTGCGCTGTCTGTCGGTGTATACGAATGTCTACCTCTCCGCACATACACGCATATGGATGCGGCTACAACCATATTTGGCAGGCGCGTTTTTACCGCTTCGGTTCTTCGCGTCTCCGAAGTACTCGTGTTGCGGACCATCGGTGCTTCATTCTCCCTCATTTTTCTTGTTCTCCTCTGGTGCCCTTCCTGGTTTCGCTCCGGTACCTGGGTCGGTATCTTCACATGGGAGCGTCTGCGTTCGCTTACATTTATCCACCGTGGCTGCGGCTGCTTGAAGCCCTGTGCTGCTGGTGCGACAGTCTCTGCTGCTCGTGCCGTTGCGGCTCTCGTGGCTCTCCCTGACGCTGTGGCTGCTGCGGCTGCTGGTGGCGCTGACGCCGCAGCGTGTGGTAGCTGTCGTTGTTCCAGCTGTTCCCGGTTCTGTCTTACATGGTGCTTCTGTTGCTGTGGGGCTGCCGCTTTTGTTGCAGCATGTGGGTGGGGGGATTCGAAGCTGGCGATGGCGAGTCTGCGGAGGCTGCTGTTGCTCGTCTTCTTGAAGTAGCTGAATATGTTTGTGGCTGGGCGGCCGCCCACAGTAACAGTACTTACAGCGGAACGGCAGCAGCAGTAACTCCTTACATGTGTGTCTGGCCTTCTACTGCTTCTGCCTCCTCGTGCGATTCGTTTTCGAACGCGCCGTCGCCCTCTGCTACGGGGGGCGGCAACGACCAGGGCTATTTTCCCGCTCTTCTGGACAGCAGCGGGGCTGCTGCTGCTGCGGCTGCCTCAACTGCTGCTAACGCTGCAGCAACTTCCTTAGCTGTTGCGGCCGCTACTCCCTATTGGACTGCTGCTAGTGTAGGGGCCTTCCCCGCTGCTACTGCTGCAGGTGCCGAGCGCCGCGGGTTAGCCGCCCACGAGCAGACCCCTGCCTCCGGTGCCCCCGCTGAAGGACTTCCATCCTGTCCCGCATTCTTGCAGTTGAATTCTGAGGCACCATGTGCTTGGTTTGGGGGACTGTCGTCGCTTCCTGTATCTGATCCAGGCGACAGCAATACCAGCGTTTTGCGCGACCACCTGCTCTACGCGACAGCCAGCCGCAGCAGCAGCAACACACCCCTGCTCTACCCCTACTACGGCTTGGCTGCTGTCGCACAGCCGGGTGCTACAACAACAGCAGGTGAGCGCGCAACGCCGGCAGTCGCACCGTCAGGTCTCAGCGAGGAAGCGGCTGTTCCGATCAGGTCGAGCTTTGCCGATGCAACGCCAGCAGACGCCAGTGTCGTCGCAGCACTGGTCGCAGATCCCGCCTGGCGCGGAGCAACAGCAGTAGTGGCTCCCTTTGCAGCAGTAGCACCGGCGGGAAGCGATGGCGCAGCTGAAGCTGCAGGAGGTGATGAACAAGGTCCAGCGGCCGGACGGGTTGACACGCCAGGCCGAGGTAGGGGGAGGTTGCAGCGGCAGGAGAAAGCAGGCGTTTATTTGCCGGCGGGTGTGGGGAAGCATAGAATGCCCAACGCATCAGCTGCCTCAACGTCTGTCCCAGATCTAAATGGCGAGTCTGCTGCACACGTCATCGCTGCTGCAGCATCGAGCAGCACAGCTGGCAACGCCGAAATGTGGCAGCAAAACGAAGGGCCGGGATTTTTCGTCCGTTCGCAGAAAGGCAGCCCGTATAGGTCTCCGGTGTATGCTTCTCGATATCAAGCAACTACTCTCCTGGGATGCTGCACAGAGCAGGGCATGCAGACTGCGTCTCTCAATGCATTTTCTTCTTCGTTCACTGCGGGAGGTGCTGCTGCCGACCTGGCCCCCCCAGTGCCAACGGCGGCCATCTGCTGGCTGCAGAAAGGGGACGCGGGGGGAGCTGACGGAGAGGGGCCACGCGACGGCTCTGCTGCTTCTGCCATACCTTCTGCTGAAGAGATGCGGAGGCTTAGCGGCGAGCCAGCAGAACGGTGGGAGAGGTTTCGATGTTCCTGTTGCAGCTCGATGAACAGCAACTCCGATAACTGTCGCAGCAAAGACCCAGAATGCTGCAGGGATAGGAAAGCCGTCCACAAGAGACTGCTGCTGCACACAGAAGTGGACCAAGAACAGCAGCACGTGAAAGAGCGGCTGCAACAGCAGCTGTCAGCGAGACCGCAACACCGCTCTCAGGAGCAGCAGCGGCGGGGCGCATTACAACACGAACAACAGCAGGAGGGTGAGGAGCAGCGGAAGACGTTCCGAAGCCCGTCCCGACACCACGTACCAGAACAGCAGCAGGAGACGATGCCGACGCAGTGGCAGCAGTGTCTCGAACAGCAGCAGCAGGAGGGGTCCAGGGAGCGACAGCACCTGCTGGCGTGGGAACGACAAGATGTCGATTCAGTGCAGGAAGCACGCAGGCGTTCGCGGCGGCTCACGCAGCGGATCGGGCAGCGGACCCCAACGAGACAGCCTGAGGGGCGTCAGCAAGAAAATTTGCAGCAGCGGCCCACACTTTCGCCAAGGACGGAGGTACACCACGCAGATGCGTTTATACGACAGAAAAGATTTGATACTGCTCTACGCGGGGATAGAACCGGGACCCAGCAGCGGCATGGTGAAGACACAACAGAAGCCGCGGAGGAAAAGGCCGGATTTGTGCTGCGAAAAAGCAATACAAATAGTACGGAAGCTTCGCCGAGAGAGGAAGGCCGTGCTGCAGAGCAGGATGTCGAAGCAGTTTCCTTTTGCACGCGATGGTCGCCACACGACGGCAGAGACTCGCTGCAGCAGCAGGATACGACCACGCACTCACACAAAATTGATAAGCGCCTACAGCAGCAGGCCCAACCTACTGCTGTTGCAGTAGCTACTGGTGAAAAGTTGTGGAAGAAGAGACGCTGCAGCAGCGCTGCACCCGGCGGAGAACGCAGCAATGCCGTGTGTACGCCTCCTCCCGCTGATAACAAGCAGGAGGACGCAGGGCACCGGCGGCAACTGCAGCGATGCAGGCAACAGCTAGGTGATCCGGCTCTGTCCAACAGTGAAAACCAGGCGAGGACGGCAGCAACCGCTGCTGCTGCCGCCGGCAGGGAGGACGCAGTAGTGGCACTTGAAGATAATGCAGATGAGCGGGCAACAGAGCTCAACAATCGGACAAGTGTCGAAGCCTCTTCGCCATTTCGTTCTCCCCCCTCATCTCGTTGTTGTTCTTGTTCTTCACCGCGGGTGTGGTCCCGTTGCGGTCGTCTCCCTTTCTTTTTCCGTCCCTCCTGTTCTGCTGCTGCTGCGTATATTTCTCCGGATCTCTCTCCCTCGCGTGCTGATGCGCCACCAACGCGTCTCCATTCTCCTGGTGCTGGCTCAGTGGCGAGGCACTACGACGAGAATGTGTGCACCCTTTCAGAGTCCTGTGCTGCAGTAAGACCGCATGGAGCGCACAGGCAGCAACAGCAGCGCCTTACGCATCCACTGCTGCGCGCAGCCGTTCAGAACGGGCTCGTGCACAAGAGTGAAGAGCAAGTGGTAGCACAAGGGACGCATGCAGACCGTTCAGCAGCTTTCTCCCCCTACCCTTCACGCTCTCCACATGCAGCGTATGCTGCAGGGGACGACCGATCTGAGCAGAAAAACAGCGGATCAGTCCCCGTGGCGACTGCTGCTGGTGACGGAGCCTACGTAGCGAAGCAGTCTATTCCCTCGTCTCCGTCTTACGACAACGTTCACCCACGTGATTCCGCTGCCTCAAGATCCGCTCATTTCCGCGCAAGACACGTTCGTGACGAGGCTCCTGGTGCAGCTTCCCCATCGCCTGTTGCGGGTTCGGCACATGTTGCGGTTCAGTCCCGGCATCCCTTCCCCCCTGACGCTGCTGGCAGGGGTAGCCGTTCACGGTCACTCACCCCTTGCGCTCGTCGTCGTCCTACACCTCGCCCTTCACCGTCGCTGTCGCCACCCACTACTTTTGCCGGTCCTGCAAAGCGAGGGACTTCTCATTCTGGCTTCCCCGCTGTCGCTGCAGTTCGGCAGCGGTCGTGTAGGACGGCCAATCACGGGTTCAGCAGAACCGCAGCGGCTCCTGCTGCAGCTGACAGGCTTCTTCGTAACACCAGCAGAGAAACAGCTGCTGACGACGATGAGTGTGCCGTGTTTGAACGCAGTTCTTCACTGAGACCTTCGCTTGTGGGCAGTGACAGAGAAACACAGCCAGAGACTTCGCTCCGGGATGCCGACCGATGCAGAGCCGCGGGGCTGCGCCATTTGAGTGACAACAACAGCAGAAGCAGCGGGGGTTTTACTAGCAGCACCCTTGCCACCTGCAAAACGGACAACAACAGGGGCAGCAGTGTCAGCAGAAGGAAGTGTACTTGCTATGTTGGTTGTATGGGTGACCTGCGCGCAGGACGTACGGTCGCTGCCAGAGTCGGAGCAGCGGGAGAGACGGGAAGAGACAGCGACACGGGCCGGTCTGGCGGTGCTGCCTACGGAGGGATTCTGCGCTCCCGATCAAAGGGGGAGCGTCCCACTTCACAGGCATTAGGGACCGCGGCGTACGCAGCAGCGTGTTCAGCAAGCGTAGGGGAGAGACCAGGGCAAAGGTGTTACAATCGCTGTCTGCAGAAGAGCAGAAGGGTACTTGGAGGTGGCTTTGGAGGAGGCGGCTTGCAGCTTACTAGGAGCATTAGCAATGGCATGGGCAAAGAAGAGCTTTACTGCCGGTTAGACACAGAGCTGACTAGTAACGGAGCAGGCTGGTGCGAGGCTGCTTACAATAGTTGTGTTGCTGATGCTGGTGTTTCGGCGAACTCTGTCGCTGCAGCTCGTTCGCCTTCTCCGGACTGCACCGCTGACGCGCTGCAGGTGTGGGGTGAACTCAGCGAAGCCTTGTCAGGAGTAGCGGGCAGCCCGAGGACCTGCAGCAGCTCGACAGAGCGCGGCAGGGTTTACGCAGCATGTGACGCTGTTCATGGCTCTGGGAGAAGAAGGCACCCGGGGGCTTCGGCTGCAACAGAAGAAGACGAAGCTTCTGAAGTGGGTGATTGCATGCAGTGGAACAGGGAGAGACAGCGGCAGACACCGCTTTCTGCAGCACATGTCAGGAGGCGAGTGCGAGTGCCTAGCCCGTGGAACCGCTCGGAAAATCCTGCGGTACTCTCGTTACACAGGGACGCAAGGCAACAACGGTGGCTGTCTCCAAGCCCGGTTGCTGGTCCTCGAGATGCGACCGACAGAAGTGCTGCTTCCACTGCCGCGGAAAAACGCCCTGCTGTGGCCGGTAGTGCGGCGGCGGCGACAGCAAACAAAAGGCTTCTTTCCGTTCCGGGCAGAGGTGTCGCTACTGCTCGATGGGTCGCTGTGGATAGAAATGCCACGACAGAGGGGGCTGTTTTTGCCGATAGGTCTGCCCCTCTTGCGGGAAGAGCCGCTCACGCTGATGTTGCCGAACGGCTCCTCTTCGACAAGGAGGAGGACATTCAAGCAGCTCTCAGTGAGAGAGAGCAAAGTGAAGCTGCCTATCTTGGCCCACCTCGAGCAGCAGAAGACGAGTACCAGCGGCGCATCAAGCGGCTTCTGTGGGAGTACAGGAGCATCAGCAGAAGCAGCAGTCTCCGTAGCATAGGCTGCAACAGAATCCAAAGCACCTTGCAAAGCAGAATAGCAAGTATTGCCACGGGAGAGGTGGACGCGGCGGTCAGCTACCCGTTTCTTCTGAGTTTCAACACAGGCAGAGAGCTTGACTGCGTAGACGGCGTTGGCGCTATTTCGTTACATCCAGGGGGATTTGAAAAGGTTCTCTTCGACTTCCAGTTCACCTAGAGTTCGCACACACAACATAAACGATTTTACGTGTGCTCTCCGTCTGGGTGCGCGTGTGCGTGTGTGTGTGGGTGTGAAGACGCGTCTGCATCGGTTATCTACGTATGTGTTGTCCACAAAACTTCATGTGATTCAATATTTCGTACATACATGTTGTGCGATGACGCGCGTACTCATGCATGTGACAGCAGGATTCGCAGCAGGCCATCAGTCAAAGGCAGCACGCACAATACCGCTTTTCTGGGTCGGCCGTGGCCGCAGGGCCTCAGGTGGACGGGCGAGGTAGGCCCTGTCTATCTTACCAGGAAGAGGCGGCACCCAATTTTTAGGAGCACATTAGACAGAGGGCACCTTCGCCATAACTATGAATCACTCCTTCAGAGAAAGTGGGTAAACGAAGGTATGCATGCTGTGTGGTTGTTTGCATGAAGGTAGTGAGTTGCAGGAGCGGTAGTGCGGCTGGCGAAACCAGCTGTTTTTCAAAGAAGAGAAGAAATGCTTCGTTTTTGCTAACGGAGGTGTAAAAGACTTTGCTGTGCGAATGAGCGACCTCCTTTAACAAGTGTACGTGTCTGTAAGCTAACATCTTTTACTTCGTGCAGTTTTGTACGTAAGGGCCAGGGTGTGTTTACATCGGTGCACGTGAAACTGCTTCCTTTCTGTGGCTAGTCAGTGTCGATTCAGAGAGAGAACAATTTCGCGTCGTGACTTTCTTAGCTGTAAAACCCGAATTTAAAAACGAAACTTGGATATTTCTCACTGTTAACTTAGGAACGTACAAGTAGAATTTTACGCAGAGTATTCAGCTCCATATCCTTCTCCCTAAACATCTGTACATATGTTTGCCCTCTCATGTACCATTTTCAAAGTCTTGTACATGTAGACGTATTGCAGAGGAAGGTGTTAGAGAGAGGGGGCACGCGTACTGGAGGATAGAGATACGCCCGCCGTGTGTATGTGTACGACGTGGCCACCGGGACGTGTCGGTCGATGCGAACGGACGTATCTCTCCGTGCGCACATCACTCTGCTCTTGTAGTGGCGCTCGTGCTCGATCCCGCCTGATATTCAGACTTGGAGATCCCAACAAAGAAAAAGACGCGCGCTCTAAGAAGCACTTTATCATCAAAGCAGCGACTGCTCCTGGACGTAAAACCCATACTGGTTGTTGTACATACATACGCATATAACTACGGTACGGATATGTAACAAAGAAACGGGTTCCCCCATTAAACCCGGATACACAAGCCTAGGCGCAGGTGCCTTATTTATGATGAATGTGTGTGTGTGTGAGTACTGGGAAGGGATTAATCGAGTAGAATGCGTGGTGATTCATCAGCTCCTCAGAGGGAGCATGCAGCAACGTATTTCTTGCTTTACTCGGGTTGACATGTGCGCTATAACGCTTAACCTGAGGTATCACATAGATGCGTGTACGTAAGGCTTAGCCCGTCGCTGATTCTGCAACAGCTGACGGCGAAGCTGAAGCGTTGTGGAGAAGCTCTGAAAGAAGGGCCTTCCAATAGACACACCAGCAGTGGGCGGGAAAAAGGCCGATTTATGTCAACACTCCAAGTGAAGAGAAAGATAAAGGGTACAAACCTGAAAGGCAGTGGATGTGTAGCCGCGTAGCGTTGGCATTGGCGTAGTGAAGCCGAGTTTCGAGTACGAACATTGTGCAAGTCTTCGTGAGATGCGGCAAACAACAGATCCAGGAGGTGAAGGCCGGAGGCGGGCAGGAAATCGGGGTAGGGGAAAGCAAAGAAGTTCCAGGCAAGAGAGTTCAGTAGAGATCCAGACCTCGGGAAATGAGAGATCTAGCAGTGACGGAGAATCTGCTACCGAAAGGGACCAATAAACCGGTAAAGGCCTACGAGTTCGTTTCGGGCAATAGGGAGACCAGAGTCTGCGTGGCACGAACTCCGTGTGTGTATGTACAGGATATACAGATACGTATATATATATATATATATATATATATATACTTACGTGTTGTTTTTGTATACGTCTGTGGATGTATGAAAGAATGTACACGTCCTTACACGTTGGTACATCAGTACATGTTTGCGTGCTTTTCCCGGTCCGTCACCGTCCTTGGGCTAGGTCATACGACTCAAAGCTGACGAGACAACGCTACGGGACGCCTCGATACAGCCAACCACCGGGAAAACGTCCTCCATAGAGGAAATCGATGGCTACCTGATAATTGCCCAGTGAACAAACATTTATGGACAGACACTGTGCGTACTGCGAATTTGTCTGTTGGGGCCCAACACATGGATCCTGTCAGATTGTTCAGACACCAATAGGCATACACACCACTCTAGGTATTTGTATGGGTGTAGCGTAGCGTAACGCATGTAGGTGCATATACATATCCATATATATATATGTATATGCTTTCGCAGAATGAGGAAATTTGATTTTTGTTATCGGCTGACAGAGTCCTGGTGACGGCAGATCACTCGTGTAGCTGTAGGTTGATACGCGGATCTTCCGATGTTCACGCACCGGTACACACGGTTATCTTGCATGGCGACCGACTGGTAACTTACTACGGTTGCGCACATATACGAATGCACTGGCTCATATTGCACAGATCGTGAAGAGCAGTTACTGGTTAGATGTGCACAGAAAGGCCCATGCGCCCAGGTACGCGTTCATCTATATGTTCATCTGTGAAGAGAGAGAGGACAGTCGCAGTCGGTGTGTAACCATATAATGAAAACGGTGCGGCACAGAATGCCCTGCTAGTGCTCTTTAGCCTTGAGACGCAATCGCACACCTGATTGACGCCAACAAACCTGTAGGACGTCACACATCGGCAGTGATGCGGTTTTACATACGTGTACCTTTTCGTAAATATACCTGAGAGCCAGATGCTGCACTTAGAGTGTGACGTCTCGATACCGCACGCAGCTGTAGCTTACTTAGCACAGACATAATTCTATTCAAGGAAGACACATGCCTCTTATCCACGTAACTCAATATTCACGCACCCCTTCCGTATATTTATGCTGGTGAGTCACAGCAGCAAGAGTAGTAGAAACTGCGGTCGTGGGAGTAGTCGTACTGATAAGAGGATCAATACAGAAATAATATTTCCCGCGTAGGCGTTTTTGCGGAGAACTACACTACATTTCATTTAGCCTTGAGGCACATATATATATATATATAGATAGATAGGTAGATAGCTACAGATAAACGTGTAGCAGTACGTGCACTTCGACTGAATTTGTGAGCTCCTACAGCCTGGACACTATTATATATATACGTGTGCCCGTATCAGTCACCCATTCCCTATATCACAACGTATTCGTGTGTATGTCTGTGAGTGAGCCTCCAAGGAAGTATATTGCTCTACAGGTAAATATAGATGTAGTAGTCATCGAATACATTTGCCACTCTCCTGCGGATACATGACTGATTTGAGTCTGCACCTGTACACGCTATGGGATGCACCCACACGCACAAAGCTCCTGAGGAACGCTATCCTTGTTTAAGAAGGTGAAGCGGTTTGGCGTCAGCTTCGCCTGCCATCTTGCACTTCTACATGTGTTCTACGTACATGGTATCCCATTCAATCTTTCGTCCTACCGAGGCCTCTCTTAGGGCAGCGACGCAGGGAATTAGGAAAAGGCATTGCTGCTCATTGATATGGAGAGGTAAGACGGCGTGAACTGTGACCGCCAGTTCTACTACCCATCAACGTACAAACGTTTGAACCGTGTTCATGTACGCATATATGTATGTATATATACACATATATGCATACCTATGATCATGTGGCCAGTACGTAGGCATCACGCGTAAACGGAATCTTGATTATTGATTTTGGCTCTGTGTGAAAAAAAAAGGAACGGCGTCACTGTATAGACACCTGCTGGATGGTCGTGTAAATGTAGATGTGAAGTTGTACAACGTAGTCGGTGAACATCCGTTTGTTCACCTGTGCAGGGATGAATTATTCGGGAAATACGATCAATGAGACAATCTTTTACACGAGCGTACTGCAGCATACAGGTGTGTGCAGCAGATGCATGCTACCAGGGTTTTATTTAGAAAGCAATCCACTCGAATGTCCCTGAGAAACCGTCTTCCATTGAATTTTGAGAAAATATTGTCAATAACGTTGCGCAGGCTTGAGTTACCCCAAGGATATAAACTGCGATGCGTCGCCGCTTTGCTGGGGAGCCGCGGGTCCAATATTGTGCTTTATCACTAGAGTACAGATCCACAAGATCGCCACACAGAACGTGACACACACACACACACCTACATATGTATGTCCGTATATATTCACAGATATGTTCACATATCCCGCGTGTATCTCTATATCAACATATGTACGCGTACACACACCAGTCTAAGCAGACGCAACGTGAGACGCGCGTGTGCATACTTGATTCCCATGAACGTATACCCAGTCACACACCCCTACGTGCCTGTCGTGTACAAGCATTCATGTGTCTGTATACGATAGACGTATGGAGAAGGCTCTTTTCGAATATTCCTTCAGTAGCGGTAGTGCTGGTGTCGACTGAAATGCCCTGCTGCGCGAAAGGTGCTCCGGTCGAGTCATTAACTCGAAACTGCTACACGCACGTGATCCTGCAACTCTCTGTAGCACGGGTAGGCCAACTTTTTTCAGCCGATTTTGTGTTTCTCATCCACGGCGACCAACCAGGCCCGTGTCTTTGTTCCAACAGGCATTTTTGCACTAGACCGCAAAGGAGCTTCTTTCCTTGTCAGCAGAAGTATCCGCGACAGCCTATCAACGTGACACCGTTTCTAGCTTTCCAACCGTTTTCACTACCCCGCCGGCGCACTGTCACTTGTAACTTCGTAAAAGCTGTTTCTGTCTCCATCCTCTTATGCTGAAAGCAACAGACGAATGGATTCCGCGCCACCACACTTCACTCACTTTTGTGCGCGAAGTCACGAAAGGCCCGCGCAAGCGCAGCCGTCCGTATCCGTGTATGTCAAAACGAAAACGAGACACGCACACATGTGGATACGACACAGATTGCGTACATACAAGTGCAAGGTGAGAGCCTGCAGGTGCGTGTGTGCCGTTCGCTGTGTTCTCATGTATATACGCACACACACGTCCAGACGCACTCAGGAACATCCGGTCCCCGTCACTTGTGCCGGTTTTACTGAGCGACTTTTGGTTCTGTGACGCGCGTACGCTTCAGAGGACGTTTACGTGAGAAAGTGGAGTGTTCCGACTCACTTCAGACGTACACCTAAAGTGACACCTTTGGGCTGCCTCGTCTGACAAAGCAGAACAACTATTCTTCTCCCACGAGGAGTGTTCCCCATCCCCGCAAGCGCAGATTTGCTGTCGGCACACCCGGTGCGGGCTGCAGCCTCGGCAGCGCGTGCAGAGCAGTGCCCAAAACGAGTAGTAGTAAAATCTCGCACGTAAGAAGGAGTGAAGCACGCAGCAGCAACAGCAAGGTGTTCGGCAGCAGAAGAACCGACGTGGCGGGCAACTCGCACAGCTGCGAAAAAACGGGGTGCGGCGCAGTAGCGAAGTCAAAGGCAGAGACAGCTGCGTCTTCCCCGAAGCAGCCCATGTCCTCTTTATGCCTCGCTCAGGAACGACTCCCCCCGTCTACTGTAACGCGCGTCTGCAGAGCGTGACCGCACCAGCTGCTATAACTATTACGCGTGCCTCGACCACCACGTTTCCTTCTTTTCACCTTCGTGGGAGCCTTCGCTTTGCTGCATCTGCTGCTCGACCACCGCCGCAGCGCGCTGCACAAGGTCACACAGGTGACGGTATTCTCGCAGCAACAGCGGGACTTCTGCGAGACGGAGCTCGCCAGCGCCGTGCATGCTTCGGAATGTCTTTGGAGCAGCCTGCAGCTGGGCATGTAATGCCGCTAGCGCTGCCCGCTGTTGCTGCTGCTGTTGCTCCTGCTGTAGCTGCTGCCGGCGTCGCCGCTGCTGCTCCTGTGGAGAAAGCACATACTGCTCCGGATGCGGCCGGCTCCTTTGCGGTGCTGCGCGAACTCCTCCTCCACCCTCTGCCGCTGCATTTGCGTCTGTCTTCTGAGCAGCAGCGGCGGCAGGAGGAGAGGCTGGTGCAGCAGCAGCAGCGCGGCTGTCTGCTGCGGTGGGAGACGGACCCGCAGCAGCTGACAGATGCTCTAGTGTGGACAGAGCGGACGCAGCAGCAGCAAGGGCTACCGGCGCGGTTATTTCTGCGCGGTCCGCTGG
The DNA here is from genome assembly GCA_000727475.1 of Sarcocystis neurona. Classification (NCBI taxonomy): domain Eukaryota; phylum Apicomplexa; class Conoidasida; order Eucoccidiorida; family Sarcocystidae; genus Sarcocystis; species Sarcocystis neurona. The sequence goes on along the minus strand of KL647294.1, from coordinate 3,175,576 downwards.
ATCTTTTGTAAGCTCCACCCCCACTTCAGCAACAACGGCGGCATTTTTCTTGGCATCTCTTTCGCTTCTTCCTGTCGCAGAAGCATCGTCGAACGCTGATCCGTCGTCCTCTGCTCTCTCTCCCAAAGCTGCAGTCTCACCACCTGCTTGCACAAGAGTCCCGCCATTTCCCACTCGATCACGAGCACGAATAGGCCCACCACCAACTTTGCCTTCCCCGCCATCTGTCCCCACGTCCCTGGAACTCTTCCTGTGCTGCAGTGCAGCTGCCCGCACACCTCGCCGCTTGCCTTCCTCTCTGTTCAAATCCTCTCGATCTTCCTTTTCAGCCTCTGCGGCAGCAGCAGCTCCTCCTGCTACTACCACAGACGTTTCGTTAGGAAAGGCAGTTGAAGCAGCAGGTTCTCGTTGTTGACACACGGAAACGCCAGCATCACGACCTCCCTGCTCTTCACTTACCCTATTCACGTCTTGCTGCACCTCCTGCCGCTGCTGGTCGCCATGCGTTTGTTCCTGCAGGTGCTGCTCCACAACACTTTTGTCGTGAGTCTTGGTCTGCTGATGCGTGTTCCTCTCCTGAGCCTCACCCTGCTGTACCCGCCCTCCCTCTTCGCTTCTCTCTCCTTCTCTTTCACTAGCAGCCCCCGGGGTTGCTGGGGTCGCCCCACGTGCACCACCAGCAGCAGCAGCATCGGAAGGACCACCAGCAGCCAGAGCATCTGTGACAGCAGCAGGAGCAGCGCCAGCTGGTTGTGAAGCAGTACCAGCATTTTCGGCTTTTTCTGTGATGAGATACTCAGCTTCGGCCCTTAGCATGTGTGCCTCATACTCCTCTGCAGCAATATTCAGCGACACCCCCGGTCGCCCTACAGCCTTGATGAACTCCACAGCAGAGCAAAAGTGCGTGAAGAAGTACGCTTCTTCACTGACGAGACGAGAGGGATGACGGAAGCAAGCGATAAACTGGACGTGAGAGTGCAGGGCCGGGGGTCTCGCCTGCAGCAGCACGAAAATAAGCAAGGGCAGCAGGTCGTCTGCTGCAGGTGGAGGTGCCTGGGGATCTGTCGCTTTTCTGGCAGCATCGAGAACAGCGATAATCACTCGGCAGCAATTCAGGATAAGAATAATCTTATCGCGAGGACACTTGACTTTGTCAAGTCGCTGAATTTCTCTCTTCCCAAGCTGCAGCAGCGCCGCCGCATTCTCTAGCGGAGGCACTTCGAGGTGATGCAGCTGCACCCACGTTCTCAAGCAGGCAATCTTCTTCCGCAGGTACGCGTTTTCTCGCGCGTCGTCCTCAGTTTCTCGCCACAGCAGCCCGTACAGCTTCTGTACAACAAACCGTTCCAGCCCCTCCATCACCTGCTGCTGCTCCGCTGGATTTCCTGCTGCTGCCGCAGCAAACACCTCAGCTTCCAGCAGCGCTGCCTGCGTCTGAGTCAGGAAAGGATGCAACAGCCGCGCGGCTTCCTCTCTCGAAAGACGATGAGGGAACGTCTCGACAAACCGGCGCACTGCTGCAACGACCGCAGTGCAAGACGGATGCTTCAGGCGGTCCAGAAACACATTATACGGCGTCCGCGGCTTCGTGCTCATTCCCGGTGCAGCCGCGGCGGCGTTGCCGATACCCGCAGCAGAGCCAGCAGCCGTTTCACTGCTGCTGCTGCTCCCAGCAACAGGAGCAACACGTGGAAGTGAGTGGAGGGGAGAGCGGCTGGTGCCGTCAGCAGCAGCGGAAGGTGTGACGGACGCGGCCGCGGAGACACACCCTGCAGAAGAGTCATTACGACCGGCGACGGCAGCAGGAGCTGCAACGCCGGCAGCGGCAGCAACAGTAGCACCCGCAGCAGGCAAAGCAGCACCAGGACCAACAGCGGCACTCCCAGGAGCGGCGGCTGCATCGGCCCCCCACACACTGGAACCGGCGCTGTCGACGCGGGGAGTAGAAACAGCAGCACCAGCGTCTGGAGGGACGGCGGCAACTTCTCCACCAGAAGCAGGTTGCTGAGCATGCAACTTTTCAGGAGAACGACCGTGCACGCGCCGGTCCACATCGCCAAAAGAAGGCAGTGCTGATGTTGCGGTCGTACTTCCCACCTGGAATGCCCCGAACCTTGTCCCTTCTGGTGCTGGCGAGGACGTCTTCCCTTCTGCTGCTGCCGGTGTTATCGACGGAGCCGTCGTTTCTTCCGCTGCCACAACCGGCCTCGTCCCCGCAGCGCCTGTAGTCGTTGCAGCAGCTTTTTCAACACCAGGCTTCCCCTGCTGGTGCTGACGCCGGTGCTGCTGCTGCTCCAGCAGGCGCTCAAACTCTGTAACTCCATCGCTCCACTTCCCCCCTGCTGCTGCATCAGCTGCTCCGCCCGCAGCCCCTGCTCCTCCCTCCTCAGATGCTGCTGCTGCTGCATCTTGAGACGTGGACTCCTTTTCGGACTGATGGAGAGCAGCTCCTCGCTGCTGTAACTCGTGTCGCTGCTGCTGCGGTGCCTGGGGCTCCTGCGTGACACCAGAAGCCCCTCGCAGACTCGGAAGGCTGAACTGGAAAGCTCGCAAGAACCGCGAAGCCGCACCTACTGGCTGTTGTTGCTGCTGCTGTTGTTCTGCTGTTGCGGCTACTGTAGCAGTGCCGCCTCCTCTCCAAGACCAGCTGCCGAGACTTCCAAAACTCCCCTCTGCTACTGCTGGTGTTCTGAGTTTTCCTGTGGCTCCCCTGTCATCTTGCCGCTGCTGCGCTGCTGCAGCTGCAGGTCCAGCAGCTGCTTCCGCCTCCGCAGCGGCACCACTCTGCGCCGTTGTGTCGCTACTACTGCAGTCCACACCCACACGCCCTCCAGTTGCTGCTGCTGCTGAATTCTGCTGCACCTGCTGCAGAAAACGCCGACTCTCTTGGTCGCGGGGATGCATTAGTGAAGACACCATCTGCTGTGGGTCTGCTGCTGCCAGCAGCTGAAGGCGTCGACGCGTCGCTGCCAACGCAGCAGACGTGCCTCCGATTGCCTTCCCATGCAGCAGACCTGCAGGAGGACCACCAACTGGTGAACCAGAGGCAGCAGGAGAAGCAGACGCAGCCGGAGACGCAGAAGCGGCTGGAGACGCAGACGACGCAGGCGGGGAAGCAGAAGCAGCTGGAGAAGCAGACGCAGCTGGGGAAGCGGAAACAGGCGGAGACACACAGGCAGCCGGCGAAGACGAAACTGAAGAAGGACCGGCAGCCGTGAAAGGAGGCGAAAATAACCGAGCAGCAGCCGCAGAAGGATCAGCTGCAAGAGCAGCAGCAGCAGACGAGTTTTCCACACTCCGTGTGCCAGACCCGCTTCCCTCCGGGCACGCGGATTCTCCCTCTGTTCCAGTGTACAACCGCTGCGGTGTCTCTCCAAGTGCTGCCGTCACCTTTGGAGTTCCTTCGCCTGTCTCGTCTCTCTTTGCCTCTCCTCTACCTCCACACGTTGCTGCCGCGTCTTCCGTGTCTTCGGATTCCGTCGACGCGACATCTGCCCCCCACCTCTTCAGCTGGTCCTCGGCCGTGGAACAGTCCTCCGCAGCTGCTCGGTGCTCGGTTGGCGTTGCTGCTTCCAGAGTTCTCCTTTCCTCTCCTAATGTTGCCCTGGCGGACGTCCCTGCCGCTGTCGGCACTGCAGGGCTTCCGCGTGCTGCTGCACCTGCAGGGCTTCCGGGTGCTGCTGGTGTGGCAGAAGATGCTGCTGCTGCCACCGTCGCAGGTGACTCCTGTTCCTCTACGCCGCCGAGCATCGGGCCGAGTTCCTCGCTTTTTTCTTCTTCGTCAGCAGCAGGCGAGAAAGCTGAGGATAAAAGATGATGCGTCACCGTCGGCGCAGGAGCAGCGCAGTCTGACATGAGCGGATGCACCGCAGCAGCGGCAGGTGCTGCGACGCACTCCGAAGACAGTAGGTGACGATGTCCAGCAGCCACAGCAGCGCACTCCACGCTTCCTGCCGTCGCAGCAGGTCTTTCAACGAAAAACCCTGGCGCTACGGGCTGTCTATCGAAGCTGCTCCCCCGGTGAAACTTGGACGCGTTGCCGGTGGTGCTGCTGTCGCTTTTGTTGACTGCGTACGACGTTCTTCTCATCCCTGCAGCACAGGTCGTCTCGCAAGAGCCTCCCTTTTTCCCCACACCTGGGCTGTTCTCCTCCTCCTTTTTCACTGTTGCTGCAGCCGTCGCCGTCGCTTGTGACGACTGCCCCGCTGCTGCTGCTGCTCCTGGCAAGTCCGCTGCTGCTGCTGTTGGCTGCCCTCCTGTTGACGCCGTATGCCCTGTCGCAGCGTCTGGTGTTGTTTCTGCTGTTAGCCGGCCCGGTACTGCTGCTGCTGCCTTTGATTGCCCTGCGGCGAGGAGCGTTCTTTCGCCAGGCGCTGCGTCTCCTGCGCGCGCTGCTGCAGGTGAGACCAGAGGGGCTGCTGCTGCAGCTGCCGCGGAAGGAACGTCGTCATCCCGGAAGAGCGCAGCAGCCGAAGCGGGCAGCGTGAGCAGGGCGGCAACGCGCCGGTCCCCGCACACTGTAGCAGCAGCGCCACCCTCAGCTGCAGCACGGCCCTGTCTCGCAGGTACCTGCTGGTGCTGCTCCGGCATCGTCGCAGCAGTGTCGGCCGTGGCAGCCCTACTCAAATGAACATCAGAAATGCTGCTTTTGCGGCTGCTGCTGATGGAACATCCATATCTCTCTTCCGCAAAGGCAGTTCCAGCCGCGGCAGCAGGCGAAGCTGTGGAGGACAAGCTGATCTGCTCTCGCAGTCCAACAGGAGTTCGCTGCGCCCGCCCTGTCGCTAGTGAATTAGAAAGCAGCATCTGTTCCAGCGGACTCACTGATGGGGTCCTTACCCCTGGGCAGAGCGGCTGCTGTTGACGGTGCTGCTCTGACTGCTCCTCCTCTCGTTTCCCCGGCTTCCCGTGCAGCAGCCGCTGCTGTCGCCGACGCTGCTGCTGCTCCTCGTCCTCCTTCTCCTCCTCGTTCAGAACGCGGTGCCACAACTGCTGCTGTTGCCGCTGCTGCTGCTCCACCTTCTTCTCCTGTACCGTCTTGTGCAACAGCTGATGCTGTTGCCCGCGTATCGTTTGCCCTTGCAGCCGCTGCTGCGACTCGTCTGCGTCTCTTTCTTCTCCCGCGCGGGCAGTCACAGCATCACGCGCCCTCGCGTTGACGTCGTCTACCTGGTGACCAGCAACAAAGCTGCCAAAAGCTGTCCTGTTCGCTGCTGCAGCAGCAGCAGCGCGTTCGTTCAAATCTGCATCACCGCCAACGACAGCCCGGCAGTCGGCAGCTGCTGCAGCGGAGACAGCAACATCAGACACAGCAACACACACAGCAGCTGCAACTCCACGGTCCGACGTCGAGGCTGTTGGGGAGCTGCGGGCAGGGCCTTCCTTTACTTCAGCGGGTTCCGCTGCACGAGAAAACGCAAGCGCGGGAGCCGCTGCCTGAGTTCTACGCTGCTGCACAACAGCCTCGCTGAGCTGCGGCCGCCGCGAAGAAAAAAGTAAAGAACTCTGCTGCGTGCTGCCTCTCGTAACCGCAGTGGAACCTTCCGTCACTGTTGCCTCTAGCATTTGCTTCCCCCCGCAGTCCGGCTTTGACAGGGTGGGTAAACCAGCGCAGGTGTCTGCACCACACGAAGCGCCACCGCTCGCACAAGTGCCCTCGTCTGACCGTGCGGTTTCAGCGACTCCTGTGCTACTGCTGTTGGTGCTGTGGACGGCCTGGCTGCTGGTCTGATGAAGTGTCCTGCTGCTACGGCCGTGTAGCTCTCTGTCGCTGGTCCTGCTGTCTTCCGGGCTTCTCACAGGTCCGTCCCCGCTGCTGCAGGGGTCCCTGTTGCTGACACAGAAGAGGCTGCTGCCGCTGTTGCTGTCGCTGGGCGAGGGACTGCATCCTGCGGGGGGCTGCAGCTTGCACGGGCTGCTGCTGCTGGTGGCCAAGGACGCCGTATCGAGCGCGGCAGCACGCCCGTCTGCCCTGCCTAGTCGAATACGCACGCAGTCGCCGTCCTGCGTGACAGGAGGGGGAAAACTCTGCAGCTGCGGGCCCCACAAGAACGCATGCTTCTGCACCTGCTGGACTCCGTGGTCCTCCTGGGGGTGGGCAGGGCGCTCTTGCTGTTCTGATTGCAGCGTTCGGTGCTGGTCGGCTTCCTCCAGCTGCCGTGAGGACGGAGAACCGGTGTCAAGCAGCCCTTTCTCCGGCAGAAGTCCCCCTGGCGAAGAGTCTGCGTCGTCCTCCTTCGCCGCACCTTCTCGTAGAAGCGGACCCACACCGTGCGATGCAGTATGCATTCCATTCATCATCCAGAAAAAAACCGCTTTAACTACCACAGAAACACGCACGAGGAGCTAGACACCCGTATGTAAAAGGCATCTGCACGTGCCTTTGTCCGAACTTGTTCACCGTCCTTCGTAGCTGTCCCCGCTGCGACCCCGTCGCCTTTGCTACCACCGACAACGGCGACTGTTGCTTCGTCTCGCTCCAGTTGGACGGACACGCACATCGTCCATACGTGCACAACGACTTACGCATGTCTATGTAAGAAAAGGAAACCTGTGTTCTGTTTCCGGTGCTATCCTGCTGCTGCCACCCCTTCCCGAGTCACGGGAGCATCCGTTTGACTCGCGGCTGCATTAGCAGCAATAGCAGCTGCCCAGTCACTGCAGCGGAATCACACGAAGAGCAGCAGAAGCAGCAGCTCTTGAAGCTCTGATTCTCCGACGCCGTTACTTGCTCGGTAGGGTCTGCCCCTGGAAATACGAGCAATCTTGACACCAGCCAGCGGGGCGACGCGGTGACTGTACCGCCTCCTCCCCCTGTCTCCCGCGCCGCCGCTGCCCTGTGCTGCTGGCGGTGTTACTGTTGCCTGGACTGCAGCTTCTGCTGTCTTTGAAATGCTGCTGCTGTCCCTACTGGGACTGCTCCACCAGCTGTAGGCGGGGAACAGGTATAGTGAAGTGGCAGCGCAGCTATTAGAAAGATTCTCGCAGTGATTCTGTAAGGCAATAACTCATCGCCGCTCCAGTACCCGCTTAGGCTGCAGAGGAAGTCGAACGGTTGCAGCCGCTGCAAGTGATGGTTGAAAGGAGGAAACACTGCCAGTCTTTGTCATCTTCGTCTCTTGTGGTACAGGAAGTACGTGGAAGCAGTAGAGGTGGAATAGTGCGTGCCACTCTGACCGACCACACTTGCCGTCAAGCTTTTTCACGTCCAATACCGAAATGTTCCTATTGACCTGGATAAAGGATGGCTTCTCTCTACTTCAGCAGGACAGCTGCCCCCAACGATGTCCCAGCAAAATTCAACCAAACTGCGCAGGAGTGTGACGTATTTTGACTTTGGCCACCGCTTCAGACGTTATTTGTGAGAGGCGACTTCAAGGCTCGCGTATACCGGTTACGACTCCATCCGCAAGAAAGAGGGCGTCCGATACGCGCTAGACGATGCAACAGGCAGAGCAGCAAACAGGGCCCCAGTCGCACGGCAAAATACACAAGCCGCTGATTCGCAATGGATCGGGCACACAATCGCAGAAAAGAAGACGTCCGAAATGCGCTAGACAGGTAGGCCAACACACGGGGCCCCAGTCGCAGAGCAAAATACGTAAGCCGCTAAATCGCAGTAGATCGGGCACAATTGCGCAGTATGCTCGAAGGAACTGCCATAGCGTGCATGTGTCCCCAACTGCTGGATCAGACGTCTTGAGAGAGCACTACACCTCAGCGGGGGACGGGAAAGTGTCTCGACCAGAACCGTAATTCCCAAACTGTATATGCCTCCCAGACTGTATGTGTACACTTCCAGAAAAGGACTCAGGGCCCAAGGAGAAGATGTGGACAAAGGGGACCAACGGGCGCAGACTAGTCTTGACGCTGTGCCGCAGTAGCGTCGCCCAATTAGACTCTACGTATACGCACTGGGAAAAAGTCTGGATAGCAAACGGAGGGGAGGAACGTCGAAAATGAAGCGAGAGAGGCAGTCCGGGACGGAATAGCTTATCCTTACAGCAGTGAGAAACAGAAATGCCTGGCAAAAGGTTGCGGAAGGCGGTAAGCAAGAGAACGCCTGACACCGAGAAGGCGGGGACTGGCAGGAAAAAACTTACTGGGAAGACAAGCCGCGGTGACGTAAGAAACGGTTCATCGAGCGCATAATTCTGCATGTGAACCGGCGCAGACAGGTGAGGACGGTGGCGCGTGCGACAACGGCTCTCACGGCACATGCTAAAAAAAGATGAAGATAGTAGGCAAAAAATATGGTTGATATCTACTTGCGAAGAAGAAAGGTGGACCCATATTTGACCAGACGGTATTGTTAGCCGGGGGGTCGGGAGACCACCTCCGCTAGCCGTCAGGCGCTTGCTCGGGGTGATGCCAGTACCTTCAAGGAAAGAGACAGCTCCGGAAAAGTAAGAGTAAAAAGTCACCTAAAGGTACCCTTTTAAGTGGCACTTTTTAAACGGACAACAGGAAGTTGAGGTGAGAACAGAAGAGTAACATTTGGCGTTTTGGAGAAAGAGGATACCAGTCTTTAGAAGGCGGACGGGTGAGAGACCCCGTTTCTATCTCACATGAATACTACGGAAGAATTAGACGAAGGCAGAATTGTGAGAGGTCCCTCCAGTCAAGCGCTACCAGAAAGAAGCCGTTGTTACCTGCATGTAGTGCCCGACATTAGAATATGGAACAGGTGAGGAATTCTGCGGACGTCGGCCGCAGACGAAGACGGGCGCAGGATTCCGCACGGCTGACTGCCCGCGTGTAGTGTTTACCACCAGACTACCATAAGCCCAAGCCAGTGGAGGTTTTCAGCGCATAACACTCTCTCCTGCAACGATGTAAGCAAGCAAGACGGACGAGAGAACAAGGAAAAAGAGAGTCAGATGGCGGCAACGGTGTCTGAAAAGTGTGCACCTTGCGTATGCGAGATGTAGCGACTTCTCACTGAAGCGTCTAAAAACAGCGACCGTCATACTTTCACTGGACTAAGCCATACCTGTGCTCAATGATGCACAACACGCTCCACAGAAAAGCGGACCGAAAGCAGGCACTGCAGCGGGTGAAGACTCGCTAAGCCTCTCAAAATGAATAGCAGTTCTCCGCTTTTGCTGTAGACGGAGTTCTACAGTAGCCCACGCCACTACATGTATGTATACGTACTTTATTCAAAAAATGAATAGCAGTTGTGCATTTCTGCTGTAGAGGGAGTTTCACGGTTGCCTACGCCATTATATGTACGTGCATCTGTTTTCGTGTCGCGGATAGTGTACAGTTCCATACAGACGACCTTCAAAGTTAAATTTCTGCAAGACAGCCGGATGCGCGCGGCTCCCAGTAAGTGGATGTACAAATGTGAATGTGTGCAAGGAGGATAAATGCGTGGGCCGTCTTGGTATCATCATCGTATGCCATCTTTCGCAGCAGAGAGGCAAACATACGGTTCTATATCTGTATGTGAGTGTATGCACATTCATTGGTACACATATATGTGTGCATATGTTGACGAGCGGGCACGTGATGCGTATTCTTTTCTCTCGTGTTACACGTATGCAAAAAGTCGAGAAAGACTTTGAGCACTAATTTTCCGTACTTGAGCAGTTCAAGTATGTGCTCGCTTGCTGTGAGAAATATGTAGACAGTATACATGTGCATTTGGATTCAGCCGTAAAAGCGCAGCTGTCAATAAAGAACCTGTAGAGGGGAATGAGGCCGCTGGATACAGGCTTTTCACAGGTGAACCCAGCTTTACGATGCTGCCTCAGTGTGTAGTAATGTACACACTGAGACGCTGAAATAAGACTATGCACACACATGTATGACAAGTGTCTCAGCACTGAGACGCTGAAATCAGCGTATGCACACACGTGTGTAACCATTGTTTCAGCACTTGAATATTTACGAGCCTGTGTACGGCTAAAGTACATGGAAGTTTCAGCATCTTCGTGAATGAATTTCTGCACACGCACACACACATACGCTACGCACGTCCTGGTGTAGTGAATTCGCATATACATATATATATATACATTTCTATATATACACGCGCACACATTGTCGTAGTGATTTGATGGGCTCAGGTACATAGAAACACTTAGGAACCTCAGAGGCTACGTCCAGCAGTATTCAAGATCACGTGCAAGAAACCAGTGCTTGTCGCATTCATATATATCCGGGCTCCAGGATTTCTGGACCCATGAGAGCATTCTGTACGCACACATATATGTAAATATGTACATATTCATCTCTCTCTATCTATATCTGTCTTTCTATGTATATATATATATGTACACATGCTGTCGTATCTGTGGATGTGTGTAGATGCGTACGCACAACAGGTAACATCTGCATACCAGAACATAGACACGCATCACTTCAGGTCTACATGTGCGTGTCAATGTATCCGCCCAAAGGACAATGTAAAACTGTATGCACATGTGTGTTCTGAACCGAAATGTTTGAATGTGCATGTCTGTCCAAAATCGAGAGTCTGCACATTTGTGTGTCTTTCTCCGCAGATATCTGCACAACGTGATTTTGTGTATCGGCGCTGGGTTTATATGTCATCTTAGGCGCGTATATGGGCATAGTACAGTCGAAGGTGTGCCAACTGTTCTGTAGGTGTGAATGCGCCGCCTGCGCGTTGCGGTTCAGCGTCGGCCCCGGCCGGTGGTGAGACTTGTTTTGCAGCGGCCTGGCTGGTGAGGCTACACTGAGCTTTGATTGCCTCGGAATATTCCCGCCGCAGATCAACCGTACTTCTTTTCAGATTTCCTGAAAGTAAGCCGAAAGTGATTGATTTCCCGGACTATTCCCACCACTTTTTGAGGTTCTCCCTTGGTGTCTCCGTGTCTATGGCCGTCCTCCCTCTTCGGTGTTTCTACCGTTCCGCTCCGAGTACGCCAGCTTTCGGTGCGCCTTTGTCGCCAGTGCTAACCTCCCCTCTGACAGAACCTTTGTTTAACAAGCCTATCGTACTGCTTCTTCGTTTCTTCCTCCCTTTCCCCATCGACCATCTGTCGCCTCACCACGTACAGATTTTGTATGTGCAGTGACTTTCCTCCTCCAACGCGACACATCGAGCCGTACCGTCGCGCCACTCGTCCGTCCCGTTGCCCCTTCGTTAATTTTTGACGTGAGCGTTCCCCGTCCTTTGTGTCTCTTAATGTCCGAATCTCCCCGTTCCGTTCGCAGCATCACCAGAAGTTTTTTCTCTTTCTACTGCCGTATTCTTCACAAGTTTGTCTCCGGTACGCATGCACCCCTAATCCAGGTGCACATTTTAACACGCAGATACGTGGGCATAGATACATCTATACGTAGACGTGAGGCTATATTTACATACCGTACATGAAAATATGTGTACGCGTAGGTTGAAAACACGTAGAGACGCACTGCCGTCGTGCCACATATTCTTTTTTCTTCCGTGGGCATCGAGGCCTCCCAAACATCTTGTTTTGTATACATAATCACGCATCCGTTTTTGGCTCTTTCCTTGTCTCCCCGCCTGCTGTGTCGCGTTTCCGTTCTATTCTCCTCTACGGCTTCTCCACTTGATTTTTGTCTTCTCTTTCTCCGTGTCCTTGTCCCGTGTTTTCTTCCGTCCCCTCCTTGTCGCCGCCCTCGTCCGCCTGCTTCGTCTCGTTCACCATCCGCGCTGCGGTTCACCTTCCACATGTGTATTCACCGTCACCGCGGGAGTGCGCGATTTCCCCCGTATATGCCGTACTTCCGTCCTGCTTCCCGCTCTGTGTGTGTTTCGCTGTAGCGTTGTTGACGGATCCGTCGCGGTGTGCCGCTGTCCATCTCTTACCCGTTCTTCCGGAACTCCCTTCTGTGGACGCCGCTCCTGCTGCTGCCGCAGGCGCTGCGACGACTGCTCTAGCACGTCGCTCCTTAGCTGTTCATTTGCATCCACCAACAAGGACAACACCACTACACGCGCTGGAGCAACAGCATGCAAACGGCAACAGAAGGCGGCAACACGAGGAGGAGTTCTGTCAGCGACAACGTCGGCGGTTGTCAGCGAGGCTACGTTGTGTTCTACAACTGTCTGCGGAAGTCCAGAAGTTGCCCAGGAATGCGGTGGGACCCAGCTATGCACCACTGCAGCGCGCCCTTTCTGTCAGCTGAGATCACACTCTGTCCATTCAAAAAAGGCGCAGTCCTGTAGAACCGAATTTCTCACCAAAGACGAAGCGCGACACGAGATTAGCTTTGTTCCCTTTTGAAAGCGGTGTCGAAGCGGCGGCGACTGCGAACAGTGTAAGCAGCAGTAACGGCAGAGATAGCACTACACCAAACAGCGAGAAGTGCAACACGACCATCGGGGAGCTGTGTGGGGGCAGAGAGATATTAGATACTGAATTCACTCGTGAACGTAGAAGGCGGACTAGAGTCGGTGTTGTCGGTTAGATTAGTAGAAGAAGGCTGCTGCTGTTGATGAATCGCTTTCTTGTGGTGGTGCGTAATATCGCGGGGGTGTGTTTTTCAAAGAGAGGAAATTCCATCCGCTCGGACTACTGAGACAGACCCTCCAAATTTCTCGTCTAAACCGAGAAAAAATCTATTAGAGCGGCGGCTCTCCTGCTGTTGTCGAAGTGGCAAAGCGAGGGCTCGTGATTGCTGCTGCTGCTTTGTGGTGGACACTAGTATGGCTCTATCGAAGAACGACACTTTACCCCATTCGAGACCTGCGTAAATGAGCCACACGTACAGCTGGCGTAAAGACAGACGCATGGATTTTCTCCCGAGAAGATAGAGAAACGCACGGCCTTTCTGGATCGTTCGGAAGATTGCTTCTGCCTCGCGTAGAGGCAGACAGGTCGAGTCCTGCATCTTTGTGAGTGGTTATTGTACAGGTGCATTGCGAAGGGTGGATTTTTGTGGCAGAGAAGAAGAGATAAAGTGTTTGTACTTCACAGACGTAATGCTCGGTTCGTGAAAAACGTTCTGTATTGGGCGGGGGCGAAGTGAAGCGCATTTTTTCCCTTCCGTTGCCGTTGAGTTCCGGTGTACGAACACGACAGTCAACAACGACTCGAGTCCGTTAGCAGCATCGACCGGGGGAAAACGGTGCGTTCTCCCCAAAGGGGGGTCGTGACGGCGATTTTTGCCCACGCTACCGTAGAGCTCCGCCTGAAGACCCAGTCGTTGCCGAGGACTGCAGCAGGCCCCGGTTGCAGTCTGCACCCCATTGCGACAGGTAGCGCTGCCTGTCGGCTGAGAACGAAGTCTTTTTCAACAAGAAGCGCAGTCACGTCGAACAGGGTTTCTACAGAAAGCGCCACAGAGGGGAAGCTTTGTCTCTCCTGTTGTGACAGCGGTGTGGACGCGACGAGTGAATTCGCAACAACGGCAGTGTTGTTAGCCGTAACAATAACAGCAGCGGTGGCTGTGGCAGCAGCACCGCTGCCCTGTAAAGCAGCACCAGTGGAGTCAGGCGTCTTCCACCAGAAGGAAGCGCTTGCGCAAGGCTCGATGTGCTGAACAGCAGCAGATCGGGAAGACTGCAAAGCAGTTAGCTGCAGCAGTGACAGTATTGTAGCCTCGCTCTTGCAGCTGCCCAGAAGGACCGTTGCGGGTCTCCCGTGCTGCGTACATAGCGGAAGAGAGCGACACTCCGAAGCAGGCATACGCCCGTCTTGGCCTTTTTTCGAACGTCTGCATCGCATCTTCTTCTCTCAGCTTTTCCTTCGGAAGCACACTTGCGCGAGACGACTTGGCGGCTGCTGTTGCTCTCCATTGAATTCAGCAAGATGAGGGCCGGCACTTCGCAGGTAAAACGCGCGACGTGGCGTGGAACGCTCACGTGAGGAGCGCCTTCCGCTCCACCTGCGTGCGGGGGGAGGCGAGCGTTGCACGCAGTTCGTCTAGCGCTGTTTTCCGCGTTTCTCGAAGAAAATGTGCCTGAGGACACAGAGGTGTATTTCACCCGCATTCTCGGCCGCCTGTACAAGACAGGCCAGTTTTCCCCGATGGGCTGTGTGCAGTGACGCACAGGGCCCGTCCCCGGGTACTCAAATAGGCGCAGTCTACCTGCAGGCAGACACCCAGGCTGGTGAATATCTAGCTCTTTGTATACGGTGAAGCATGTGCTTTTGAAGAGTGACTAGCTTACTCACCTCTACGTGCGCTTGCACGAGAACCCCTATTTCGTTCCACATATATATTGTAGATATACGCGTTTACCTACGCGTAGACACCAGGATCGGCGCCCACACATGCAGGCGTTTCTCGCAGAGACGACGTCCGTACACGCGTATGTATATATATAAAGTAGACGCACAGGTGTTGTTTGGGCGTTGAAGAAAAACGAGACCCGACGGGTAAACGCACGTGAACACGTTGCGTATTCAGGGAGTCTGGAGTTCCACCACCGTCCACGCCGCCGATCCATGTATGTACGTTCTTTTGCCTGCAGACACCACCACGCCATGTCTACACATCTGCGCGTATGTCGTTTGTAGACACGAGAATGAGTGAGTGTCGCGTCGTCGAGGGACTCGTCCACAACTTAGGGTCATCTAACTTTACATACGGTTGGCCTCCAGCGGGGCACAGAAAGAGAGAGGGGAAAAGAAGTGTAGTTGTGGGCATATAACTGTAAATCTTGAAGTGCCCGCCAGTGTGACCATAGATGTATTCCACTGCGTTAGCATCTTTGCATGCGCTTGTGTGTGTGTGTGTGGACGTGTTACAGAAGAAGACGACGGATGCGCTGGCGCGTGTTATGGACGCCATCCTCAACGGCTCAGTTCGCTTCAAAACTGCTGCAGAGGTAGGGGGTTTCTTTTCCCGCGCAACTGCTGCTGCTGCGCGAGTTGTGCGTATCGCGCTTCGGGGTGTACACAGATAGGACGTGCGGGTATGCCTCCTGACCGTGTGCATACGTGTCCCCGTGGACACCTCGACGCGGAGCTGCGCTGGAGATCTGCATGCGTGTGTTGTATAGTTTTGAGCACCTCGTTTGTGTGTGTCTGTGGACTCGCTTAGGAGTAGAGTGCACCTCCACAGGTTCTGCGGCAGCGGTGTCGCCTAGGTGTCGCCACATATGTAGGTCGTTCTACACGGCCAAACAGTTGCACGTGCGTGTGTCTCGTCGCACTTGTTGGTGTGGGTTTTTTTTTACGTGTGGACATTCATACTTACGTCATCACACTGCGGTGTGATGACGGTAGGGCAGTTACTTCTTCCGTCGAAGGAAAGATGCAGCGTCTGCTGCTGCCGCTTCTGCTTCTGCTGCACGTGTCGGTCAGAGAAGTACGTCTGGATGCGTGTAACTCCTGTTTGCTGCTGCATTTGTATGTGTTTGCGCGTACATGGCCTACGCACGCACGTGCCGCTGTCTGCGTCGTCTTCATTGCTGTCGCCGCTACGTAAGCCTGTCGGCCTGCCGTGCGGCGGTATGAGTAGACGCCGTAAACTCAGAGGCGAAGGACAAAGCAAGCTGCTCCATAGAAACCTTCTTTTCCAAACCTTCTTCATGCGGTGTGTTTGCTGTTTTGGTGTTACTCTTTGGAAGAAGCCACGTGCGTCTGGGTGGGCTGCTGTATAGAGTCACGGAGAAGCCTGCAGCTTCCACCTTCACACAAATACCCGTCTCAGTGTCGGTCTATACCCTCGCCGTGTTGGTCTTTCAGTATGCGTGTGTCTTTTGCTTGGTGGAAGGTAATTGATTTACTTTTTTCTCGCGCCGTTTGACGGCGGCTTTGTTAGCACGTGTCTGCGTGATGCTCCTGTCGTTTCTACCATCTGTCGCGGAGTGTGTCTGCGGCTCCCGTGTTCTGTTGTGTAAGGTAGGGAAAAGGGCAGTGTTTTACTGTCGAGGAGAAGACCTTTTCGCCTGGGTGATGGACAACAAAGAAATGCTGCAGAAGAAGCACGCAGAAGCGCTCGACGGCCAGCCACTCGAGACGCCGCAGGATGCGATTCAGTTCTGTGACCGACTCATTCGCTTCCGGTTCATGTACAGAGCCCAGTACAAGCCGGTGAGACTGCGGAGAAGAAGCAGATGCACCGGGGAAGATTACGAAGAGGGAGGGCGGGGACGAACGGACGCTGCAGACGAAAGGCACAGACAGAGCAGGCAGTAGAAGAGAAGAGGAGAGAAAGGGAAACGTGGGAAGATTACGAGAAAAACGAGGCCAAGAGGGACGCGAGCGGAAGCGGACGGGAGGCTCGTGAAAAGGAAGGCGACGAAGAGAAAAAAGGGAAAAGAAGGCAGAGGAAGACGAAAACTTGCGAAGAAGAGACTTCAGGAAGAAACAACGGAGGAGGTGCTGGCCACGTGTGTGATGAGACTGGGGATCTGCATTTGTCGTGTCCTTCAGTAGAAAAGCGGACAGGCTTGCAAATTCGCTTTTGCGTGGGGGTTTATCTTTTGACGCTCTCTCTTTGTATAGGGCGAAAACCACCTGACGTCCCTTCTGTTCTTCTTCGCTTCTTCTCCTGCTCGCAGCCAGAAAGTCGTCTGTGTCTCCGTCTGTCTGTCTGTGTACGATTCTCTTCCTTCTTGCTACAAAATTTCTTTCTTGCGTCACTATCCCGCGTCTATATGTACACGCTTGTTGGACGACGCCACACTCTAGCGACAGGTGTACCTGGCTGCCTTTTTCTGTCTGTCTCTTTCTCTCTGCAAATATATGTATATATGTGGGTATTCGTGTGTCTTCTACTCGTACACACCAAAGAGAACGGGATGATCATCACTGTTGCCTGTTTTTCGGGGAGACTCTCCCTGCCTCTTCTCCGTAGATGTTGCGGTGTACACACAATGCGTGGAAGATGAAAAGACTACTTTTGCCTGATTGAGTAGCGTGTACGTTTGTTGTGGACGTTCAAGTACAAAACGGTGCAACACTGTTGTTCTCTTCTCTCTTCCCTGCTTGAACGTGGGAGGCACTTCCTGTCGCTGTGCTGCTTGCTCTGTGCAGATCGACGGCGTTATTGAGCAGGACGAGGAGGGCCGGTGTGAGTCAGAAGACTGCAGCAGCACCGCGGTGGAAGAAAAGGAGGGGGCTTTACGTAGACCTCCGCCGCTACTTGCTTGTGTGTATGTGTCTGCGTGCGTGTGTATGTGTATGTGTGTGTGCGCGTGCTCGATTCTGCTCTCGAGTGGACAGCAGTGCGTCCTCCTGAATGCTGCCCGAGGCCCTGTCTCGGTCCCTGGGTGTGTGCGCACCTCGCTGCTGTGTACCTTTCACGTAGTTGTAAACCTATCCATCTGGTTGCGTAGCAAGGACTGCAAGCGCCGCGCGGCGGCAGCTGTTCACAGCAGAGATGGAACTATTCGCAGCATGCGTTCTTCCTCCATTGTCGTCTTCGCTTTCTCTTAGAGTGTGTGTGTCCACACACGTACGTCTACGTACACACTTATATACATATATATATATGTATGCGTATGCGCATGTTGATATATATTTGTATATATTTTTGCATGCGCATCTGTGTATACATGTGCGCGTGTGCATATTAATGTGTATGCGTGTTTACCAGAGCGTGTCTACTCACGTGGACGCTGAGTTCATATAGATAGCAGAGGGTCTCTCGCAACAGCAGCGAGGTGCTGCTTTTTGATAAAGGTGTCCCTCTGCCAACGTTTTGTTTGTGTAGAAGCATGAGCGTGTTGCTACATGTTGCACACGTGCGCAGCCGTCTGTGTGTGTATGTATGCATTGATAATTCTTGGTCTCTGTGGAAGACTTGTGCGACGCAACGCAGTCTCACAGGCCAGTGTTTAGTTTCGTTTTGACAGAGCTACTCGAGGGACGGTCTTTGTCTGACTCGTGGAAACACACGACCATACACATTCGTGCCTCTGCTTGTATCCACGGATATATGTTGGAAAGGAACGTGTGTTGTACCACGCCTTATGAAACGAGTATATATATGTATGTATATGTATATTTACGTGCGTGTGTGCATATGTATGTGGTCGTGACTGTGGACGTTTTAAGTATAAGAGACGCAAGTGACACGCGGTTGACAAACATTTGGTTCATTTCAAGAGGTCTGCTTGTAGTCGCTGTTGTACACTCTTTCGTATGTATATATATATATGTAAATATACATGTGGAGCGAAGCTTTGACGATACGTCGGTGGTTTTCCGACGGTGCAGTACCTGTCTGCTAGTGCCAATTACATACATACAGATGTGTACTTATATATATATATATATGTGGATGTACAGGATACATATAAAGACACGTAGTCAGACACGGGAACACGTGTGATATACCGACGTCGTAATATACGTGAAGATATGCAGATATGCCGCTTCCCGCATGCCACATCTACGCGGGTAAACGTGAAGAACACACAAATTATCTTTTGCTGGTGCTGGTGGTGAGGGCTCTGTTACCTCTGCCGTCGAACACTCTGTTGCTGTTGCTTATTAGGAGATCGTTGCTGCTGCTGGGGACCGCAGAGACTCTGCTGCTGCTGCTGTGGCTGGTGAGAGCTACCTTGCTGCTGCGGTTGCGGGTGGTGGCGTCCTCGTTGCTGCTGTCCCGACACTTGTCGGATCTGCTGCAGTTGCCTCCTGCGTTTCTCTCGCTTCTTTGGCTGCTGCAGATAAGCGCCCGAAGTGGCCGAAGCGACTGGCGATGACCACGCGGCAAAACTTCGACCCTCAGTCTTTTTACGTTGTTGTGTACGAAGGTTCCAAGTCCTGGCAGCATTTCTTGCTGTTCTGCGTCATAGCAGCCGTGCTGGTGAGTGCGCCGCATGCTTTTTCTTGTGATAAGTCATCTGCTGCTAACCGTCCGTCGATGCCGGGGGTTCGGCAGCGGTGGGTTTCCCACACCTTCTCAGTCCACCTGTCTGCGTACGCGTAGGTTCTGTATACTCGCACGCACGTTCTCTGTGCGCGTCTGTACATATTGACATGTACAAGTGTATAGCTGATGCGCGAGCATCCAGACATAGATGCGTATGGCTGTGGTTTCCGCGCATTTCAAGACTCGTATATGTTGGCACACGCACAGGCACAAAGTCACACGTGTTTCCCTCCAGTCCTGTCTACCGACACGTGTATGGGTGTAGGTTAGCGTCACATCCGTATGTTAAGGAAGCGAACACGCTTGTACATGATATGGTATAAAGGGGACGTGCTTACAAATGCGTAGACACGGGAGACGACGGCGAAGTGTACAGATATGTACAGGCGTGGGAGGTATTCACGGACTTGCCTAGAATAATGCGCACGCGCGTACACACGAGGTGGTAAAGTGTTCAAGTCCTGCGTTCTGGTGGAACTGATTTGGGGTATCTGATCCGTTGTCAGCTGCTTGTGGGCCCGGTTAATTTTTCCTTTTTCGAAGAAGCGGATGCTTCTGCAGTCCACCTCGTTACGACTGTTCATGCATCGATGCGTCTGTGCGTGCCCACGCGTCATTGTCGAAGCCCTGGCGCAACAGTATTCGTCCCCGCCCAGTTCTCCGGTACCGATGGCGTGGACTCGCGCAGCCCTGGACGGAACCACGTTCTTATGAGACGTGATTTTCTAGTGTATGTGTGACCGCATAACGCAGGTGGCGACTGGGCCGCGTACTCGATGAAGTCTGTACTGCGTAATGTTGCACCGATCCATATGTACGTACGCGTATGTGTATGTGTACAGCGGGGCACCGCCGCCACACACACGCGCATATATATGGATATGTATGTTACGCATGGAGAGAGTTAAAAGTGTGTACATTTCTGCGTATCTCTGCGTGCGCTGAAATATCGATGCGTGTAGAAACGCGTGGAGGGGCACAGGTAAATTGACTGGTTTACACTTGTACATGCCACGCACGCTCGGATTGCCGTGTATCGGTGCCTGTCTTCTGGAGCCCGTCTGCAGGCAGAGATGTGTTGCTGACGTCTACTGTCTTTGAATTTTTTGTTTCCTAGTGGGTGCGCTTGTGTCAGTGGACGTTTCTATCTCTGTCTGTGTGTCGTGAAGACAGGTGAGCCTCTCCAGCTGCTCCTTGCACCACGGCACACGCGCAGGAAAACCGTGTGTGCGCTGGCGAATCTGGTACCACCGGTAGTTGACGGGTGTAGCTGCCGCTGTCACGCAGATGCGATTCCTCTGCTGCCGGTGCTGTGCTGTTGTACACGGCTGCCGCCGTCATACGGCAGTGCTGGTGCCGTGCGTATCGTAGTGTTCTCCCCCTCGTGATGCTATACCGCAGATTCACGACCATGCAGCGCGCAGACAAAGAAACCTGGGACAGAAATACAACCCACCTCTTGCTAGGCTGCAGCCGGCGCCTTGCCCATTCAGATGCAGTATCACTTCTGTCGCTGTCGTGGGGCGGCTAGCTTTGTGCTGCGATTATGCGCGCTGCTGCCGCGACATGGCGTGCATTAGCGCTGAACACTGCTGCTGGGGTTGTGCGCCGTGCCTGCTGGTTTTCTGGTGGTCTGCTGCTGCTAATGTGTGCTGGTGCCCGTACGCTGCTGCTGGAACTGTATCGCAAATGCAAAGAGAAACATCTGGAAAACAAAACAGGATGGGTCCCCTAAAGAATAATGGCGATCTCGCCTCATGCGTGAATACAGCCTTGGGCGCATCCAGATCTATATATATATATATTAGCGCCACCAGCGCGTGTATACACGGTTGCAGTGACAGTACGCTGTAGCACGTGGTGCCGTTCACGTGGGTAGGAGACACGCCACCACTATTGCGCCTCTCTTTTTCTAAAGTGCCTGTCCTGCAGGCGTCCAAGTTGCTACACGTGTGCAACGGTATATGCCTCTCTACCCGGCTGCCCTCATTTTTAATGTGTTGCACCTGCTTGCACGCTCAGGTGCATACACAGAGTTTACACGTGTCCACAACGCGGGAACGTGTGAGTCTGCGCTCGTTGCGTGCTCTTCTGCTGCGCTGCAGTGCGTGTGCATGTTTCCGGCGTGGCCCCTGCGGCTGAAGGTGGCGGTTTGGTATCTTTCTGTGATCCTCCTCACTTTTCTCGTAAGTCCGGCTTTTCCTCCTGAACGCGCGTCTGTCTGTAGAAAAGAGTAGGAAATGTGCACAAGCGGGTGCTGGGAAGTCTGTCGACACTGGAAAATTTGTGACAGTACACGAGCGTCCAAACTGTCTTCAGTAGATAGGGAGGGCTTGATGCAATACGTACTTTTACGTAGCGTACTCGCAGGGCGCAGCTTTCGCTTCCGTTCAAGCCGTGTGTGCGGGGTGAGTGTACGTACACCGGAAGCGGGCGTTTTCTAGTTGTTTCTGATTCTCCTTCTACTTGGGACGACTTAATTTTCGTCCTCTTTTCTCCCTCACACGCACACACACACAGACACACAATAGTACGTGGATATACATGCACATATATGCATCTATATGCATAATATTTTGCGTGCGAGTTTTTTTTTGGCTTATGACTGCCGCGTCGCTGTTTCGTCTCACTACGTACCGTTCACTTGCTTCGTGCTTTTGGCATATATGTCTGCCCGTGTCGCAACATGCACAGGCCTAGGTACGTATGTATTTCCACATCCGATTGGATACGCACCTGTGTGTATGCACGCGCGTAGACCCACACTTGTGCGTTCGTACAGGTACGCAGAGAAAATATATACACATATATATGTATATATGAGTGGGTGGGTGTGCTCAAGACGTTAGCCTTGAGGTATTTCTGTGCAGTTTTCCTTGCCTTTTTTTTGGTCAGTCACTGCGGCACCAGAAGCTCGCTCGGCTTCCGGGTGTACTTTTATGGAGCAGGCGAATTAGTCCTGGCGGCGACTCTGTTGAGGATTGCTCACGAGTGTCTCTCCGCACATTCCTCACATGAATGACTGTGAGAATTTCACATTCTAAAGGCGTCGGTGGGTACACATACTGCGCATTTGCTTCGTGTATATCTGTTGACACATTGCGTACATACCTCCACGTGTGTAGACTTAAGTGTGTAGACTGAAGATATATGCATACAGATAGCTGGATCGATAGGTGCGTCTACGGACATCTACATTTCTGCCAATACGTTTGTATTTATCACAGCTTTGTGCGCATACGTATGGGTCTGTATCTGCGTCAGAGCTCCGCCTTCCTTGTGTGCGCGTGCGACTCTGTCTACGCAGCTGGTGCTGGTCGTGGTGCGGCTGATACTCTTCGTCTTCTTCTGGTTCTTCGGCTTTCAGTTCTGGTTTCTTCCCAATCTCTTTAATGAAGACGCAGGAATCATAGAGAGTTTTCAACCGTGGCTAGAGGTGGAAAGAAGTGAGGATGACTGGCCGACGTTCGCTGCTAGGGTCTTCTGTGCCTTACTTACTGCAGGTGAGAAAGACTGGTTAGTCATCTCGGTGTATACGTATGTATTTGTCCATATGTGTGAAGTATCACACAGGATTGCTTATCTACTTACGTCTGTGTACACAAGTGTACAGCAGCACATTTCGTGAAGAACATATATGATACACGAAACGTTTTCCATTCTGGCTTACGGCACACGGGAGCGTGCTCTGTGTTTGCGCCGGTGTACGTGTATAGATACATGTGTGTGTGTTCATAGAGACGTGTTCGTGTGTATGTAATTCTGTGGAGAGGGAGATTAAGAAGTAAAGCAGTGCGTCCTTCTTGTATGTAGGTGTATACACGCATGCGTCCGTAAACAATGCGCCGCCCTCTCTGGTGCCTTCCGTACACTGCACAGAGAACCTTGCAAACGCGCACGGGTCCCGTGCCCCCTCTGGTGTACGCACACCGTACAGAGGGACAGCAGAGCTGATCTTATGTATATCATTTCTGGGAACGCAGGCTGGCAGTCACAGAACGCATACGGAAATAGATGTGCTGTCATACAGCAGCATGATGATGCTGCGTGTCATCCCCACGCTGTATGTGGGGCATACTTACTGCTGTAGCAAGAGAGACTCGGTTGCCTTGTGTGCCTCATGCTGCAGCTATCCATCACGACGAGGGACTTTATGCCGCGGATCAGCACACGTGACTGCAGCTCGCCTTTGTCTGCTTGTTTCATATACCCGTGTACACATATACGTGTTGATGTGCGCCTGCCGGTGTAAGGGTGGCGACAGTGGTATCGCATCTGCACGCGCGGCAGCGAGGAGCGTTCGTATTTTCTGCGAGCGACATTGAGCCTCCACGTCAAAGTGAATCGATAAACGCGTGACGAGTGTATACGAGTGTGAACCTCTTTGCGTGCATACGTACGTATACAGGTGTACGATTCACTCTCCGACGTACATGCTTTTCTATGTATGCGAACGTGTTGGTAGTTGTGGGCGATTGCAGGAACACTGTACAAACTGAGTGAGACACACACCCCGGCCAGCGTGGCCAACTTCGCGAAGCAGTCCTTCCTCGACGTTCTGGACTGGGGACACCAACGCCTTGCGGCTCGTACGTCCAGCAGAGATGTCGCGTATCTCACGCTCTCTCTCCTCTGAGAGACAATTCTTCCTTAGTTTCTTTCCAGCAGGCGCAGGCTCGCTCTGCAGTGAACAGCTGCAGCTTTCCGCTCAGTAACAACGTGGTGGGGATGTGCCTTAGTCATTTCTGTTGTGGCAGTGTGTGTGGATATGTGGGGGCTTCAATATAGATGCACGGATCGCATATTATTTCTCTGTTTCTTACCTACATAGTGGACCAAGGGCAACTGGTTTGCTGTAGAGATTCGTCACACTCCCTGCGTGGGTCTAGGGATGGGGGGTGTTTCAGGTACGCAGGCTGCCCAACAATCGGCAGGAAGTGCTTTTTCGATGAAGTCGCTCTATGTCTTGATCGGCGCCAGCCGGCTTCAGAGGCTTCTACGTACGCGCGCGTGTGAAATTCCGCGTCAACATTGTGTGAAAGTCCCTGCATGTGTGCGCGTGTGTGTCGACCTGGCTGCTGCTTGATATGCAGCGTTGAACCGCATCCTCATCGTCTTGACGTCGTGTGTTCGTCTCGTGTTTCTCTCCTCGTATATGCATAAATATATATAAATACACGCACACGTACACGTACTGAAGACCCACAGGCGTAAGTGGTCGAAAGCCGCGCATGCCGTGTACTGTTTTCTGCAGTCGAACAATTAGCTAGTCTGGTGCCCGCAGTGACTAGTATACACACGGGTGGGTGGTGTGGCGAAAGATCGACCTGTGTTACGCAGACGCATTGCCGACTGTATATAGCCGAGCGTTTCTGATGTCGAACAAGGAACGGTAGAGGAATAAACGGGTACTTTGGATGGGCTGCAAACTCGTGCGGATACGCTTGTTGATAATAGCAGTTTCCTCATGTGTGTGTCCACGCGCTGCACCGGGGCACGTAGCTACTGCGACCCTTTCTGATGGACTCATCTCTTTTGGAAGGCATACTTTCCTGTACGCGATTCTTTTCCCCTGTTAACCCTACTGTTCTCCTGTGGCCGCACTCCTTGACGACAATAGCTCCACGAGTTGTGGGGTTCTCAGTGTATAGAATGCGGAAGTGAGTGGAGAATTCGGGTGCGTGAGTCTCAGAACGGTTTGCCATTTGGCAGGCTTGAGGTGGCAGGTAATGGAGTGCGTTTTCTTCTGATCTGGCACGGACGTTTAAAGCAGGAGCTAAGACGACGTCGACCGGCAGAAGACTGCCTTATAAGACCTGGTCTATCCAGCTGATTGACAAGACTCGCTGAGCTCAGCGGCTGCTTTGGACAAGTGCTTCGTCCGCTGGGAAGGGTCGAGCCACACTCTATGTGTAGCAGTCGGCTGTATGCCTCTCCGAAGACTGTGGAGGGTTACTTATGTTTTTTTGAGAAAGGGAACATGGTCTATCGCGCGTGGTCCGTTATGACTTTCTGCTACACGCTTCGGTTCAGCTGAAACGGACTGTTTCGCGAATAGTGCTCCTGTGTTTTCTGGCGTAGGAGTTTTTTTGTAGTGCTACGACGGTCTGATAGACCGTTTTGTATGCCGCTCCTACATTAGCCTGTAAGAGAATCTTCTCTGTATCCTCTGCAGCCTCTTCAGTCGAGTCGTGACTTCGACTTCGTACCACCCAGCGCTTGTACGCGGCATCTCCCATCATATCTTACTGTGTATTCCTGCTGGTGCTCCTCTCTTCGCAGTTTTCCTCGAGTCCTGGTGCTTTCCGTTTGATGTTTTACAGAACTCACTTGCTTTATCAGTGCTGCTCTTTTACTGCGCACCGCACTGGGCTTATTCGCACTTCACTCCATTGTTATAACGAATTTTGTCGCGTATCGGTCGTTGTTGCTGCAGCGCCTACGGGCTACCCAAAGTATGCCTCTATCGCTGACTCTGGAGAAGGCGGCGGAGCTTCTGGGAGCGGGGGGGGAGAAGCAGCAGACCGAGTGGACGACGAAGCTCACGAAAAAAAAGAGGATGCTGAGCATCGCAGTGGTGAGACAGGCGCGAGGACGCATGACAGTCAACGCAGTCGCCCTGTTGCAGTCTGCGGGACGCGCGCTTTACTCGTTGCTTTCTTCCTCTTATCGTGCGATTGCCTTACTGTTTTCAAAGGTCAGCACGTGAGGTCAAGGAGATATCGATTTTCTCTCAATTTGGCACGTCAGACAAGTGCGGACGGCTGCAGCGTGGTTTGCGCCTGTGGCGTGACGATTTGGAAGAAATAAATATCAGCGGTGAACGGTAATTTTGTGGAGTGATACTACAGTAGAGGAGTACACTCGGTGCGGATAGAATTACGCAGAATCGCGTTTCTGTTGAGAAGGGATAGTGAACATACACGCTTGAAAGGTTTCACTCATTTTCTTGCGTATGCGACCGCAGAGTGGGGCTGTGATCGGTAGAGGTCCTCTCGGCACAATTCGAGAGAATTAGTGTAACCGTAGAGAGACAGACACACACGTTCGTATCCGTATGTCACATTGTATACTGCAGTTGTATGATCTTGTTACGACTGCACTCAATTTGTGAGAGTCTAGTGACTGTCTAGGACCAAATCGCGAAACCCTGTGACACTACGAGGTGTCACCTGTACAGATATAGTGTCCAGAGAAAGGGTCAGGGTGTAGAATCATTCATAGACATTGCGACATGTTTAACGAAGATGAAGGTCCTTGCATATACGTATGAGTGACCGTGTAGATATTTCTACGTATGTATCATATTTACACCAACACACATGGGTTTTCCCCCAATTCGCCATCTTTCTGTGCATATATATATGTATATATATATATGTTTTAGTGTATCCTGTCTATTTACGCTAGGGGTTGCCATGGGAGTTTTTTTATAAAGAGGTGGAGGCTTACTTCTGTCTAACGCCGGGCGTATCAATGAATATACCCATATATTGTTTTTTTCTGCATTAACCGTGACGCTGCTGCATGCCGTGTCTACACGGTGCTAACTCGGCACGCCGTGGACTGCGATAAGCGTTGCTAGATTTTTTTTGGATTTCCGGTATTCCGACATTTTACATTCCAAGTGCGATGTAATTGATGATGATGCTTGTGGTTTTTGAGAAGGAATGTTGACAGGCGGATGTCATCGAGAAACAGAAACTCTGCTGACTGCTAGGACGCAGTTTGCCTTCGTTAGAACGCGTTGCTTACGTTTATGAGTGTAAGCTAGTAGAAGCGCTGCTGATTCTATCATGCATTGAAGGCTTGCGTATTGACTTCGTGTCGTTTGAGTTTGTCGTCTGACCACGTAGTCAGTGGTGATGTGGCGCTGCTAGTTGTCTGGACGCTTCGTGGACATTCGGGCATTGCAGGCAGTGCGTTTTCCAAATATTCCTGTGTCATCTAAGCAGTGCATATCTGTGTGTGATGGCGCGTGGAATTACGTACGGGCCCGCTCCTCGGACACTTGTGATGTAGTGTACCACGGAGTTGTCAGTGATAACTTGCGGTTTTTCTGCAGGTGACGACGAAGAATACTCTTGTCTAAAGTCCTGTGGCTTCGCTTCGTTTGAACACCTAATGCACTCCCGCTGTTTGGTGAAGTGCAACTGCATGCAAGTGAGTACCGAGAGACATACGAATTC
The DNA here is from genome assembly GCA_000727475.1 of Sarcocystis neurona. Taxonomy (NCBI): domain Eukaryota; phylum Apicomplexa; class Conoidasida; order Eucoccidiorida; family Sarcocystidae; genus Sarcocystis; species Sarcocystis neurona. The sequence continues at coordinate 3,148,613 of KL647294.1, read as the reverse complement.
GCCGCTGGGAATCCGCACGTATACGCTTGCACATCATTCTCCGCCTTCTGGCTACCTGTAAGCGCTGCCATCATGCCAGTTGATTGAAGTGTCCGCAACTGGTTAGGCGGACAAACACGAGGGGCCGCACTCGTGTAACACGAACAGCTGCTTTTGAACAGCACTGCAGGCATGTAGGTGTGGAGCAGGCCAGTTGCAGGTCTATGTGTATTGTGTGGATATATACGTATATATATATATATGCATGTGTGTACGATGACTTGTTTAAAAGGACGCGTGCGTTCGTAATTTCAGTATCCGAAGATCAGGTGCAGGCGAGTGAGGTGAGTGGATTCATCAGGGACCGTCACTCCGAGTGGACACGCCCCGTTATACTTGGATTCTAGGTTGATAGATTTACGTGTACATGCAGTCTGCACCTACGGAGGCCAGTTTGTGGACTTGTGAATACAAGTCTGGGCAAATCTTTTAATTTTTGAGGGATGGTGACTTGTGAGCATGCACGTAGTTACACGTGTGATATGACTTCGTCCCGGCGACTGCGTTTACTGTTTTTAAAGGAAGTATGCCGACGTGTTTTTGTGTGTATGTATACATACACATATGTATACATATATACGCACGCTGAATTACTTGTGGTTGTCTACTTGAGATGGGTGACTGCGGTGATGGCTGACTCTGCGACGGCGTGCAGATGGGCGAGCAGTCAGTCAGAAGCCTCGTGTTCAGCTCTCAGAGTTTTAGATGATGTCAAAACGTACAAATTATCACGGTGCCTACCGGTCACAGACGTCACGGAGTGCCCTTATTGTGTTCTGTACTGCGTGACGTGCTGTAGCATTCGACACTTCAGGTCGCACAAATGTGTTACCTTGCGAAACACTTGATTTACAGCAAGCCTTTGCGCGCGCGGATGCGTCTGCAACTGTATTCATGTGTAAGCGTAAACTCGTTGTAAGCGTGCAAGTGTTTCGCACATACGTGAGTGTGTCTCCTTGTGTGACTTCACGTGTGCCACGTGTTCAGAAAAATACTGCTTTCCTGATCAGCATGATACGCGGTGGGTGAGCGTATTGTATCTATGTGGCCTTATCTGGTTTGTGCAGGATCTAGTAAGCTCAACCTGCTTTCCGAATTGCCCTCAAGCTACGCAAGCTGCTCTGGAAGAGGCCAGGCGAGACGCGTGCGAGGCGGAACAGAAGAGGAAAAAAAGGAAATCCTGACTGGATCAGTTTGATTAGAGTTACACTGCTTTCAGTTTTGCTAAGAGGTGGAGACCTTCACTGTAGCCCCGAGATGGTCCTTGCATGTGTGGACATGATGCGGATTTTGTATGAAGCTCTTATTGGTCCAGCTTCTTCCACCATTTTTTTTGGGAAGTGCGCTGCTGTCACTTTGTGGATCACAAATGTTTATATAGCAGCATCGCATTTTCACGTGTAAGGCTCGCTAAACAGTTGACCAGCTGCGTAGAGCACTGTTGTCGCGTTTCGCTGGCGCGAGCGTATTTTGCGTCGCCCCCGGACGTAGGTCTTGCTGTATTGAATGTGTTTAGGTACCTGAGCTCATCCATTCTTGTGGCTGTAGCCGTAACCACAAGAAGCGCACGTTTTGTTGAGAGCACTTCCCCCAATTTTTGGCTGTTCCACAGAGCTCTACAGAAAAGAAAAAAATTATATCCGCGGGAGAATGGTTTACAGGCATATCAACCCTTTCGAGATTTTGTGTTTTCACTAAGATATTCTTTCAAAAAGGGGTTCTTTGCTCCGCTCGGTGACATCCTTATATGAACCGGAAACGCTTTCTGTATTTAGCATAAGTCACAGGGTTGTCACAGACGAAGATTTTACGGTTCTAATCCTGCTATACGTATGTGGGTCCTTTTTTTTACACTGACTAGCAAGGCGGTCACGAACGGACCTTTTAAGCGTCTATTCTGTACAAATGTCAATGCAACAGTCCAGCACACGATATTATCAAAGTAACGTCGTCTGGCGATGGCGACTGAAGGAGGTTTCCACGATAGCATGAAACAACTACGAAACGGGTGTCGGGTGTACACACACTGTCCGTTTTTTCGGAAGCAAAATTATACAAAACTCGATATTGTAATAAAGTTAGGACTCGCCCACATACGGAGTGCAGGTCTTACTCCCCGCTGTACTTCCGCCTTGCATCGCTTCCTCCACGTATTTGCATGTACTTCACATTTTGCAGAAACACGCGACGGTGTCCGGCACCCTTCGCAAAAACTACTGTAAAAAGTGTAGACAAGTCACACACAATTCTTCCATTGCAGGAGTCGATCGCTGTAGGCGACACTCGGTAACGATGAAATTACACAGCATTAAATGTAAGTAGTGACGTGGCTGCGCGCCCTAATCAACTGTGGTTCTTTGCAACAAACAAGGGATTTCGCAGTTCGAAGAAACAACGGTATCATGCTTACCTTGCAGGCCCTGCACCGCTTCCGTACCGCGTGGGCGAACATGCCAGGTGCACTGGTCATAAAAGCTACCGTGCAGAAGGCACTTGGGGTTGACAACCGATTGCGTCTCTCTACATGAAATGAAGCACGCTGTTCGCAGGAGCTTTGCGGTTGACCTGTCACGACAACAGCCATATCATTTGCTCGGATGCAAGAAGCTGCTGCATTAGTCTCTTACCGCTCTACTGCGCGCTGCTCAGCTCGCTCTTTGGGTACTAAGTAGATCTTTCTTCAGAGTGGGGCTGCGGGATCGAAACAACAGCGTTGTGCCCCAGGTGAAATGTTCTCTCGGTAAGTTTTGTTGCCAGGAAACATCAACAGGTACCGCTACCGCTTGTCGTCCTGTGGAGCGCCTGCCGGTACACGTCGGTGTCCGCGCACCACGTTCCCCGTTGTACTTCCTGGGGTAACTGGTGTGCTGTTACGTGCGGCGCCTCCCAAAGTGATTCAACACGCGGCTTTACGTGATAAATCGTAAACCGGAGTCTCGCCGACGGAAGGTCATACAGATTCGTAGGTTCTTCTAGCGCGTTGCTGCACATTTGAACGATCTCTTGTAGTGAATGCCAACGAAGACAACAAAATAAAGTGTGGATAGTGCCTTTGCTTGCCATGTGGTGGCAATGTTCTTAGCAGGGCTGAAAGGAAAGAACCAGGAAAAACATTTGCAGCCCACAGGTGACTGTCACGGTGACTATATCCAACCGTCAACACAACCGCTACGCGGGAAACAAAATCGACACCAGAGGCTACCGCTCTACTCAGGTGCGTGAGAACTGCCGAAAAATTTTGGGCAAACTGGGTCTGCCTCACCTGTAGGGCATACCTGCGGACCTGGATGTTCATTCGTGGCTATACTGGTGGGTGTATACTGTTGTGTGTATACCGCAGTGGGCAGCGTAGCTGCCCCTTCAACCTTCGTCTCACGCTGCAGTAGTGAGAAGGCAGAATCAGTTCTTTGAACGAAGAGCTTGCACTCCGGCGACTCCGCTAGCGAATTAGCGGCCAACGGACTACGCTCTGCCAGTGTTCGCGTGCTGCACAAGGAACAACGGAATAAAATACCACGCGTCATACGCAGATGCGGCTGCAACACTCATCTTGACTGCCCCTGCCTAGATTTTGCACTTCGTTGCCTTCAAACCTTCATGTACGATCACCGTGCAACGCGTCACTCGCTAAAGACAGGGAAAAACCACTTTCCAACTGTAGTGTGCCTGGGTAAAACTGAGTCCAGCGTGCCTTGACCTTCTGTAGTGTGGCTGGCGCAGGTCCACACGTGCATCTCTATGGTCGCTACGGAAGTAGTTGTAGGGACTCTTTGATGGAGCAGCACACTTCAAGCGTGCCACTCACACCATCGTGCCCTTGCCACTTTTGATTCCAGGCTCCCTGCAGAGAGCAGGAGCCACTGTGCTTGGGTGTTCAGCAAGCAGCTACAAAATGGTGAGATTTTCCGTTATTTCATCATTTACTTTGGCGCACAGTGCTTGGAAGGAAGCACAGCATCTACACAAGGAGCTTACCTCGAGCATGTGTCCAAGAGCCTCCTCTCCCTGGCGGCCTAAAACGGTCGTGAGGGCGAGCGCTGTACCCAGCCCCTGCAGCAGGCATACGAACGCAGCTAGACGTGGTCAACAAACAAGTAAGATCGCTGAAACATCTCGCGTCACTCCGGAGTGCACCATTTAGGGATTCTGGCAATTCTTTTGGTCTTCCCGCACTCGTGTCTGCGTTGCTCAGCCTACTCGCATTCAGGATGCTCGTGTGTTCGCTCAGCTTCAACCCGATATGGCCTGGTTGCCTCACCTTGGCGATCTTTTCGCCTCGTTCCACCTGTGCCTCCATATCGTGGACTGCTTGCAAAGAAAACTCCCACGTTGCAAAACCTTCAATTTGCCTTAATCCCTAGGCGGAAAGAGAGGCGAAGGCGAATAATTTGGAACTAAAAGAAAGCGTACAGTCGTGGCACCTTCTAAAGGTGATGAATGAACAACGTTGACAAAGTAATTTCTTTGAAAGGAACGAGGCGACGTTCTCAGTGACAGTGAGAGTCCGAAGAGTGGGTGTGGTCCCCTTCTATACGAATATTTAGTCAGTGACGCATATCTTGCACACACCCGCTACTTGAAGACGCACGTGTGATCCGTCTATCCGACAGAAATATCATTTAAATGGATTAATATGTGGGAGGCTTCGAGCGGAAACAGGTGCATATGGATTTATCCACTTGAGCAAAATGTGGGGATCACAGTCAGTTGTACCACGGTCAACATTATGCGTACTAGTAGACACCGATGCAATACTTTGCTCTATGGCAATGCCTACTGTGGGCGCACGAGCACGGCGCACAGAATTTTTGATTTCTCACATCTAGTGTGCACCACGTGTCTTGCACTTGCGCGCCTCCAGAGGGCGGCCCTGCCAAGTGATAGGGTGGTAGGTGTGTACCTCCTGATTAGGAATTTTAGGTTCTTTGCACTCGCATATGGCGTTGTTCATGGATCTCCCAGGGATAACCAGCGTGTGTCTGAACACCCAAAAGTCTCTTGTTTCTGTGAGCACCAGTCCACAATGGTCGACCTCGTCTTCCGACGTTGGAAGAAGATTCGTGTCGGCAGTCGTTTGAACCTCGGTGCCGTTCGTGTGTCGCCCTTTGCCTTTTAACACGTAGCTCGTTGTGGCACACAGAGAGTTCGTCATAGAGACAAAGTGCGCTCGGCATTTCTTGTCCCACTCGTGATTGTTTAGATATGGCCTGGAAGCAATTCATCCACATGGTCTCAACGCATACTAGCAGTCAGATGCGAATGGATCACTAGAGGCACATGACGGTCTGTAATCCTTTTTCGTCCTGTGACAACGTGTGTGACTTGAAAGTACACGTGGCACAATAGGGAGCGGCCCTTCGAAGACGACATCAGTAGAAATGACATTCGTGATGCTTCTGTCGTCGTCCTTTCTGTAAATGTGTTACCAAGAAGCGACTACGGCAAAGATTGCATCAGGCACTTGTGTACGTCACTTGCTCTACCGCGGAGAATAACTATTCTCCAGGATTTGACTGTCTGCCCACTGGGCGTATATTTCATACTAAGAGGCGCCGCGTGCCCTACATGCAGAGCCCCGGCTTCCCACGCAGAACTCGTCACTAACTATAAAAGAGCAAGATATAATAAGGATGTCACCGTATGTGGGCATTTGCCCGCTTCCGTTTCAGGGATAGTACATTTATGTGCCGGTGACTTCTGACTTCTACGGAATGCCGTGCATTCAGCCCAGTGCTTAGGCTGCTGCTCGCTAGATGTTTCTGACCAAATGGCCATAGGCCTCTACACGTACGGTCGTTCCTTCCACTTTTCAGTGGCGTTTTCCGGGACGCAGCAGGTCATGCCTTCGGTGGCGCATGCCACGGTAGGCTTTTCCATTCCTGGAGGGGGGGGGAGCTCCTGTTTCTGCTGCCCCAGAAACGGGAGCTGCAGGTGTTTCATGCCCCGGTTGCGAAAAAAACCTGATGCGTACAGCTGCTGACCCGCGTCAAGAAGTTGCTGGAGCGGAAAGGCTTGCATTAGAGCATTGCCAGTCTGCATAAGGCCTTGAGCCGTCTGCAGAATTGAGGAGGCTGTACCTGCTATTGGCGTCGTGATAGAGGGCAATGGTGGCAGAGCTGAGAAAGCTGTTATTGACGGCGGTGCCGAGGGCAGCGGCACTAAGGGAACCCCCGCACCAACCGCTGTTGTTGCAATAGCTGCAGGAGTTAGTGCATGTGCGACGTTTGATGCTCCAGTAGGTGACGGTCCTAGCGGTGTACTTCCCGCTACACTAGAAACTGTTAGACTGGAAGCAACATCTGCCAAGCCACCATAAAGTTCTCCGTTGACAAAAGCACCGCTTGCTGGCAGAATCGCACTTCCAGAAGCAAAAGCAGCCTGTTGACCTGTGAGTTGTAGTCCGCGCGGATCATTATCGAAAAAGAGTCGTTGAGTGTCAGTAATGTCCGCCCATCCATTTTGTAACAGTTCTGCTTCCTCGCCCCTTTGCATTGAAGGGGGTTCACTGGGGACGAATGGTTGCTTGAATTGGGGCAACCCGGGGACTCCTCTATTTTGCAGACTGGGTTCCATAGTCTGCAGCCGTGCTTGGTGTCCAAGAGACTCACCACCCTGTGAAGACTTGTTGAGAGCTTCGGGCTCTTTAATAAAAGTAGGCTGCTCTTCTAAGTCCGCACTTTGTGCGGAACTTGTAGCCGCTGTGTGTTGGGCTGAGACGGTAGAATAAGAAGGTTGTGCAGCATGTGTGCTCGCGTACTGCTTTATCACCAGATAGGGTTTGCTTTCGCTGTCTGAGATGGAATGGAGTGGTGCGCTTGCGGTTGCCTCGCCTGCTACTGCATTCTGCTGAATTGTTTGTTCCAGCGGTACACTGTGTTGCGTCTGCGTGGTCCACTGTTGCTGTTGCGCCTGGGCAGGCGTAGAATGCGCTGATTGAGAGAATTGCTGCTGCTGACGTCCCCAGTTCTGAGGTGTAACTTGTGCAGAGCTGGCGCCAGCTAGCTCGAGCGGGGAAGGTGAAACGTAACGCTGCGACAGAGGTGTGCTCACTTGCGACAGCTGTTGCGCACGTGCCTGGGCTCCGCCTCCAGTCTCTACCATAGAGCACGTGATGGGAGCTGAGATATACCCTGCGGCTGGTATCAGACTTTCTACCGTAGCGTACTGGTAACAGAGTCCGACCTCTGTCAAATAAGAGGTAAACCTACACGGCGCCGCAACAGGCCTGACTGTCGCGTTGCTACTATACACGAATGACGCATCTGCTGGACCAGGGGACGCGCTTAATACGGATAGTTCTGTTCGCGGTGTGACTGCAACTGCAGCTGCAGTTGTTCGACAAGCAGCCTGACAAGAAGCAAGAGAACTGCGGCGATCTACGACACTTGCCAGGCCTTTATACCGCACGCCCGAGAGCACGCACTGTTCCTGAAGACCAGCGTGAGAGAAAACTTTTTCTGCTGCAGTCGGCGAGGCCGGCACACCTGGAACTGCTGCTGGCAGTGTGGAGGCGGCGGCAGCAGCTGCGATCTCAACAACAGCGGCCGCTGAAGCCAGCGGATTACGCTGGGCAAGTCTGCGAGTCGTACCCGCTTTGTTTTCGGCGAGCGGGATCTCGGCAGCAGCGACTGATGAAGCGAGCCGACTGCGCCGGGCAAGTCTGCGAATCCTGCTCACTTTTTCTCCGATGCTTGGTATCGGAGAAGCAGTCGTCGACGAAGCCAGAGGATTGCACTGGGCAAGTCTACGAATCCTGCGCGCTTTTCTTTCGGTGAGTGGTATCTTTGGTCTGAGAGCAGACGCCTCCTCTGAAGTATGAGAAGCGTGACAGATTGTCACGGTCGGCGCAGTCATCTTTCCGCCGTCGACTTTCAGGGGTAGGGGCGCTTGCCTTCTTGTGGCATAGGCACGGGAAAGCACTTCTGAATCGGCACCTGCTTTAACCGGAGACACTTTCTTTTCAGCGATAAAGTCGTGAACGGCCTGCCCTTGACTACATCTCGTACAGACGGCACCCCCTTCGTTCAGCCCCCCATCATGGATGCTTTTTGAAGCGTCGGCAACCCATTCCGCGCGTTGTCCTCCATTTTTAATAGATTTTATGTGAGTAGACTCAAAGGCTCCATTTGACGTTGAACGGGCTTCAGTTCTGCCAAAGGGCCTGAAGAATTCGACGTGACCAGGCAGCTGGCGTTCAGTTGACTTGAATAGGCTCTGCTGAAAGGATTGATCCAGCAGAGCCGTCCTACTGTTTGATTCTTGAGGTACGGCACGCCCTACTCGGCTGACTTCATCTTTTGAAGAATCAGTATGCGGCTCTCTTTCGGGGACGAGGATGGGCCTCAATTGTACCCCGGCAGCGTCACCGACACGCCCATGATTTCTACTTGCCACTGCCAGTTTCCTGACCGGACCCGCACACGTGGCACTCAACTTCTCACCAGAGGCCCTGTGGAGTGAGGTGGCGTCGACCGGAGCATTCAGAAAAGCAGGGGGAGTCAAGCTGATGGTAGATGGGACACCTCCGCTAAGTGGCTTCTGCAAAAGGTCAATCGTTGGCCTTTTCTGCTGCAGCAAGAGCGCAGGGGCTGATGCATTGTGGAAGGTGGAAGCTGCGACGTTGTTGGGCTCAGACGGCTGCCGATGTCGCTGCTGCCGCTGATGTCGCTGCTGCAGCGGATGCCACTGGTGTTGCTGATGCCTCTGGGAACCGTCGATGTCAAGCACTTGTGATTCAACGTGTGTCGGTGAAGCTGGGCGCATGCTGTTTCCTTGACTTTGAATGCGTGTGTGTGGCAGCCCTCTTGGCGATAAGACACGCTCGAGCGAAGCTACGTGCGGTGTTGAATGAGACCGCGTGTTGTACAGCGCCGCCGGTTTAAAATGGTGGACGGGTGCGACCTGCGGCGGCGTCGGCCTTTGTTGTCCGACGCTCGAGTTTGGCAGCCACATGTGCCCTTGTTGATCTTGCTGTCGCACTGGGTGGGGCACCAAATGGAGCCGCTCGCTAGTGTCCAGCGTCTCGTGTGGCTTCAACTGAGCATTTGCTGCAGTCCACGTCGGCAGGATTACATTTGCATGAGCTTGCCACTGCGTGGGATGAACTTCTTCTCGAAGACTTACCACACGTGTAGCCGTTGTGGTCCCCCGGGAACCACGCTGATTTGTCAATGGGAGTGTGTCACTGTCGTCTTGCGCGTGGTTGTCAGGTAACAGACGAGCTGCAGCACGTGTATGTTCTGTCCCGTGGAGGTTTCCATCCAACATGGTCGACTCTGCTCCTGAAGCAAATTGCCCATAAACCGCCGCGCGATCTGGTGCCGCGCGATCTGCTGCCGCTCGATCACCTGCACGGTAAGCAGCTTGGATCACGCGCTGCTGCAGAGGTTTGAAGAAAGGAAACTGTTTCAAGCCAGCAATGCCGCGTTCTTGCCGTTTCACAAAGCCCAAGGCTGCGTCGAAGCCAACATTCAGCACATCGGTAAGCACCTCCATCAGCTGAAGCTGTTCGGTGCTCAGCACGTCCCGCAGATCTATCGTCTGCGTCGTGTTCTCAGTAGGCGGTAGAGAGTAAGATGATTTCGGCGAAGTTATCGAGTTTCGATTCGTGCTCAGGCGCTGCGTTGACGGCTGCTCTTGCGTTTCTGGCGGCGGTGTCCCCTTTGTAGTTACTGAGCTCCGTGTCTGATGATAGCCCCAAACACTCGGCGAACCCTTACGTGAAGATGCAGGACTCTCTTCTCTTCCAGAAGAAGATGAGCTAGGATTGTATTCCATACCCTCCAGCAACTCTCCGCCGACAACGTGTGCATTGTCTGCGACCTCAGCTTGCGTTGCGATCTTGCTTTGCAGTCGCGGATCTGGGGCTGTCGTGGCCGCCTGGTTGAGTGTGTCAGTGACCTCTTCTAGAGTGTTGATGAACCTGGAATGCCATACATAGCGCCAGATCAATGATTTCAGCATGCGTAGAGAGCTCCATAAAATGCTTGTACTCGTACCTTCGTCTGCCGCTGTCAAGACGGCTTACTACTGGTGCACACTGTTGGAGCAAGGCTGCATTACGCGCGTTACATGGGCCAAAGTGATAATAATTCATTGTTACGCCGAGCAGCGTCGTTTTACTTTAGACTCACATAGAGGAGTTTGCTAGCAGCTGGCAGAAAAGTTTGCTGGGTGGGTAGGGACGGATCTACTGGATGACCTGCATCTCGACCGTATGCGACTAATGCTGCATTGACAGCTTCCTACGAAGACTGACTGAGTTCTAAAAAGAGTTCGCAACGGTATAATTTGGCGCGAGACTTGTGGTACCTTGCTTGTGTGACACTCGCTTACATAGCGAGCCAATGGTGCTGTGAACCTGATGGAATGTTGCAGAGTATGATGTTTCCCCTGTACTAGACAAGAGAACCACGGGTCTGACACATGCGGTCGATGCGAAAGTTGTGATGACTTACTCAGCGAGGGAGTGATGAGGGTTATTTCTGCGGTACGCTGCGAAGTCTAGAAGAGCCTTTGTAGCAACATCACTTCCTGCTTGCAGTTTCTGGTTCAGTGCTTGAATGCCGTGGAGCAGCGAGGTTGCGCCGTATGTGGCAGGGTTGACTACGTTGAGTATTGCACTGCGTAGAGTGTCGTCAACCAGCTGCGTCGTATGTCCCACTGCAGTGCCCACAGCGTTGGAAACTCTGGCCCCGACAGCCGTAGGGGAAACGGGACCTGCCATTAAAGGAGACGTTATAATGGCACTAGATACGTAGGCAGCCGGAGTTGGGGTGTGCCTAGTGTGTGAAGAGGGATAGAATGGTGCCATTGTAACGCCGGAGTAGTGGTACATCCGGCCGGTCTGGCTGGGACCTGTAGGAGCATTGCGCGTGGATGCAGCAGCTGGCAGAAAAGTTTGCTGGGTGGGTAGGGAAGGATCTACTGGATGACCTGCATTTAAGGGCAGGTGCCCTAGCGGGGCTGTGACAGTCAGTGTTTTTATGGCCTCTTGTGAATCATACACGCTAGCTTCTGGCGGGCTGAACGAATGAGGTAGGAGAGGGGGATCTGTGTTCCCACCCAAATTCACTGGGACAACAGGGGCGTGGTAGACTGGTAGCTCAGAGGACGCAGACACGGAAGACGATAAGGTTTGAGGTAATTGCATGCGAAAAGAAGACGCTACGGGGGACAGAGGTTGCGGTGGGATGGGTGAAGAGAGAGCTGTTAGCGGAGGCGGCGACGAGACTGGTACTGCGGAATGCTGCGCTGCGGCTGCTGCTGACCTTGCGGCGGCTGGCCCAACGGGTTTCGACTCACCATCGGTTCTTTCTCCTGCTGCACTGTTGATGAAAGTAAGAGAAACCAGTGTGGCATCAGTCTCACCGGAAGGACGCATGTGCACCGATAATGGCGGCACCGTAACAGGCTGTTGCAGGACTGACTCTGTGTCACGCGGATGTCCTACTGTGGAAGAAAGATCCACATGTGCGTTCTGAAGCATTGTAGCCAGCAGTAGCACCTGGTCTTTCCAGGGAAGCTCACCAAATAAATGGTCCACTAAATGGGTGCTGTTGAGAGCAACATCATTCTTTGTGTTCTCCGTGGTCAGGCGCTTCGGGCCAACTGTAACTGCTGTAGGAGTAGCTGCTACAGCGTTTGGGCCGTCTTCTGTCGGCGCTGGTGGGTGGAACTGTTGCACCATTGGCTTATCCACGTTCCCGCCGAACGATGAGTCTCCCGAAATGTAATTTGATTTGCTTGCCTCCACTTCACCTGAGAGTTGAGACATGGGCACTCGTCCTGCTCTGGCTTTATCAGCGAGTTCATCTCGACTGCTGCAGTCAGTCTCCTTCTCAAGACCCGAGCTTATTCCCCCCACCGACGCCGCTGCTGTTCCTGTTGGTGCATCTTCCAAGATACTTTTTGTAGCGATGTCATAAGGTGTAAGGAAATCGTCTCTTTCGCCTGCAACGAGTCTACCGTCCTTTGTGTCGTCCGCAAGCCCCTTTCGAGCGAGATACACAAGAGCGGGGGATAGCACTAACATCTTGACTGCATATGCAGTCAGACCTCTTGCAGGGCAAGGCCTACGTTTTTGTTGAGTTCTCGCAAACTCTTTCAGCCGGCAGTTCTGCGCCATTATGCATGACGCGACAGTGCGCAGCAGCGTACAACTGGGAATGCAGCACGGGCAGGACCAATACCAGTATCGACCGCAACAGCAGTGCCTGCAAGCAAATGCGCGCCAGCAGAGTTGGAGCCGTCAAGTGTGAGGTGGCTCCGGGTGATGTTCTTCCACTGGCTCCCGAGAGACTGGAACACCTCGGTTTGGCGAAAGAAAGCCGAACTTCTAGTGAACAGCTTGCGAGTGTGGACCAACAACAGCTGCGCCCCTCAGCATACTCTGCCTTCCGACGCTTCGTCGCAAGGCCCTCACGATTTGAAGAAGGTACCGCTGCGGGCTCAAGCTATCCAACTGGTCGCGGAAATCTTGGCGCAGCAGCGTGCAGCGACGGATGTGAGAATGAATTTGCACGCGATAACGCAAGGCCTGGCAGTGTTTTCCCGTACACGCGCCGTCCAATTATGACACCGCACACTTTCGTGGCTTCAGCTCGTGCGTACAGGCCGAGCGTTTGGAAAAAGTCGACTTACGAACAGAACAAGTCTCTGCCAACAAATCAGGTAAGATTCCGTTTGTGAACGGGGGACGTTTCGGTGAGCAGGAGTAAGAAAAAATCACGAAAGAGAAAAAATTCCTTCTGCGTGGCAGTCCAGCCGGATTTAGACAGTAAGGCCCATGCTCTTGCCGCGGAAAGACACACACACTTCAACGTGCAGGACGCCAGATGGAAACCGATACGGTATGCGACTGTCTAAAGCAGCGTAGCTGACCTCTGCGAAAAAGAAAAACAACCTCACGCTTCATAACAGTTCGAATTTAGAGAATGAGCTCTATGCTGTCGCCGCTGAGCGGGAAATTCGAAAGTGGCCAAAATACAACGTGGGTACCGATACAATATGCGAATGTCTAGGACAGCTCAACCTTGGAGCATTTGAACTGTTCTTTCGCGAACACGAAGGTGAGACGCAGACCAAACATTGTTTACGAACGTGAAATAGTCATATGTAAACGCGCAACCTTCTGTTCGTCCCTAGGGAGAAAGAGAAGATGAGGTCTTTTTGTGCGTGGAACACTTGCCTGGCGGCCACCTGAAATGAAATCGAGGTCGCTCAACTAAGTTGTACTGTTAGTTTGCAGCCACATGGTAGGACGAATGCGCGTACCAGCCCACCACGCGAGTACGGGGAGAGGTACACAGATATTTCAATATAGATGCACGTACCCTAACTACAGAGGAGGCCTACAAGCGTCTACGGAAATGGCGTTCTGTCCACCCGCCGTACGGCTGCGTTTCCCTGCACTACTCATATAGTGGTGTGCAGCGTTTTCCAGCATAAATAGCTTGACAGAGTGAAACACCACCATCTGTGACATTAGGAAACTGAAACCTCACCAACGGAAGGCCGCTGCCTACGCTTCGCAACGGAAGAATGGCTTGAACGCTTTGGTTTTTGACAGCTGTCGTAAGACCCTTTTTTTAAAGTCATTACAACAAATAACAGAATGGTCTCCTCGCATGTTCACCCTTGTTTGCGGGGCCGAAAAACCGAACCAACCGCTGGCTTGACTGGTCAAAATTATACTTTGTAGACTGTTGAAGGATACGCGGATCCAGGTGGGGAGCACAAAGGTCGGCACAGCTGTGGGTTCAAGCTTGTGCGGCGGAAATCTCGTGCTCTAGACAAAAAAGGAAAACGCAGTTAACGAAATAAGAACTGTTCAACAGTTGAGTGGAGGAAGGAGGCCTTCTGCGTATACAGGGAAGCTATCGTGTCAGGCTGCCATTCGTCATGGTACGTAACCCCCCCCCCGCATCAAAAACGGGTCCATCCTAGTGTAAGTGTCAGCAGTTGAGTGACCGACAACCTGCGTCGACGCGTTCTGACATGATTGTAATCAGAGAGAAATACGCTAGTACGCTTGTTCAGAATGACCTATACGGTCCAGGGCGTGCTCAGCTATCTCGTCCGGTTCTGTTGTGGATAAAAAAGAGTTTTGGAGGTGTAGAGCATAGCAGGTTTACCGTCATCAGTCATTCACTAGGTGGCAGGGATTTACTAGTTGTTGACGTGATCATCCATCCTGTATTCGGCACAAAGACATGAATGTTTTTGACAGTTCCGTGTTTATCAACGTAAAGTGACCTGTGTTCTATGCCCACAAAATGTGAAGCTTCACAGCTTTCTATGTGCTAAATTGCACCGCCACCTGCGGTGCCCGTCGAGATAGACTAATTAATAATAATAAAACCAGCGGTTTTAGCCATCTGCCAACAACGCTTGAAGGCAACGTGCTCCGCTGCAAGACCTGTCCAGCACGTCCTCCGCGTGAATTTGCTCTGCCGTAAAGAACCCATGATCTGCACAAAAATCTGCCGGTGGTTCAAGGTGAGCCCCGACTTCCCCATTGAGTACCAGATGCGCCTATACAAATCACGAAACATTCAGCTGCAGCACTTAACGTTTCGTAAGGCATCCGGATACAGCTTACACGCATTTTTTCACCTAAACCGAAAAACCTCTATTTAGGGTCACAGTTTCGCAAGGAGGTCTGCGGGGACGAAATACTACCTGTACGATTGTCGCGAGGAATCTTCGCTCGACCAGTGAAGGACGCCGTCGTCGGCTCAACGTGGCATCTGTTATCCACCAAGCTTGGGTAATTCCTTTCATCTTCCGGCCCAACCGCATGGACTGTTGTTAACAAGCCCGCCTTACCATAGGAGCTTCCCGACAGCGTTGTGTTGCATACAGTCCCCGTTGATGATGAATTTTACGTCGTCGGTTGAAGACTGCATGCTTTGCTAAACGTCTTGCCCGTGCCTCCAGGAAATCCCAGTTTTCCAGTTTCAGTACGACCGGAGACAGCAGGTTATTGCTAGCGTCTAATTAGTTAATCGGGCTCAACCGAGGGCCCTGTTTTGCAGATCGGTAAATGGTCACTTAAGTAGACTCTAGACTTATTCTGTTAGCACCACACGTAAGGGCACAGGTCACCGCTAGAGGTGATGGCTTCTTCAAAGGGCACGATCCGACACGTGAGCTTTTTCCTTGCGCAGTTGACTCGTCTTCGAGAAAGCAATATTTTCCAAAGTCTCCAACAGTAACTGGAGTTACAGTCGCATCCCAGCTCGCGTACAGAATTCGGTTCTCTGTGGACGTTATTGTATGTGCCTACAATGGCATCCAATGCGACGTCGAATTCGCAATTGCACAGCATACAGTCACGACTTTTCAAAAGCCTCCGGGTGTGTCCGTTTCGTCTGCAGGTACATATGTGTATTCACTTGCCTGTAGGATTTCCCCCTCATTAGCCGTTTACTGGCTGCGCTAGTATCCGTGAGTCTAGGCAGGTGACACTGATTTTGCAAGCAAGAGCAGGCATGGCCCTTCAACGGCATAGGCCGGTCCTCACCCCAGCGCTCGCGGAGTGGTACGTGAAGCTCTCGGTCGACCGAACATGGCTTAGCCAGGGTGTATACGATAAAGGTGCAGGCAAGTTCGTCGAAGGTACGTTGTCGCATGCCATTTGTGTACGTGCCACAGACATTATATGGAACATGGAGGTGACATGCAGATCCTAAACTGAGCCAGTTCCCTAAGTTCGCAGTTGTGACTAAACGGTCCGGTTCACAGCGACGGCGGCCAGTGTCGCGCTCACCGATGTAGGTTGGAGGAATATCCTACTGATATGTTCCAAATCACAGCGAGGGCAGCCAATGGCGCGCTCGCCTATGGAGACAGGAGGAGCTGTCTCCCTGTATTCCCAGGAAGTTCGTGTCGAAATTGGTCATCCTTGCACCCATCGTTCGTGGTGGTGTAGACCGGAGTCAGCAGCCCCTGGAGACCCTTGTGTAATCTGCTGCGATACACTGCACCACGCAACCTCGTGGTGAAACATAGCTCCATACATTCGTGGGCAGTGTCCCCAGAAATGGAACTGTAGATCCCATATCGGAAAGAAGAAACAGACGCTCACAAACCCGCATTCGCGCACGGCTAACTTCAGTGTTTGTCGCACAACACATGTGCAGGACCCCAGATGTAAACCGTAAACCGCGTTCTGACTGTTTTTCCCCATCCTTTGGTGCGCCGCGAATTTCGAATCACTTAGCACTACCGTAAAGTGTGAACAAGACACCGCTTCACTATGAGCGCTCTACCGCGGCTAGCCCCCCTGCACGAAATTGAGGAAGCGACGGTCGTACGCGTGCGCGCTTGCGTGCTTCCGCCGGGACTAGCTCGCAATGCAGCTCGCAATGCTGCTCGCATGCTTCACCTTGCGTGTAGCAGTTAGAGGCCGTTGACTCCTGTTTCACAAACTTCGTCTCGACACTCAATAGTCACCGTCAAAATCTTCACCATCGCGTAATTAATGACTTCATATCATCTTTGAACGAGCGGAGTGATCGGGATGCGTTTGCTCGTCAAATAGCCCTGACCGCCGCTACTACACCAGGGCCCGCTGTGTTGCTGGAAATCTTCTGTTGGCATACTTAAACAGCGTGGACACGGCAAGAGTAGGCGGTCAGAAGTCGTACTCCACTGCCTGTTTTCCCCTGCAAATCAGAACAGCTGTGTACTGTCGGAAGAGAGGATGATCCATGGAAGAAGGCTCCCTTCAACCAGAATGGCGTCCTCGGCATGCGTACCAGTGTGTCCGGTTGCCGGCGGCTTATACATACCTGCTTCGTTCGCATTTTTAAGCGCGTGCTCTGGTTTCTGATGGCTGCAGACATTGTGAATGTAGTCCCCTGTTTACAGCACCTGGAGGCGTCTTTTAGTTCGCTGTTTTCTTAGCTGGTTACGTCTCGGACGCAGGCACGCTCCATTTGGGGGCATTGTTACTACATATGCACTTGTTGCACGAGCGGCGGAAACGACCTTACGGACGGCGATTGAGTAATTGTGGTTCTGCTACCTTCCTCGAAAGGGACTGCACGTCTTGAGAATGGTGCAGCATGTTGTGTCTACACTTTGTCGCGCTGCCTGAAAGACCTTCGTGGGACCCCCTGGTCTTTACACATTCCAACATCGTAACTCTTGTTAGATTTGATCTTCTCGACGTAGTGCGTCTCCCTCGTGCCTTTGCAATGCTGCGAACACTCGCGTTCCGTTTGAGTCGGGAGCGGACGTGAGGTACCGTTGCTGTCGTTACGTGATACTCGTAAAAACGACAGACCTGGAGATCTGAATGCCATCACAGGTGCTAAGCACACCAGGGGTTCAGAAACAGTGATGTAACTCTAACCAGCGTGTTCTCCCTTTACCTCGATCCATTGTATCACCCTTGTACTTCTTGAAAACTGCTCGGGGTACCGCGGACCGTGTACTGTCGCGAAGCTACGCATGTACTCGACTTTCACGTTCTCTTACACAACGCCGCGTGCGCCAAAATCCTTCCTACGGCAGCGACGTGCTGCAGTTGTTGCAAATTTGCCTGGCGCACGCAACAAATGAACACGGAGTTAGCAGCGATGAACGACGCATTTCTACAGACGGACGCAGGGTGGACACACCCGAGAGGACATGCCATGTCGGACGCAGGATATTTGCAGTGGCAGGAATCACCTTTCACGTCGATTCCCAAGCTGCCCCAAATTGAGGTGGCGAACATTGAAATTGCAGCTCTGGCCGATCTGGTAAAGCTAGAGTGTACAAATGTTATTTGTAGGCGACTTCCTTCGCTCGCGAGCGCTTACGGGTCGTAGAACGCGTTGAGGTTCTGCGCAGTCACTGATTCTTCCGCCATGCCATGCCACAATTTGCGCCACTGTGGGGATAAACGCGATATATGGTAGAACACCTCCGTGTGGTGTACTCATTGATATGTTGCCACTGGCTGGCGTACGTGTTCGGACTGAGGCCCTCACATTATAAAGACACAAAGAGCCCGTTACACTCCACAGTAACGGAGACTACGGAGTTCTCTTGCAAGCTTGAACTTGAGGACTTGTAACTGATTTTTGTGCAGCAGTAAAGAGGCACCCCTTGCTGCGGGCGGCAGGTGAAGTACCGATCAAGGCCGTGGTACAGTCGTTATCGCTTTCACAGGCGTAACATCCTAGGTGGCTGCTCATAAGTGCGAGCTGAAATACTGACGATGCAAGCAAGCAGCATGCCGCTGTGTGTAGACTTGTGGTGCGCCTCTTCGACAGCTTGTGGTTATCCCGTCCGACGAGTTGTGCCAATGAAAGTTCCCGCGGAAAGGTTATGTAGCGGCATGACTCTTCGAAGGTGTGCAGGGCTATTTCTCCTTTCCAATGCTGTCAGCCTTCTCTCTGCGTGCAGTACCAGCAACAACTCGCGGAGATATGCGCGGAACACAGCTTATTATTAGTAAGTCTAAAACGCTGAACGGCCACCTCTCGGTTCCCGCAGGATAGCTCCTTGCCTGCTGCGGTGCTAGCCAGTGAGAGAGACAGCAGAATCTTGGCGATACCACTGGTATTTGTGAGCGTTCGTGTCGAGCGCCATCTTGTCAGAGCAGTCAGCGTTTGCGCACAGTGATATCATCTCGGGTGCCCTCAGGCTACTTGAAGGCCAACTGCGGCATCCTTCCTAGGATAGCGTAGTAAGGCGTTATTCGCTTCGTGCCTTCCGTCGCCCGCGACCGTACACTTCGATTATTCTACACGTCGAAACGCTGCGCAGAGGGATTTATCTTACGTGGCTTGCAGGAAGATCAGTCAAAACTTGCCAAGCTGATAGCACCTTTCCTCGATGAGCATGGCTACGTCACCGGGGAGTTCAGCGAGACTGTGTTACTTCTCAAACAAGGGCTAGACCTACGGCTTTTAGAGTACGAGGAAGATTGCCGTCGAATACAGGTATGACGGAGGATTTTATCTCCATTCCACAGTGCAGCTGGTCGTGTCGCTTGTAAGAGCGACCAGTTTCCACAGTGTACCGACCGTCTGTGCAAGGTAGGGGGTATTAAGCAACTTTTAGACCGCCTGCGTCGGTACGTGCGAACCCCGGTGACGCCCTTGCGTGCCTTCCAAGAGCTGGTGATACGATTACTTCTATGGGTACTCTCCGGTTCCAGAAATCGCGCTATCTGTATCTTTTTTTTCCATTCGAATCAACGGGGCTGGACTAGCGCTAGTGCCGCAGTGGAGCCTCAGCTGATCGTGTTCGGTGTGGTCTATTGTACGACGATGAGCTGCAGCAAACGGAGCGCCGTCTGCAAAGAAGAATCGATGATATACTGGTGAACTATGAGTTACTAGCTTTGGAAGCCCAAGGTAAGGACGCACCTTGTAGGGCCGGTATTGAAACGTTCATCGCTTTTTACATCGTTAAACGGCTCGTGGTGCAGTGCATCCTGAAGACGTCGGGGAAGTTTCTTTGATGGTGAATGGTTGAGTGAAGAGTGTGCTACACCGCTTCTCATACGAATGGATCAGTGATGACCTAAAGTGGCTAATTTTCGCCAGCACACCTCCGGATGGAGGCAGCTGCTTGATCAGCAAAGCTCCTCCTGCCTGTGTGTTATAGCGCCGACGATTATCTGGTGCTGGCTGTTTATTAAACTTTTGTGAAACTTGCAGGACTAGCAGAATCGCGTCTTACGGAACAAGTTAACAATATGCGGCGCATTATTTGGTGAGGCACACTGCCAAATGATTCGACACTTCCACACTTCCATCGTGGCAAATG
Source organism: Sarcocystis neurona (assembly GCA_000727475.1). Classification (NCBI taxonomy): domain Eukaryota; phylum Apicomplexa; class Conoidasida; order Eucoccidiorida; family Sarcocystidae; genus Sarcocystis; species Sarcocystis neurona. Next base: position 3,128,801 of record KL647294.1, on the reverse strand, counting down.
TGTCAGTAATTCACGATCACGAACTGGCACGTGAGCGTTCTGTGCCACCCGTGGCACTCCTCGACGTACCTGTGCTGCAGCGTCTGCACAACTTGCCTTCTGAATTGATAAGCCGTTGCTTAGTATGTGATTTGTGTTGTACGGACCAGCGTCTTACAAAGTGAATTAGATGAGGCGCGATTCCAGCGAGACGTCTACGCTGACGAAACAAGAAGACTGCGAGGCATTTGCCGCTTTGGCCACTGGATAGAAGACGGTGAGCGCAGCCCATATCCGTGCAACCAATGCCAGTCTTCAACACTTCTGCATGATTATTTTTTGGAAGTTGCTGCAGTGGTACAACGAGACAATAGATGCGGTGAATTATAGGACTCAAACTTTGCCTTTGTTTTTGCGCCCACGTATCGTGCACATTGTTTGCCAAAGCATTGGTCTGCGCGAAGCAGCTACGCTGACACAGTCTGCGTCACTCGTGAGCGGCGGAGAGCAGCTGAACGGCGGCCGCTCCTTCGTAAAAAATACGACTGTTTCTGTGTAAGTGACCCTTCTGGACAGCTGTTCGATGAGCTGACAATGGCGAGGCCAGCTCCCACTACTATCAACTTCACCATGTACAACTTTGATCACCTGTCCATAGTGTGCCCCCGTGGACCTGCACACTATGTACGCCGAGCTTGACTGGTTTGTCTCTTTCATAATTCGTCTTCCGCGACAGGCTACGGAGTCTCCGGAGTGGATGCCGATGAAGTCAGGCCGCTGGTGGAGGGGCGCTCCCACGGAACTGCTCATACGTCGCCACTAACCGCGTAAGCAGTACCCGACCACTGCCAGCATTCTATGTGTCATCTCTGCATCTGAATTATTGTATGGACTTACGCACGGAATAACGAGATCTGCTTGTCTCAAGTGTAGACAGTGCAGTGCCACTTCAACAGTCGATCACTCCAGAATTACATTTCTTCTCCTGGCGTACGAGCTGCTCTCCCAGCGCAACCGTTCGTCAACCTCGGCAAACACATCTCCCGTTGACGTGTATCAAAGCCATCCAGCGGGCACTACGGACTGACGGCAGCATCACACAGCAGCACGCGGAGGCAATCAGCGTCAAAAAAGACACTGATGAGACTCGCGGTGGCAGACACCCAAGCCGAACGATGGAATCAGATTTGTCCGAACAGTACGAAGGCAGCAGGAAGGCTGGGGAAACAGAGGGAAGAAAAGCCAGCGAACCTTCGCTGTTCCAGGAAGTGCTTGCGAAATTACTCGGTGGACCCGAAGGGACTAAAAGTTCTCCTGCACAAAAGCGGAACATGCCTGTCACAGTGAAGGCGGTGCGGCGAGGAGATAGCGAAACTTCTTTGCCGCAAGTGTGTGTTGCGGCAAAAGGACCCCAGCGGGAAAGAACGAACGGGAAGCAAACAACTACCGTGCGGCGCCTTCGTGCGGCAACGATGGAGGAGGGCCGCACGGAGAATCAAAGACATGAAGAGACTCAATTGCAGCGGCGCCGGGCTCGTAGCCCAGAGGATGTGCGCAGAGACGTTCCGGCAGCATCGAGAGACTCAAGCGTCACAGTAGAGAGGGTACGTCCTGTTTACAGGAGTCGGACGGTGTCGGAAGAGCAGCGGTTTATGGGCGACGACGTGCAGAACCAACGGAAGGCCGAGAAGACAGGCGTGGCACGAAGTCGTAGCAGCGACGCATCAGAGGGAGAGGTCGGTAATACACTACGCGTAAGCGATACGAAAATTTCAACTTGTTCACATCTGAACACGAAAAAGATTCAGTTGCATTAGTCCTTGACGTGTTGTTAACTTTGGTGCTGTCCTCGAACGAGTACCTTCTGCGAGGTAGAATGAGCCCTACCGCAGCTCGTAGTTCCATGTGCAGAAAAACGAAAGCACACTGTTGCTGTGAGGGTGCTTGGATTAGGTTTCGTTGAGTATTTCTCTCTAATAGCGGTACCCATATATTCAAGAAATTGGCGTGGGAATGTTACTTGAATTCTGCGCGCTTTAATTTGAAAATCTCACGTCGGGTTGTTGCAGTCTGGATACCAAGTCAGACTTTAATTCCTGTCTACTTTTTCCATTGCCTGATTCGCAGACGACTAAAAAGGGACCAGATGCATTTACGTCTCGGAAGAGCTCAGCAACCATTGGAAAAGGCTCTCTTCGTACCAGAGAAGAATATGTAGGTGACAATAGGAAAAACCATTCTGCACTTGTGAATAAGGAGGACAGAGGAAAAGCAGGTGCCACCCCTTTTGCACATCCAACACGAGAAGCACTGCTACGGCAAACAGCCACCTGCAGCCTGAGTGACTGGGGGCCAGCAGTCCAGGAGACAGAACCGAGGCGCTACGCGCCGCCGCGCAGAGAAAGCAAAGTATCACAGCGGAGACCAGGGTCAGCCAAGGAAGAAAATTATATCGTCGCTCTTTCTCCAAGAACCAGCTCGCCATCAGACCATGAGGAGTTGTCACGTGAGCTTACGCAAGCAGCCGGAGGCCCGGAGTTTGCCTCCATTACCGATTTGGAGAAGCCGTTGCGAGGTAGTGACACGTCAGTTTATCAGCGTCGCTCTCGGGCGAAACAGCCTGACGGTACCCGTGAAGAGTTTCCGCGTCGATTTAAATCCAGAACGCTTGCCAGTCCGCGATTGTCAAAAGGTCCCGCTGCACCTTTTTCAGAAGATCAACCCAGCGAACCCGAACCTACTGAAGAGGCAGGTACAGCAGATCATGATTTGCTTATTCCGGCGTGGAGGCGAACCCGGACGATGAGCTCTCCTATTCCGCGACGGTACGTTGACAGTGCGCCCCAGAGTCCCCGCGTGAGCGGCTTGGGGGACGAGAGGGGGTCAGTGTCCTCAGTCGGACCACACATTGAGGAGAATCCCTCCACAAGATGGCACCGGAAGGAGGAACAGTTCGAGAAAGATGGGACGCCGGCGCGGGGTACGAGTGCCGCGCTGCGTGAAGGAAGTGATGAAATTTATGTGCCTCACTCAGACCGACCCGAGCGTTCCGACAGTCGGCCTAGAATTATGAGTCCTGTTTCTAGGTGTAGTTCGGTGCTAGCAGGCACCAGAAGACTGGCTTCGCCGCGCTCCTTTGGAAGGGCGACGTCATCTGGAGCCGTAGCAGCGTCTCTCGAGTTCCGCCCTAGAGAGCGGACTTGTGGCCATGCGGAAAGCGCTTTTTCGCAGAACGACGACATTTTGCACGGCTTCGTGAACGGTGATGCTGAGGAACATTAAGAAACGGCCTGCTGCCAGTGTCATCACGCTCTTCTTATTTGACGTATGTGAAGCAGCAATTCATCTCATGGTGTCTTCAGGGTTGTGGTGCGTCATTAGCGCGAGAGGGGGGGCCAGACGCCCAGTGCATGTGAGACGTTACTCCCCATATCTGCAAACGTACCACGTCAATGAGACTAGAAGGCACAACATCGGTGTTTCCTCAGTTCCGTTTCTTCGCTGCTTCCAAAGGAGGTAGCTAGTGTGATTGATTGCACGGATAACACTGACGGAGCACATGTGTGAACACGGTGAGTTTTCGACACAGATTCGGTTTCGCCCACAAGGCGGCTCACCATCGGGACATGAGTCGCTATTATATTGCATTAACATAAAGGCGGTATCCGAAAAGTGAATCTTGGTTGCAAAGGAATCACAACTGCTTCCACCACACCGACTGCAGCGCAAGAAGCTCCCACCTGAAAACTACATTTGATGCCGGACAAAGTGCGTTAGTACTGCCTCGTTACCGCGTCTGGTGTGTGCCAAAAACGAAGCGCAAATGGGGAAGTCTACTGACAACGCGGCTGTGTCCACGACAGTGCAGGCGCGTATACCTTACTAAGTGGAGTCGTTCGTCTCTTTTCTCCGTATCGTCGCGTGAAGTCAGGACGCCTGCGCAGGCACTCCGATACTTGTCTCAGAATTGTGTAGCCCGGGAGCCGCTGCCGGCTGCACACCTGGTCACGCGGACGTCCGCATCTTGACATTTTCCCTGTTTTCACTACGACATTGCTCGTCTGTTCACTCCAACGAATATCAGTGCAGATAACACGTTTAAGCTGGGAAGTTCGTAACTTTTTTACCGGGCAGCCTACCTGTAACTGGCTCTTACTGCAATAACAGCACCGTTCAACGCCTCAGTGTCCTCTCGTCATCAGTTAGCAGCACCCGCATGATACTCTCTCGAAACAGCCGCTTCACCCCGCCAACGGAAAGCCGGAGAGTTAGCTCACGCACAAACAGGTGAGTATTTACACCCGCCTGCCCGAACTAGCGAAGGGGCAACGACCGAAAGTGAGTTACCACGCCCTCGTGCATTTTTTTTAAAAAATAGCAGGCCAATAAACTAGCAGCACACCCACCTGATGTGCAGATTTATTCCGTCTGCACTTCACCAGCGAATTAGGTAGGCCGTTACATATGTGTGGAAAAGCGACTCACGTTCAGCCGTTGCTTGTCCTGGCAGGTATGGCTGCCACATCCTTCAGCAGCCACCTTCCGAAAAGTCGTCTTTTTCTGCTGTCTTAACTGATGAAGCAAGAGATACACGAAAGAGGTTCGCAGCAAGGGTCAAGAATAATTTAAATTCGTGCGCAGCGAGTGAAGTGACTTCAACGCTGAAGTACGCACGTACACGTTCATACCCCAAGCTCATCGCGACTACCGTATCATTTAAAGATCGAAATTCCGTGTGCGTGCAGCATGCTACCTCGCCGGGCGCAATTTAACAGTTCGGCTTTTTGCACCACAAGCGCGACCTATGAGCTGACGTTCTTTCGCCGTATTCAGAGGCACAGGAATACGGTTGCACACCTTGTCAAAAGGTGTGAACAGCCTCCTTTGTAGGCAGAGTACGCTCGGTGCAACGCGTCTAGCATCATTGACTTATTTATGCCGCAAGGTTGACGAATCCGGTAGCGCTATTGACTTTAGTTACGCAGCAAGGTTGATGGTGGTGAGCGGCACTGGTACGGTATGCCACGGAGTTTTGCGGAAGAGCCTCAATACGCCTGTTTACGTAGTGTCTTCCCCGGACAGATCTGAGTGCTAGGGACTTTCGGACAGGAATAAAAGTTGCACTGCAAAAGCAGTTGCGTTGCCTTCCTTACCAAATTCCATAGGGTAAAAAAGTATTGAGTCGTTGTCTGACGGGTCAGCTCGCCGTGGCCTCTCAAGTGTAAGAGGGCACCGATGGCTCCTTGCTGCCTCACTCATGCTGCTGATGCTCGCATTCACACCGACAACCCCCCTTGAGACGAAAGCCGCAAAGTACAAATCTGCTTACACAAGTGTTTACGCCGGAGAAAGCAGATGTGCTGCTTCACCTGAGTAGTCATGTAAAGTTGAATTTACCAGGCGCTTTTGTTCCTCAAGTACGATAGAAACCGCCAACCTTAGGATTGCCCTAAAATTTTCTGTGGTCGCACAAACATGAGTTGTGTGTAGACACTGCTCTTGCTCTCACAAACACCGACCTTTCGGTTCTGCATCCCGTAAAAATGAACGTACATGCAGTCACGCACACAGGATACAGGCCTACGCATTAGGGCACTTACGCCATCGAGCATCCTGACCCTGCATTTTATGGATATATCTGTGCCGCAGGGGCTACTACGCGCCCAAGCGGAAACTTAAAAGCTCTTGGTCTCCTCACGTGCTGCTTAGAAGTGTCAAAATCAGATGGAGTATGCTTTCACTGCCGGCTGTGCGCTCCCTCTGCAGAGTTGAAGAAAGGTGCATATCGGATAACACGATGCAAGTCGGCGCTCTCATCGGTTCCCCGCTGTTGGGTCAGATTCCCAGTTGCGCTGCCGGATAACGCACTGCATAATGGGATTTTCAGCGTGTGCGTTTGAGTGGATGCCGACGTACGGCTGCACTTAGAAGTGTGTGCGAGCCGAACGTGGAATCTGCATATGTCACGCGCAAGTGATAACATCTTGGCCCGCGACAGTCCGGTGAATGTTGGCTGAACGTCCTACGTAGCTAACGTGCAGAAGGCACTTGGTCTCAGTCAGTAAAGCGTCGCGGGAAACAAATTGCTCATGGAGCAAACTACGCTTTAATTATTGAAAAGTGAATTTGGTGTAAGTGCGCCGACGAGAACCAGCTTCTCATATTGCTCAACCATTGTACGATTGTCGCAGTAGAACGCAGCCTTAGTCACCGTACACTAAGCCCGCGCTCACGGCAACACTACAGAATGCAGTATTCACATCTATCCAAGCCAGGCTGGCCTCCAAACGATGTGGTCGTCATGCTTGATTTGGTGAGTGACGAGCACACACACGCACACACACGCACACGGCGTCATTATGTCAGTTGTGCGGTTAGGTCAGTTTCACCTGTTATGGATTCGTTCGGGCTGAAGTGCAGCAGCGTAGTGCGTGGAAGACGTTTGAGAAAATCAAGTTCGGATATGTTGCGGCGGCAGTAACTGCTGAGCACATGTATCTAGATGTATATGTCTTCCGTTTGTTCACTGTCTCTCGAAACGCTTACGCACACATACAGAGGTAAACTGTGTAGCCGTACCACTACGAACGCTACACAGCATTCCTTCGCCTGATTTTTCTTTCAGCAGTGCGGAGATGTTTGTGGATGAAAAAGTTGTCGTATGCTCAATGACAGGAGTGCATATGAGTCGAGACAGACTTTCATGTCTCCCCGGCCACAATACTACGAATACTACGGGGGGGGGGGCAGCACTGTTTGAGACACGACCGCGACGCATGCGAATCATTTTGAAGCAGAAGCAGGGGGCTGCTGAGGATTCTTTTCGAGAAAACTGACCATACATGACGACGACGATGATTAAAGTGCTGAATCTTGCTGTGCCTGACGGGTTTGTGTACTCGCCTTTTTGAGAGTGTGACAGCACGTGTGTGCACACGCGGGTCTGTCTAGCTGCTCAATGCATGAAACAGAAGTACGGCAAATGCGTACAAGCACATGCGATGTCGCTAGCGAAAACCCTTCCGAACCTGCTTTACACCCAAAGGTTGCTTCTACCGTAAAATTGACAAAAGCAAAGAAAAACCGACTCCCCTGCTGCTGCGGTGCCTCAGGAATTGTCCTTGCGTGCATCTTGCTATGCAGCGACCCACGTACGAGAGCGTAAAAACAACTTAGACTAATGTCTAAGGTTAGTCATGTACAATGGCAATTGGAGAGATGGCTCCCGCTAGCGGCAGTCAAAGCGGTGCGCTTGAAAGGCCTGTGGAGGGCACGACAGGCCTTCCGCACGTGATAGAGACATGGGACAGAGACAGGGACAAGCGCCTCCATGAAACAGACGCATCGGATAATGAGCTGTCCGGTGCGTCGATCACAGATTGTATTGGGGAAATGCCGCATAAACACACGTCGAATTTACTCCTCGCCCGCCATTCGGGCACCGCTGGTGCCACAGAGCTAGACGGTCCCCGTAATTGCCCGTCACTGAGCAAGAAAAATGCACCATTTGTGGTGCGGGAGGAGAGCTGTTTCCGGATGATCGAGCTCGCAGAGGCTCTGGCTATGGTAGACCGTGAAGTTCGCAGCGCCGTGCACATACAACTTCGGAACCTTCCCGCGTGCCACACATCAGAAATGAACACCGCCACCCGTCTACATGACGCTGACACGGAGGAAAAGGATGAAGAAAGCCGCGGCAGGCATTGCCTCGGCACCGACTTTGTGCGCACTGACAACTGCCTCATAGAAACCGTAGCGCCTCCGTTTCTAGGACGCCGAGTAGGAGCACCAGAGGGAGTGACTGCTCCTTTTGCACTGCCACCATTCCGCGCTTCTCTCGTGGATGGATACGCACTGCACATTCCCTCAGGCAGGTGGGGCGAAGTTCAAGAGTTGTACAGAAAGACATATTCACGACAAGAGGTGAATTTGGATGCAGCGCAGAGCGGGGATAATTGCGTCCCTCTGAAAATTGCAGGAGAGGTGCGGGCGGGGGCAAGCTTGACAGGCGACACAGTGCAGCCATTTCGTGGTCATCAGCATATATGGGCTGAGATGCGAGTTGGTGGCACAGGTGGTAGTCATGGACGATGTTATCCGAGTAACCAAACGAACAGACGCCCTGGACTCGTTTGTGAGGCGCGCGAGGCTGCAGTGCCACCTGCTCTTCAATGTGTGTACGTGACCACTGGCTCGCCGGTTCCCACGTGGTGTAACGCAGTTGTCCCCGTGGAAAGTTGCGAGGTCGACGTAGATAATGGACTCTGTTGGCCAGATCACGAGGTGGTATCGAAAATTCACGGGAGGGGGGAAAACATTCGAGGGGTAGGTACTGATGCCCCGGCAAAATCCCTTCTTATGCAACAAGGTCAGCTTATCGGGCCAGCGGAAGAAGGTTTACTGGCCGCAGTAGGGATCCAGAAACTCGACGTTTTCCGCAAACTGAATGTCCATACACTTGCGCTTGGAGACGAACTGCGAAGTCGGGTAGCTGCCCGTACTCCAGAGAGTGGAGAGTCCAATAGCGATGCTCTCCAAAGTGAATGTGAAAGGTGTTTACATCGTCTGGTACGGGGCTCTCCTGCATGCGATACCACCGATCATGATGCTGAGTCTCGAAAGACGAAGCAAGAACCGATGTGTTCGACGCGTGAAAAACGTACAACAAATTCTGCAACGGCCGCAGTGTACGATAGCAACAGCCCTATGCTAAAAGCTCTCTTAAGCCAGCACTGTCCATCTACGCGTCTTGGCCAGCAACACGTGCTACCGGATGATGTTGACAAAGTGCAACGGTTGTTACTTGATCTCGCGCTGAAAGAACAACCCAGATCAGGGTGTCTGGTGGGTGACACAAGGAGTCCACCGGTGGACGGGAGTGAGCGTGGGCAGCAGGATCGTGGCGTTGACGCCCTCGTGTCCACTGGGGGAGTTTCGATGGGAGGAAGTGACTGCATGAAGCTTGCCCTTCTCCAGCTTCAGAGAAATAGCTTCGGGCTGCATCAGTGCGGGCAGGTCAATGCTGGGGACAGAGAATGCTGGACTCTACAAGGGAAGCAGAATAGGTCAGACGGCGAAAGGCTGCCAGGTGGACCTACTGCTGATAGCGGAGACAGAAGGAGCGTTTCGAACGGCAGCGAAGACACCACACAATGTCGTGAAGTCGATATTGGGAGGAAAACTGGCACAGCTTCCCTAAGCGATACAGCGCCCTGTGTCACCCAAGACTGCTTATACACTGTAGAGACCGAAATCAAGTTTGGCCGCTTGAATGTGAAGCCGGGCAAACCCGCCATGTTTGCGGTGTTGCGCGTGTTCCGACGTGATGCGGCCAACACGGCGAAACTGGAATCAGACGATGCGCAAACCCAGCACCAGGTACTGGGTGGAGAGTTCCATGATTTGACAGTAACACGGCAAACAAAAAATAAGAATGACACTGTTTCTAGGTCCGCCGTCAATTCTCCCGGGATGAATCAGCTTTGTCCTGATGTGACCCGTGGAACGCTGTTTAGTACGAGTCTTACGTCGGGCAAAGTAAGGCAGCCTTTTTCATCGCGAGATAGACCCCGCGATCGACATCCATCTCGAAGCCCAGTACGTGTGCTCCTTGTGTTTGCTTTACCTGGAAATCCATGCAGCGCGTGGGTGCTGTTTCATTTGCTTGTGGCTCCAGCTCTTAACTCTTACTCGTCTTTCTGTCCGTCCACATCATTATCGGCTCATGTTCCGGCACAGACTCTGGCTGCCGTAGACGAGCCTGTAGTGGCCGACACCGTCCGTCCTGAATATCACAGGGCACTTGTGTATGTAGAACATACATGTGATGAAGCAGGACCCTGGCACTACGACGGCGGCCCAAGCGCACAGAAAGCCCAGTCCTCTGGGAGCGGCTGGTGTGCGTCTGGCCACGCAGCGCTTCACCTGCACGCTTTCCCTACAGGCAGGCAAGCTAGCAGTCGCCTGCTGAGTTGCTGTGCCTCCGTTAATGGCCTTATTCTAGTAGCACCGAGCAAGGCCAGCCCCCGTCCATGTATTGCTGCTGGTGAGACCGTGCCCGTCCTGCTCTTTGGGCGTCCCTTCCCCGGTCGGCCTGATGCTTTGATCCGCCTCTTGAAAGTGCAGGACAAGGTTATTGGGTATAACGAGACAAAATGCAAGTGCGGAGATGACAAGGAGCGGCCAGAAGAAACGTCCGCAATCAGGGGCGGTAAGAGGCAGACCACGTCAACCACTGACCTGACTGTTCACACGGGTGAGCCCGAAGTTGAGGCCCCGTCGTGCACGGTACATCCTGTGGGGAACCTTGTCGACACGAGCACAACCGCGGTCTCTCATTTTAGCTGCGGTAGACCCGTAGGCGAAGCAGTGAGGCTAGGCATTGTCATTGTTTCCGATAGGTGTTTTCGCGGAACGATGCAAGACGCGTGCGCGGAGACGTTGTTGAAGGTTCTGCGATCATCGAATGTAGTTGCTACATTACTGCAGCTGAGCTCGCAGCGGGAGCCTTCAGTATCTCTCCTGCAAGGGAGCGTGTGTGCAGCCCGTACGAAAGAGGGCGAATTTCCAGCCGAACGACACACGTGGGATAGGATCGAAAAACAAAGTGAACGCTTTGTGATCGTTCCCGACTTAATAGAGAGGATACAAGATGCTGTTTTCAGTATGCTGTGCGCGTGCGCTGATGATCCGAAGATGGTGGTGCAGACGGGGGCGGAAGAATCACCCCCGCGTCGAAGCGTTATATTCGTATGCGGTGGAACCGGATTATCAACCAGGGACGTGACGCCACAGGCGCTCCTTCCCCTCTTCACCGTACGCTGTAATGGAATCGAGCATTTACTACTGGAACACTCCCTGCGGTGCACGCCACTCGCTGCCCTGGGGAGGCCATGCGCTGGTGTGATCGAGTGTCGAGCAGGCAGAGAGGTAAAAGACGGAAACGGGAGCAGCACGTTTGTCTTTGGAGGCATTTGTCAATCCGCAACAGAGAATGGCGCTTGCACCCAAGGGGATACTGTGACTTGTAGTCTGCCCGAAAAATGCTGCAGTTGTACTGTTCCAGTTGCACCGAAAGCGCCACGGGACCTTGCAAGTGCCGTGACAAATGAATGTTGCCACCGTCATGCGCTTCAAAATTTGATCAACTGTAAACGTATGACGACTTGCCAGGAGGTACCGTATCGTAGTAAAGCTGCAGTTGGGGGACGAGGAGCCATCGCAAGTCCACCTGCCCCTCCAGACTCTGGGCCCTCTCGGGCATGTGGACTTGTCGATGCAGATAGGAGAGATGTCATCCGACGGCCTTCCGGCTGCGGCGCCCGGGGCATGGTGGTGGTCTTTCCAGGCAGTCCTAAAGCTGTGAGAGAACTTGCGGAAGCGCTTTTGCCCGTGCTACCGCACGCATTGGAGCAGCTTTCAAAGTAGCGAAGTGCCTCCTTGATTATTGTGTCTATTCGCCTCGTTTATGCGTTCAACGTGATGACGTGAGCTGCGATTCATACTCTGGGGCAGACTCCGACCGAGAAATTCTTCGCTGAGGTGTCTCGGGTATGTGAGATCTCTGCCCGTATTTCTGACTGCTGCCTTCTGGACTCACGGCCTGGTTGACGCGGTGACGTGGCCGTGTCCCCTATTCTGTGTCGTGATATCGCCTGCTTGGGCAGCTGTGAACCTGCAGACGAAAGTGTCCGTAGTACGGAGGAATCATCCCCTGTTTAACCGAAGAGACTACTGATTTATTTCCGCCTGTTACAAGAAGCGTCACTCGCCACAATTGACACGTGGACAGAGCAGCCGAGAGAAGGGGGCAGGGACGCTGCCCCTGACGAACTTTATGCCGTGGTAGCGATTTTGAAGCCAGATAGAGAACAATCGCGTCAATGGGTAGCGCTACCGGGTGGGAAAATGAGGGTGCCCCATGTGAAAAGATATCGACTGGATGGGCTGCCCTGTTCCGTCGCTGCACAAACGGGATATAAGGTAAAGACCTTGTGTGGACGGGCAAGTGAAGCCTGCACTAATCTGCTGTTTTCGGTTCGGTGTAGGCGTGTTGTACTCGTCGTTAGTACTCAGAGTATGGCTGGTCAAATATGCCTTCCTTCAAGGATGCAGTAACAGTTGCGTACATGCAAGCAGACCCACCTTGAATCGATGCGTCTGTTTGTTCAGTAAACGAAAGCGGTACCTTTACTGTAGTCAACTGTGCGGTAGTTATCCGTGGCATACTTACACGCTCGATTCGACGTGCACTAGAGGTATACTTTCCTTGAGTTGAAACATGACGCTGAAAAAGTCAGTATATTTCAGTTGCTATTGTTCTGTCTGCCGTCACAGGGTCAAGACACAGGAGCGGGAGTTGTAGCGGGGAACCGGCTGTTTCAGCAAATCACGAGGCGCTGCAGTGCAAGCTCGTAGCACTTCTGCCGTTTTTTAACCTTTTATGCAGGACCCACCGGTGTATGTGCAGCCTACGCGTCATGGAGCGTCCAATATTTTAGTTCGGACTGCAGAAGCTGGAGCGGAGGTTGCTAGTGTGAAAAAAAGTGTGGATGACGCTAATTGGCAAAATGAGCTATCCTTGCTTCAACACGTAGAGCGCAGAACCAGAATAGAAGACGTTTATTTTATCTCACGGGCACTGGAATGTTCTATAGGGCAGTTCCCTCTTTCCCACGAAAGCAGTACTCTCGGCGTTGGTGACATCCAGGAACACGAGTATGCTGGAGCTACTCCGCGTCGCCTCGCTGCCACCAGCCAGGAGGCAGCTGTGACGGTGGCTGCATGACTTTGCGTGCAGTTTTTCACCGCTTAAATTCGATCTTAATCTGAAGCCCTCCACGAGGTGTCTACGTTCAGCGTAGTTACGAGTTTTTTGATACGCAGGTGTACAGTACGCATCCGGCTACGCACCAGTTGTTTTCAGGTTCTTTCGAAAAAATTCCTGTTGAGTTGCCTCCTGCACGAGAGCGTATTTCATGAAGGGGAGTTTGATCACGACAAATGCGAAGGGAAAGCACTTGCTGCCGTCCCCGTCCAGCTTGTTTGTGGGTTTGAAAAGCAGCTCCCTATTTCCTCCTTGTCAAAATCAATGTTACGTTTGAAGTGCGTGACCCGTCGCACCCATGTCAGGCACCGACTGAATTTACTTTCCATGCATCGGTCCTTGTCGTAGCATTTTCGACGTGTCGTGACATTAAGCCGATCTGTCGTCATCGAGGCGAAAGTTGTCGGAACACCCCTTTCTGTTCCACTTTGCTTGCATTATACGCCGCCTAGCAATGTTCGCCCGCAGCTAGCGAGAGAGCGACAGTGCGCAGTTGCACTGACAGCGTAGTTGTCATAGCGACGACGTTGCCAGTCCAGTTACTATGGGGAAGGTCTGTTCTAAGGATTCAGCCTTAGTAGGCCACACCGCGTCTTCTCGACGTAAGTCGGACACAACCCCAGCCACTACAGCTCAAAATGAGACATCTCAGCGTACACCCCGAAAACCTGAAGAAGGCACTGCGCCTGAGGCAGCAGCAAACTCTGGCGCATTCAAATCCGATGGAGGAATTGATGCTGCAAACATTTTGACTGTTGAACAGCGGGTCGAACCTGTAGAGCTTGTTATCGATGCCCCAGCGCGAGAAGCAGGAGGCGCACACGAAGAGGCAGCTCCTAAAGAGGAGACAGAGAATCTGGAGCATCAGAAAGGGGGCGGAGAGAAAATCAGTGTAACGACATTCAACGGACAGCAAGGCGTGGCGCCGGTAGCAGTCATTCGCCAGGAAAAAGTGCTCATGGAAGAGGGTGAGAAGGGAGAAGGGGTGATGAAAGTCTCAATATCAGAAGCGATCATCAGCGCCGACTTGCCAGGTCTGCCGGCTACTGTAGAGGGCGTCAGTCCAGAGGATTTGGAGCTGTTAAGGAAAGCGCACGAGCACGTGAAAGAGCAACGCGAACAGGCAAGCGGGCCAGTAGTGGTTGATATCACGGACGAAGAGGCGCAAGGTGGCGGTGCCATCCATTCGCAGCCGGGAGATAGTGCGTCGGGTAGCCAGAATTTGACTATTCGCGAAGACGTGGCAAAGACTGCTGCATATGGGTACCTGCTATATTCTGCGAAAAAGGATGGCGGGTCTCTTATCTTTTTGTGGTCCAAGGTGTCGTTAGACTCACAGGCTGAGGGTGCCGGAAACGATAAGATCATTCTTTTGTCTTTTGTGCCAGCGCCTCAGAAGCCGGTCCCCAAAATAAAGTTCACCGCCCATCAAGGAAGAAGTATTCTTCTCACCGAGATCGAGGTATTACCACTTAAGAACGACAAGTGCGCGATATTTCCGCCAGATGTCGGGTTTTGGAGTGGGTTAAATGAGGGGTTCTCTAGTGCAGCATAACAGTATGCGCTTCACTCTGAGTGGCAGAAGAGGTGCGAACTTTTTAGTCGGACTCCGCTGGTGTTGCAGACGACGTAGGACACGGCCAGCAGCAGTATGTGTCTCATGCAGATGGTGTACGAGCATACAGACCACGTGTCATTCTACGGACTAAGACTACCTGCACCCGCAAAAATGATTTGATGTAGCGGTATGCTACTCAATCGTACGTGTGTCCGTAGCATCCGACTTGAACCGGGCAGTCACACTTGAACACAGGCTTTCAAAAGTTTACAAACGTTGCGGCGTGCACGTTGGTTGACGCACAGTGAAGAGCTGCTCGGTATGTGCGTGTCTGTGGGCGGTTTGGCAGACGAAATGGGAGGTCTGGAAAAAGCAGGACAAGAAGAAATACTTCGCAGCGTGGACCCAAGCCCTTAAAATCTGTGATGATTACGAAGCAACGCTGACGCTGCGGCAGTGGACTGCGCCGTGGCCTCCTCCTGTTCGTGTTGCGCTCCTGCATGTGGGCCCTGTAAGATGGGACGCCGCAACTTCAGACGTCGATAAAGGCGAAGCAAGACACTATTTAAGTGACGGCGTGATGGTGTGCTGCGATTGCAAGGAAGGGCGAATGACGTTGAAAAACTGTGGTCCGGGTGGAGTCCAATTTCTTGCAGGAACCCGTAATTTTTTTGTGAAGAGCAACTTCGTCCACGCAGGGGTCGGAAGGTGCATGAGTGGTCCGGTGTTGCACTATATGGCTTTCACGTCCTGTCTGGCACAGCTAACTGCTAACCTCAATAAGTCTATGAACATAAACACATGGGTACACACCATTGTGATACCTCGCAGGGGCCTCTTTACATACGTGTTGCTCTACGAAGGATGTACGTACTTGTATGGTTGGCACTACTCTTCTTGAAGGAAAGGCTCTCTAGCGTGTATACTGTCTGGACATTCACACCTTCACGCTGAACTTGTTTGTCTCATGAGCTTGTTTGCTCAGACCGGGACCAGTTCCGTCATTCTGCCCCCCAACCGCCAGGCAAACCTAAACACATTCAACTACCTGGCAGTGCTCCCGGTTGACGCGGCGAATTTTTTCAAGGGGGGAAGCATTTCAACCGAGAAGAAGTTTGTTGACAGTGCAGCAGAAGCAGGTACGTAGGTGCAGTGCAAAGGAGTTACCCTCTGCAGCTCGTGGCCAAGGCGCCGCTCTCACCAGAACGCTTAGTGTGTCAGGTGCAGCTAGTCTCGATTGCACCGATTCAAAATGTAGAAGAATATCACCGCGAATAGTTGCTCTTTGGAACGGTGCGGTAATACGCGTATTTAGGGAGTGACCCGAGGTCTTGACATTGTCGACACCGGCAGCCTTGCTTCTATTAGTGTCAAATACAGTAGAGTTGGTCAGTTTTGTGGAACACCAAAGCAGCTGCTTCTTGTAGCGAGTGATTTTGTGGACAGTTATGTGTCCTCTTGGCCGCGGGTTTTGAAAACTAGTTGAATGTCGACATTGCGCCTCATCCGCTTGTGACCGGCCCGGCAAGATGCCGGCTGTCTTGCGCTTTTTCGATGTAGGTGGTGCTTTACTGCGCCTAAGTCGACGAGGGTATGGAGCGGCACTTGACCAGGATGACTTGTTAAAATGGTTAAAAGAAGACGGAATCGATATACCCCCTGATCAGAAAGGCATAACGTTGGGCGGTGAGCACGTTCAATATGAGCGCCGCTCAGTAGACCGACAACTTGGATGAAATTTCCGCTATAAACTGACGACCGCTAGTCGTTCAAAGGAGACATGCAGAAAAGAATCCACACCGTACGCAGGAACTGTACGCACCTAAGCTGATGCTTACCCTTATGCCTCATGTAGTGCATCCCTCGTGTAGCTTTGGTCCCAGACGACGATATAGGTATGCTTGCTTGCCCAGTAGCATTCACCCGAGGCATTCCGTGAGGCCTTTTCGGCATCACGTTGGGAGTGTGATCAGTCGTGCAGGTCAGACACAGTGAAGCGCCGACGAAGACATGCGAATTCTACTGGCACCCAGTCGCAGAGAGGTGCGTGCACGCCTTTTAGTAAAATGGATCAACAGAACTGTGGACTACAATTGTTCGATTTTCAGATACACAAGTGAGGATGGGATGGCACTGAAAAAGATGGGGACGCGCTTTTAAGCTTGTTACAACTTGTGACATTACTCCGCCTTATAATAAATTAATCACATGGGCTCGTAGGCGGAGAGTTGAAGATTTACAAGTTTCGATAGGTAATTTTGTAGCACGCAAGCCTTGGTTGATTTCTACAGTTTAGCTGGTAGGCATTGAAACTCTCGGACTGCCAATGCAAGGCACCGCTTTGTATCAGCACTTCGGTCGTACTCCGGGCTCTGTCACGATTGTGCCTGTTAAAGCTAGAAAAACTTTGTTAAATCCAGTACAACGGCGGTGCCAGGATGCATTGCACAGCGGCGAACAGAGGTGCACGTTGGTACGGGGTGGCGGATTTTAGTGTGCACAGCAGGCGTGTGATTGCGCTGCGGTCGTGTGGCTGGTCACCTCTTGACTGAAGAAGTCCTGGAAGGACCTCCTAAGTACTCTGTTCGAGTTTCGATACGCCACGTGGGTGTTCAATCGTTTTACTACTAAAGTTTAACGAATCTCATACTTTGGTTGCTGCCTGCTACGAGTTGCTCCCGCAGCGTCCGGTCTCCACTCGTATGATGTATTCGTGACAGACGGCGAATACACATGGATACACTGGCGCCTTCTCGTAGAGAATACGTGACGAATGAGCACTCCTCTTTGGATACGCAGGCGTCAACGGAGAGCAGCTGTGCTGCAAAGTGGTGACGCAGTGCAACACGCGTAGTGCGCTGGCCTTTGTAGATGCAGTCGCTTGATCAATGCACCTGTATAGGTGTTGGGGCAGGCAGCCTTGGGTGCTTTCTGAGAAAAAAGTAATTCGACAGCGTTCCTGGTTTTAATTTTTCTTGAGAAGACGGGCCCTTGCATTAGCTCACGCCGCCACGTTCGCCGCGGTGTAAGGTATTCCGACACCTGCACAACCTTGGTTTTTCATGTTGGCGCCTTCTATCAACTGCATGCCAATTTACCAGCCAGTTTCTCATCAGTGTCTCACCGGGATTGGTCCCTTGGATCCAATGTAGGGTCTTAACCACGAATTATCCAGTATCGGGGTTACACCTGGGGAAACTAAGGATGCTTACTCAGCAGCTTCCGGAGATATAATTCGGAAACTGGGCGGCCTTGGTGTTCTTCTGTCTTCCGCCCCCCTTCTCGCTGCAGCTGCTCAGATGCACGGGGATGCACGTCCGCAATGCCCAGCATCCGACCATCCTCAAACACCGTGTCGAGGTTGGAGTTTTCCATGTCTTCTCTTGTGGACGCAATAGCATCTCCCACATGGTGAACACCCTCCGTGTTGTTCTCCGACTCACCACTAAGATCACGCGTCCCATTATTACGCGCCGCAAGCTGTATTGGTGGCGATATTAGCACATGTGTGGCTTCTTCGTGACGGAAAGTCAACCTGCAACCAGCTTCAAAGACAGGTAGCACTGTCTCTGAATGCGAACGAGTACCGTGCGGCTTGTTAGTTCAGAAATGCACCAGGCGTCCGAAACCGAAGGGTTGCTTCTATGAAATAATATGCTCTACTCACATAGCTTTTAATCACGTCCGTGGAAGAACTCTACGAGCAGTCGATGTGGAGGTGCGTCTTGCAGAACTAGGACGTATAGCTGTACGCGTTCGAATGCTTTTAAACTGTTTTCGTCGAGACTAACACGGCGAACTTAGTACTTGTGTGAAACCCTCCAGACGACTCCTGTGTTCTCTTCATACACGTACCGCATTCCGCGCACGCAGCACCGCGCAATAAGCGCTGCCCTAGTTGCTTTCTGCATCTCCCTCATGAGTACAGAACATGAGATCGGAAGGGCGTCTGACGAGTCAGACACGTCGCGGTCTCGCGACGGGCATCTGATAGGATGTGGTTCAACTTGCAGGCTTGACGGCTGCAACGACTTGATCGCACACGGTGGCGTCCATACCACGTCCGTGGGGGGAACAAACAGCACCATCGAGCTGCGAGCAATAAACACACAGCTTTTAACAAGAAGACGCGGTCTTGTTTCAGGCAGTTCGGCAGTTTCTACATATGCAGAGCAGCCACTGCAAACGTAGAAAACTACTGACTACTTCAATCATAATTTATTCAGAAGAACCGCTATGCGCACTCCAGCAGCAGGTATGCGTCTTCACCTCAGCTCATGGGAGTTGGACAGTTCAGCAATGGATTTTCGGAGTTCAGGCGCTTGCACGTCACGATCCTTCACATTCACATCGTGAGCACCGTTGCCTGGTGATTTCTGCGCTTCTCCCTGGAGCGCGCAAAACTCACAATCCATCTTTTTCTGCCGTGGCTTAGCGAGGTGTGATTCCGGTGTCCCCGTCTCAACTTTTTTGTTGGCGACCGCGCTCTCTATGATAGGCAACAAAGAACGGGGCGAACTGTCCTGCTCAAAGAAGGCGTCCCCATATTTGTCGTAGCGACCCGCAAACTCGCGTGCGAGTGCCGGCGTCCCGTGCAGCACATGAACAGGCCGCACGGGGGCCAGTGCATTCAGCCGCGCACAGTCCAGTAGCCATCCGTAGTGTAGCACTGGCGGCGTCATAACCTCGCTAATATCGGGGTGCCGCTGAAGCGCTGCTCCCTTCGCTCGTTTCCGCTCACGTACGCTGGACGAAACCTCAGCAGATGCAGCAGCGGCGGCTTCAGAACGAAACGTTTGCCTCGCGGCGATAATGTAGGTGACCTCGCCGGAAAGGGCTGGTGCCACTGTGCCCCCCAATGCAGCAACAAGCCATTCCAGAGCGATTTTTGTCGGCTTGGCATCTTGACGAGTGGGCCTTTCTTCTCTTTCGCTGCGCAATGAAACCTCATCACCTTCCTCATCCGCGCCCTCCATAACCCATATGCGCTGTCCGCGTAATACGGACGACGACGGGGTTGACGGCTCAGTGATTGTGGGCAGATATAAGCCCTGAAACTTTACTGACGAAGTTGAACGGTCGAAAAGATCAACGTTCATATGCGTCGAACGCCAGAAACGGCTGGTGGAGTTGCGGAGTCGCTGCGTGCTCCTCACATTCGTCAGCGAGCCGGAGGGGCTGCTCGAATCGACGAGTTCCGGATGCTTGTAAAGAGAGCTACATTCGGACGGCAACAAATCCGAAGCTAACTTTTTAGACAGTTCGCCTCCTACCGTACAAGAGTCGCGGTGCACCGCAACTATATGGCGACTTTCATCCGCCACATCTACAGTTCTGTACATACCCTCGTCGTCTTCCCTCTCTGTCTCGTCGTCGCCGGCTTCTTCGTCTGTCGGAGAGATTGACCCGGAATTTACCACAGGCCTGACAGAGCTTAGCGGGGCCTCCGGGCAGGATATGCAAAGTCCACCGCGTTCGTCGGACGCCACAAAAAAGGCCTGTAGCAGTCTAAAACATGCAATCTGATAAACCCTAATTCAGCATTCGGGCAGGTGTAAGAGTCGGAGCACGGAAGATGCACAGAAACCTCGTGTAACAAGACACCTACATGCAGAATACCACAACAGAAGTGCGAGAAGCATGGTCAGGTAAAGATCCTGTCACAACGAGCCTCCACGTGACGTGAGTCTCCACTGTGTCACACGTGTTTCTTGTTGTTCACATTTCACTGTTTTGAGCTGGCGTCCGCTGCAGAGTGGTTGGACACGGACACACGAAGAACTACACATTTGTTCCGAAAGTGTTACATTCCGCACCTTTAGGTCATCCTCTGACATGGCCTCGTACCACTCTTTGTCTCGTCTAAACGGTCTTATTGCAGTGGCAAATCTGAGTGTAAATCCAGTGTCGAACTCCACGCTCGGTATAATCTCTGCAGCAGAGATTTCCATCACAAAACTTTTCGAAGGAGGCCAGGTGACATCAACTCTGCAGGGTAACACCACATATGACAACAGTCACACCTGCCACCATCCAGTGGATAAACCCTTCTGAAAATCCGCGTCGGAAGTAGCTCAGCTACTCCACCATACACCAAGACCGCGTGGTTGACTTCCGCTGGAGATTCGAGGCAAACGTGGAATGGCTAAGCAAAGCAACCCTCTACTCCGGAGTCAAATCCACCAGAAGAAGTACGTGGAGCCACGAATGTTAATGTTATGTAAAACTGGTGCTGGCTCGAGTAAACGCAGGCAATATATCTCCATAGATATCCGTATATGTCATTACCTAGTGCTGGCGTTCAGTCGGCAGTTTTCAAGCCAGGCGGGCAAAGTCATGTCCTCAGCGGCCCTTCCCGGATCAAGCGGCGGCAGGCGGCAGCAGTATGGACGAACAAAATCTCTCATTTGTGCTAATTCCGTCAGAGAAAAGCCACTGCCTATCTGAACACATACCCATCAACGCTTAGGCAATAACCAGCTTGGCAGTACACCTGTGCAACATGCGGCACACCGCTTCGTCGCGTCAATGTTCCCGCCCACAGTACAGAACAACGTTACAGGCACATAAGTGTACTACGATGGTACAATTGGTCGAATTTCGTCCGCTACAAGAATAGACCACACCTGTCAACTAAGCTGTCTGCAGGGACATCCTCGACGGACACTTCACAACTTTCAAAGTGAGCTACAAACACACGTCATTTGGTCCGGCCCGTGCGCCTGAAAATACTACCCAAGACGCAGTCGCTCGTTCGCAAGCGTCTACGCCACGGCTCTCAAGCCACTGATCTCATTAGTTGCCAGAGACACTAAAAACAGAGCAACGTTTTTCGCCTTGCACGATTTTGCGAAGACAAAAACCCGGTGTACCGGTGAGCATTGTAAGTGGATGCAGGGCAGGTGTCACGCAGGCACTAGTACTGTTGTCTGCAAGTGTACACGGATCGCGGGATGCCCCTTACTCTGCAGAATGATCGAACCCTAGCAGCAGTACGGCCTCCCCTTCCCTCCAGGACGCCCAAGAGGAAGTGAGAGCAATGATCAATGGCATGGGTCGACGTCTGCAAACAGAACCGCGTCCAACATCGCAAGCGAGTATGCAAATGAGGGCCGCAAAACGTAAAAGAACTTTGTCGTCGGAAGTACCAGATAGTGACAAATACGCAGCTGGGCCTCGTCACTGTAGGTGTTAAAACAGTGGCAAAAGTGTGGCTCCATCGATGGCGTGTCGTCATTTTTTGTACGTAAAATTGCTCCGGCAGCAGCAGTGCTGCGCGTGCAGGTCATGGGACGGTTCAGAAGCGAAGAACCGTAGTATCACCGAGCCGCACGTTCCAGGATGCGCTGCTGGACAGCTCCCATTAAGCCGTAAAGACGCCCTCACAGATGCCTCACGTGTTCGCGACGTCTTGTCGTTTCCGCAAAGAACGCCCCAATAACGATGAGGTCAAGCGTGTCAGGCAGGCTCCCTGACTGCGGTTTGATTTTATACCACCCGCCACGTCTGAAATACATCAATGGGAGTGAAGTCAGACGCCCTGTCTCTGTTGTAGCGCCTCCCTTTGAAAGGCTGTCGTGCGCACAGAAGCTGAACGACGGTACGTGCAGGCTGACCGACGATATCTAGACAACTGCAACGATCGGCCTCCACAGTTTGACCTGCTGCAACAAGCAACTGCATCACTACTTCGTCAACAACACGAGACCGTGGACACGACCCAGACTGGGGCTGATAGATGAAGTGGCGACTACGGATAATCTGGTGCAGAAGAAAATGTCAAGAGCTGCAGACCGCATCTGACGACAACGTCGTATGTGTTCGCCATCCATCTGTACGCTGTCCAGCTTTCTCGTAGTCGTCCTCCAGGACCTACCGTGAGTGAAGGTGGTAGAACGAAGTTGCCAGCTTCACGACAATTCCTTCGTGTCTCTTTTGCACTGCAGCGTTGAAACGGTCGATCACCTTGAAAGACAGTAGGAAAGCAGAAACCATCGGAACTCTGAGTAATACGGTTCAGCGTCTCCGTACACACAGCGCCGCAGTGCGAACTTCTTGTGGTTACCTGGCTCGCTTGAGTGGCTTCTACGTACGAAGCAAGCATGATGCGGCTTCCCACAGGTTTCAGTACTCGTTCCAGCAGCGTTCTGTAAGCATGAAAAATTACACATGGCTGTCGTTCAGCAGGAAGCCGTTAGTCGAAGGCACGGGAGCGCGAGGCATAAATCGAGAGATGTTCGACGCCCGTAGCAGGTAGTAAGCAAAGCGGAAACTAAGAGCGGCGTTCTCAGTCCTACTTTCGGTCTTTCAGCTGCATTGAAAGCAAGCTGTACGCATCCCCGTCAGTGTTCCGGTAGAAAAGGATGTCGAACACAACGTACGACAGGTGACAAGACGTTGTTTCGGACACGGCCACGCTCCTGCGCAACAAAATCAGCATGTATCAGGGGACTCGTGTAACACTTCGACAAGACGAGAGAGACACGGCGGTCGGTTACTCGATTACCGAAGTGCAAACCCAGCCGCGACATCTACCTACACCTATCGCTTCCGTTCACGTGAACACCAGATGTCTCCGTGCTCTTTTTTTGTCTAGACTTCTCGTGAGTTCCGCTTGAAAGGGGGCCGCGATTCAAACGAAGCAAACGAACGAGTACAATGCCTCCTCGCGTCTCTACGAATACGCGGGAACAGAGGAGAAGTTACTGCAATTTGAGATAGACACGGGAGGCCGCAGCGACTGTTTATACCTACTGGCCTGTCCAAAACGTGGTGCTGGTAGATCGGGAGAACGACCATGGTGTGTCCACCCACACTAGGGACCAAAATTCACCAACTGCTAAAAGGAAAAGGAAAATCAGAGGTCCGCCAGTCGGTGCCCTGCGCGCTGGTGCGTGTAGTGGGTACGAACAGAAACGTGCAGGCACGAGTAGCTGCTGAAATGCAGAAGCAGCCACCGAATTCGAATTCACCTGTTAGTTCCAAAAGGCAAAAATGTGCGGCGTTCGTCATCCCAGGCCAAGAGCTCGCCGTCGAAGATAGCTTGACTTCCCTTCAACGCTTTTGCCAGCATTACACGTAGACCCTCAAGCACAGCATTCTCTGCACGTCTCAGTCTCTTCTCCTCGCCAAACTGTTCGTCATGTGCTTCGCGGTCTCCGGCAGCTTCCAGCTCGGTCAAGCTTTGCCGAACTGTTGCGTCGCCACCGGCGTCTTTTGCTTCGTTGAGACAAAGCTCGGACGTGCTATCCTGCACACCTGAACACGGCAGTGACCCTCCGTACTGCTTTGAAATGTCGCGCCCGCGCCGTGAGAAGAGACGCACCGACGAGGCAAGAGATTCTGCTGCAGCGGGCCACGCCTGCTTCCCTGCAAATACATCTTTCTCAGATTCGCGATTGCGGGTAAGGTCAATGTGGGCAAAGACGCGTTCTCCGTCGTACTTGCGCTCAACGAAATAGTGGCTAGCCCTGGGTGCCGTAGGTGTGGCACCTCTGAAACAAAACAGCAGGCACGACAGACATAAAAAGCCGCGAACCATTTTCTAATAAAAAGACGGGCATGCCAAATGTGCATTTCGTCCTGCTTTTGCACCGTACTGTTTACGAAACCTCAAAATGCTACAGAATCCCTCTCACCCACTCTCAGCTCCCGCAGTGGCCGGTTCGGTGAATAACTTCAGTTGTATGTCTGCTGTTGCCGGCCGGACCGGCTGCGCAAGCATTGGTCTCAGCGGACGGAAGAGCAGAGAAGCGCCTTCACGTTCTTTCACCGACAGTTCCTCCGTATCATTACTTTCGCCTGCAGTGCCATGCTGCTGGCGCCCTTTCGCTCCCACGCATTGTCCGTCGTCCACAGCTTTCACCTTCAGTTGCTCCTCGATGACTTCAAGCGTACTCTGATAGTGGCACGCAGATACTAGAGCACCAGGTAAACAGCATAGATTATAGTGGGAACGCAACCTTCCATCTCAAGGTGATCCTCAACGAATTTGAAATTCTACAGCGGAACAGGGTTGGCTGCAAGATAGGTCGTAGCTGAGAAGAGATTAACGTGAATGCCGTTACTCATACTAGAGATGTCGCAACTCGACGGCGACACAAAGGCTCTCAGTCTGCCTCTGCAGGAAAAATTGTACGCGGCTCCCTCGAGTCAGTGTAAGCAACATTTTGAGCTGACTTGGAGGTCGGAGCATTGATTGATGATTTTACGCGCTCCAGGATGCAGCACTGTCAAAAGTCTTTCGCCCGTAAGACCTCCCAGTTTGACGTCTTTCATGAGAATTCGCACAAACCACTTGTGCTCATGCACCGTCAGCTGGGGGAGAAGCTTCTGGAGCACTGCGATCTTTTCGGGGAATGCCGCCGCAAGACACACGAGGTCCAACTGCGCGTTCAGCTCCCGCTGCACGCACACACAAAGAGCGTCGTACACGCAGCAAGCACAGAACAGTGACTCTGGGGTCCCACTCCGCCGCACTCAACAATAAGGCACTTCAGGTCTGATGCAGTGTCTTCTGTGCTGCGGTGAAGGGTTCCACACGCAGTTCCTACATCCCGTTTACGGCCTGTAGGATACGGAAAGCCATGTCCTACACGAGTGAGTCTACGTGGTCCGCGGAGTGCATCTATTTACACGCGCACCCCCAATGCTTTATAGAAGGGTATATGCGCACTAAAGTATGAGCACGCCGACAATGCAAAGAGACGTGCATGAATTGTCCCGTGCGCGCGCGGAGGAATAACACATTTCCACATGTGCGTGCTTGTTTCGCACCCACATAATCGTACCCTATGCAATTTGTGATCGAGAGAAAGTGTATGTTTGTACACACAACACGAGCACCTCAGTGGCTGCGGTCTCAGGCACTTGAAACAGCTCTACAGTCCCCCCCTCCCGTTGATCGCCATTCAGGCAGAGCTCACTTGACCAAAAGCTACGCTGAAATTCAACTGCTGCAGAAAAAAAACACGTGCATCACCAGACAGTCTGATTACACACATACTCCGTGCCTCAGCGAAAGGGTGTGCCCCTGCCACGGATTCTCAGCACAGATAGCAACGCCCATTACAAACGGCGTATGATTGGAACGTGTGGACGCTAACATACTCTGATGATGCACTGATGCGCGGAGCCACGTTTCGGTCAACAGAGAAGTCGATCACATGTAGCGGGATATAGGGTGGCGAAAAAGATGAGACATACTACTGTGATGGTTGGTGACCGCCTCCCGATTCGCTGCTTCAGGGTCACTGCAACGAAGCTCCCAAAATCGCCAACCTGGGCAGATGCCGCCGTTTCAGGCGTGATCGCCGCTGGATCTTTGTAAAGTCGCAGGCGAGCAGCGGCGGCCGCAGGAAGGGCAAAAACCTACAGATCGCAACGACGCATGAACTCTGAATAATTCCTGCAGAACGCCCCACATAGGTTTGAATTTTACTTTTGAAAACAACCAAAATCATTCACAAAAATGGCCGACCTAGTTGGTGTGGCCGTGTTTCCAGGCGTCCAACCCAAGTGCAGAGGCTGCCAAGGACTAATGCACCGTCTGTCAGAAAACCCGGACCTCGGGTGGGTGGCTGCCCACCGTTCAGGAACCGCAAAAAACACAGAAAGCAGGCAGTAAACAGGGGCACCCTACGACTTGTTCGTGCCGAATCAGTCAAGTTCTTGTGTCCGCGCGTCACTCACGCTCTTCTCTTCACCGGTGCGCCAGAATTGCCGTGCTGGGCAAATTGCTACCGTGGGGCGCTCCTGTTAACGCCGCCATTCCTCAGCGCACGGGTACACAATCGTGGAAAATTGTTGCAAGCACATGTTCCTACTTGAGCGTAAATCCGTGCAAGGAGCGGCTGGCGTAACTGTGAGGAAGGCCGCCTTCGGTCAAGAGATGGCACAAGGAGCCGGAGCAAGGGGAAGAGGTCCAACGGTGATTCATGATCAATTTTGAGAATATAGCGTGAAAAGAAGCTGCACAGAATAGGAAAAAAACAGCACAGACCCTCAGCTGCCGCGGTGAGTTCTTGATTACAGCATTAGACATTAAAATTGTTGACCGTGCAAGAGCCTTTTTTCCGCCTAAGAGAGAAAATAGTGAGCTGGTAGAGATTTTCGCCTCTCTCGAAGCACCACAGACAGGCGCTCGCGTTTGTTCGCTCGACGCTAATAACCTGTTACGAGCCACTCCTTCGATCGCCACATGCGTGAACGTGCACGAACACAAGCGCATGTACACGACTGTGGAGATCTGTACTTGCGCGCGTTGTTAGCCTTCGGCCGACGCGAATAATAGCGCTCCCTTACACACTAGAGAAGGAGTACGCGCATCAGCGTCTTGCGCAGAAAAGTGCTAAAAAGCGACTCACGTAGCGTGTCGACGTGCACTCTGCTCTGAACGGCGTACTTTACCCCAGAATGGAAATTCCATTGGGGTTCACAGCAGTGACAAAAACTCACTTTAGCTTCTCCAGGGGTTTCAGAAACGGATCGGAGAGTTTGTGAAGC
This sequence comes from Sarcocystis neurona, assembly GCA_000727475.1. Lineage (NCBI taxonomy): Eukaryota > Apicomplexa > Conoidasida > Eucoccidiorida > Sarcocystidae > Sarcocystis > Sarcocystis neurona. Next base: position 3,101,934 of record KL647294.1, on the reverse strand, counting down.
ACTGTGCAGACATCTGAAAAGAGAATTTCCTCGCACATTGTGTGTTGTCCGTGTCAAAGGTAAGCCAGCGTTGAAGAAGCAAGATTTTGAAGAGGACAAAAATGTTGAGGGTGCAGAAGAAATGCCATAAACTGCGTGCAGGGATTTATTCCTTGTATCAACCCTTTTGACGGGGATTGTTTGTCGCAAAAATTGAAATTTACCGATCTTCACGGAAGAGACTGGTGCCCACACTTGAGCTCAAGACGCGTTCCGCGAGAACCCCAGTCGACGCGAAGTCTTGTGCAAAGATATCGCGCGCTAAAAATATACCCTCTGCGGGAGCGGCGTCGAACCAAGTGGCACCGCAGACCGCGTAAATTTACAGCCAACGGATACCTTGTGCGAGTCCTGTAGCTAGAATTGTCAGTAATACACATGCATACAGTAGGCCTGCGTAACAAGTGGGTCATCAATAGTCACATAACCGGTATCATCAACCCTGCGACATATCTCGCTGGGATCGGTCGCGTTTTCCGCGTTACCTAGAGCCAGGGTGAAAGTAAAACTGCGGGTGCTCAAAAGCCGAGTACAGCGAACCAGATCGAATGTTGTCAATCACGCGCCTTCTAGTGGCAAAGAAAAAGTCAGTTTTTGACACCACGAGCGGGAATCCGTGGCAAGGTGATAAGTCTCGAGAGTACTTCTTGGCCAACGGCACTCAAGTCTCTCCCCTGCATCTGTCGAAGGCATCGGACGGTGTACAGAAATCCAGCTTTCTGCTCAGTCGTGCATTTTCGCACCCGCATTCCGGGGGTGTCATTATATTCGACTTTACTAAGGGCCTCGCGGCATTCTTGTGCGTAACCGGCTGTACTGGGTATCAAGCAGTCCGTTTGTAAAGACGCCCGTATGTCGTTCAAGAGGCCTGTGTCCAGGTTTGTATGTAGCGAGGGGGAAAGTCTTACACGTGAGAGACTCTTTGAAATGAATACTCACGTGCCTATGTGGTTGTACTGATTCAGTCCAGTCCTGTGAGGTTTCGTCATTCTCTCACGAACACAGTTACACATATGTAGAATTATGTAGATGCAAGGGACTAAGAAGGTACACCATACGGCGTACTCGCGCGAGAAAAAAAAAAACAGCCGTGCATATAACTTGCGAGTACTGCTGCTTACACCCGCGCACATACGTACCCACGGCACGGTGTAGTCTGGCCACGACCCTGCAAAGTGATTACAGATACGCACGGTGGCGTGGTGGAGTTTTGGCCGTGCCTCACTCAGCGCCCACCCCAGCTGTCTTATGCTAGTCTTAATTGATATTCACGTTGCCTTACAGTAGGTACTCGGAAAAGATACTACGAACAGATACGATAGAGTAAAGCTGCGCGCCACAGTTTACCAGCGCGTGCGTCTGCCAAAAAAAAAAGAAACCTATGCGAATGTTTATGCGAGAACGCCGTGCAAATCATGCAAACGTGCTGAACTTCATTCTGCATGCACATGTCTAGCGCAGCATGCCGCCACCTATCGGACATGATGCTGTATACCAAAGCACAGAGGCTACTGGCTCTACGCAATAAAGCGTAAGTTAAAGTGGAACACGCACTCAAAAAAACCTCCCTCAGCTGCCACTGCTTGCTGAAAATACAATGTACGTTAACGATTTGCCAATACATCCCGCACTCTCAGCTGGGACGCTTAATTGTACTCAGATGAACGGTGGTGTATGATTCTCAAAACTCTCTTTGACGGGGCTGACACCGAGATCGAAACAATGTACTTTCGCGCATAGCGTAATTGAACGCACTCATCAGTGCCCAACCGCGTCAGGAAAGTCAACCCTTGCGTCTGCAAGGGCTAACACCTGTGTGCAGACTTGGGGTATGCCGTACACTCAATGGGGGTGCAATCTCTGCAGCGAGTGAGTTGTCTGAGGGCACCTCACTCCGTTGAAGGGGGTGCACGCTGGCAGATTTGAAGATGACACTATACCAGGCCGTCGGCTCAGAACGGAAGGACCAGTCCACCATCCACATAGATTCCAAGCGCATACACAAGAGTGATTTCCGGCGCACCTTTATGGGAACCCGTCCACTATCTACCTGCCTGCACTTCGCAGGCAACAGAACAAATGGGCACATGATGCTGCAGCTATCCGGGTCTCTCATCTTTGCTGCGACTCGCAAAACAAGACCGGCTGCTACTTCCGGCTAATGAAATGTTTCTGCAAAGTTGGAGGTGACTGTGTAGTCGTCTGGCGCAGACGTTCAGGCAAATGGCTCATGGAACCAGCGTGCAGCTGCTGTGTGCACACAGCATGCAACTGTACATTTCTTACGTTCAGATATTGATGCGCTGACCCCGGACTACTACTCACTTTCAACTATGTGACTGGCGAAACGCCGGTGATGGGTGCCCGGTTCACACAGCTGCGCGAACTTCCTTCTCTGTATGAATCCATAATGGTGATGCAGCACAGCTACACAAATATCTATTTGTTCACCAGATCCTTGTTTGAAAGAAGCGCATCTCTTAAGGTCAACACGAGTGGCTCCTTACTAGATACACTTCTGGAAGATGCACGTGTTTATCTCCGGTTATTATAATACGACGTAAGAGCAGTTGTAAAAGAAGACAGTATGATACACCTGCCACTTCTCCGTGTCCTGCTCCTTTACGCTTGTCTTTGATAACAAATCGTGACCCGGTGTTCTGATGCATATACGTTTTAGATAAAGTCACTCAAACAACTGAAACGCGGAGCAACGCCACCCTGCGGAAACACGCAAAAACGTTATCAATGTGCAGGATTATTTTCAAGCTTTTAGCAGATGATTATGTTCGCGCTCTGGCGCTGAATAGCAATGAGGTACGCGTATCAACTGGGCTTAGGCGGCAGAACCTTGCTGGCACCGCAGTGGTGAATGCGTATGGACGCACGCTCCTCACAGGACTTGGTGTCCAACGGTCGAGGTTCCTTTCGCCAGGGGAGAAAACCCGACACTGCACGCTAGGTTTCTGTTACCTCACTTTCGTTCTGGTGTTACCGGGTTTCTAAATTGAGTGCAGCGGCTCTCAACCGCCACTACCGACCGTTGCACTAGAGTTATCTGCCGTTTCTCGGTTTCCCTTTTGACAGCGAATAAGCAGTAGCCTCTCGTTTTCCAAGACTTCGCGCTCTCCGGTTGACGCCCCGTTCACACCGTCAATTGCTGTGCTTCAGCGCTATGGCCGACGACTGAAGACTTTAATTCTTGCCATTGTTTCTCTTACCTTTTTGCAGACAGATGCGTACGGATGTAAAAATATTCACACATATGCACTCTTGTCTGTTTGCCGCAAACGGACGTACCAGCTTCACTCTGATCAATTCGTCTTCTTTATAGGTAAAGGCCTACAACTTCAACTGCATTGCTGGATTTCTCAACCACTACGTAAAGCCGGTTGTTCCTTTTTGCAGGCATGGGCGCTTTTGCGGGCGTGGTGTTCTTGTCTTCCCCGGCACTTGCATGGAGTTGAGACACGAAGGCGTCTGACTTTTCTGTGGCGATTCCTGAGTTGTATCGTTATCCGCTAACGCTAGACGGAGAATCACCGCGTGCTATACCTCATCACCTCGGACATCGCCTTCCTCATACCTGTATTTTCGCCTTCATTTGGGTGTCTTTTTCAAAATTAAATCACGTGCACTTGCAGCCTGGCCGCCAAATGTGCCATGTGCAACTTTAGCTTGCTTTGTGACAACCAGGATTTTTCTGTCTTATAGAAAAGGCGCGCAGTTCCTACGGTTCTCGTTGAAGATAGACGGAGCAAGCTCTTGCGCATTTGACCTAAGTACATCCTACCCCGCGCGGTTACCGATGCTCTGCCAAGTGCACACTGGAAGGGAATTGGGCAATTGCTTGTCTCTCAGGAGGCCTTACCGGGGTTCTCGGGTGCCAGGACACGCATGCAGTGGCCCGCTGTGTCAGACAGGCACCACTCACCACCCGCTTCAACTTAGCGTGTGCGCCGGTGAGACCCTGCACCCACTCGGCCGCAGTGCGCCAGCGCTTCTCTCTGCGGCCGATACTGTGCGATGTCCTGCACCCTTTCCGTACGCTACGTCTGCGGTATAGCCACAGTAAAATGAGTTGACCAAGCGCATTCAAGGAATGCGGTCACAGGCGCAACTATGGAGCATGTCAGGACGTAAGGAGCGTGCAGCGCCCACAGAGGTCATCACTAAATATCGATAAATGCGCGGAACTTGGACACCTTGGGATGACTAGCTAAATTTGGTGGAGGACTGTTAGTTTCGCACTTCGCGAACAGCACTATTAGCGCTGTATGGTGGTCCCGCGTGTGTACAATGGACCCGAGGCTGCCACCCAACCTGACACACTTGCGTTTCGATGACGTAATTTTTGTGGTACTCGGCCTGAGTTAATCTCACGTGTAGCCACCTAGTTCTTCATTCTGATGCTCACTCCATTTGTACAGGCAAAAGCTCCTACGGTACTCCTCATGTTGACGATTACGCTCTTACATATTTGTTTGGAAGTCAACAAATAGCTGTCTTTTTTGTGAGAAATAGTGGCGGGCGCAGGGCAAGGGTTAAGGTCCACAGCGTTCACAGTGCCCGCGTGACGGACAATCAGGCAAAAAACTCCGTAGACAAGTCACTGAGCACATATTCTTGAATATGCGAGCCTTGTACCACACAGTGCGGTCCACAGCCCGCAGGAGACGAGTAGACCCGTGCAGCGTGCTACGTTCTTAGTTGTTTATCGGCGACTTCCACTGCTACGTGCGCCACAGGTTGTTCAGAGGTACTTTTAAATATCTGATCTGTACGTCTTCCCGCCAGGATACGAACGCAAATCAACAAGACGGAAACATAATTCTGTAAACCGGTAGTGCCAGCGCTTCATGAAGTCATTGTAAAGTAGGTTGTGCCTACGTCTTCCACGGCCTCATATTTCATTATTTCGTCCAGTGTTAAAATAACGACTAATAGGCCGTAGGTCAGAGAGGAGTTTATTTACTGCAGGGTATCTCTCAGCCACTTTTCTCGAGGTAACTGAGCGTGAAGCAAATGACTGTGTTGACTTCTCGCGGCTGCTGTAGGTGCGTCAAATGTGACAGAGGCTCAAGCATTCTACCAGCGAGTGCCTGCAAGCTTATTCAAACGTATTTGTGCTGCACGATTATGAGGTGATCTCGAGCATGCCTGCGCACCTTTGACGTACCATCACATTTGAGAGAGCTAGTGAACCCATGCGTGTGAGAAAAACGAAAAGGACAACGCTGCTTTATTACGGGAGCCCGCCGTCTCGTCCTGCAGGCTGCACGATACCTTCCAGCGGCAACACATCCCCCTCGTCTTCCGTAATTCGATATATATGTGCTCAGGAGTGGATATGTTATGGTACGCCTTACATCGTCATAGGATAGTGTATTCGAAAATAGCCTTGTGGTGTACGAACACACGTACATACACGTACGTATACGTTTCCATACAATCTGTGTTCGCATGCGTCGGTGCACTACTGCATTAGTAACTACTACTTTCTTCGGAGCAGGTTGCACTTGTAGACTGCTTCATCTCGCCATCGTATACGCAGATGGTTTTACAACCTCGTGCGTGCGAGAAAACGCTAGAGGACACCCACACTGCAGTCCTTTCGCACCTGTTATCCTGTTTGTGTTGAATGGAAATACAAGTGAAGAGCCGTGCTCCTCCACTTTTTAATTTGTGGGTTACTACTAGACAACTCGGTTCAGAGGCATCGACCTTCTGCGTATTTACTGTAGATGCACGAGAAGTTGTGGAAGGCTGCCGTTCCTAAAGTCACGTGCCTTCCACGCGCATCACCTCAACAGAGCCTTGCTGCACATAGGGGACGCATTCAAGCAAACAGACGCCGGAGTCAGCAAGAGTCGCTGTAGTCTCTCCCAACATCTGTGTCGTGAGGCTTTCTAATGTAATCTCCCTCTGGAGGGAAACAGGAAGTGCCCCCGCCAAGTGGTCCCCAGTGAAAAACAGTGACAGCGTATACTTCCCAGCTGCCTTCGTAGGACAGCAGAAAAAGAATTTTACGCCGACCTACACGGATTTCTCACACGTGACTGGCGTAGCTGCAGAGGTGTCACACGTTTGGTCTTATGCGAGCGCTACGTACGCCAGCCTGCTTCAAATTGGCGAAAGCAGCTTTACTAGGTGAGCCTAGTTAAGCTGCGGTGGTGGTGTGTGTGTGAGTGGTTTACTAGGTGAGGCTCACCTCTGTCTGCAAAGCAGCTCCGTAAACGCGAGGCTGTGCGTGCACGTGAACTGACGGCAGCCCTCCCAGTAATGCAGTGGGACGTCCTAGGAGGGAAACAACGGAGATCATACTGAGCAAAGAAGTGCAAACCTGCATCTGTCCGAAGTGTACCTCCCCCCAAGGTAACAACAGCCTGCGCTTTAAAATTCACTTCTTTTCGGAAAGTTAGTCTGCGCTAGAAGCGGATCTTCTTTTATGCACAACCCTAGTGTATACAAAGGCATACACACGTATCACAGTAGGTGTACGTACGTGCTTCTTCTGCACTCGCGTATATGAGCTGGTGTGGCAGGGCCATTGCCGAATTTGATCCATTCAGACTCAACCGCAGTAGATCACGACAGTCCGAAAAACGCCTTTCATGGCAGGGGGCCACGACGACAGCAAAAATGAACCCGTCCGCGCTAATATGGCACTGGAATAAATATACGTGGAGCACCATGCCGCTAGACCACCAGCGACCTCGTAAGACTGCTTCTGCAATTCTGGGGGATTCGCGGCTGTGAACTCAATGACCAGCAACCTTGCCAGAAAGCAAGAGTCGCCCACATCCGGGGAACAAGTGTTTTCTAATATGGTGACTCAAAGACACGTCGCCGGTAGCGCGCGACTGATTTGTTCTAAAAAGTGGCTTTTTTACATGCACGGGCGGGAGGCCGAGGGCACAAAGTGAACCACTCTGAAAGAAGTTGCTGGCACGTGTACTACTTTCTGAAACTGACTATCTCACAGTGCGTCTGCTAGCAGTGTGATGATTGGCTTATAGGAGCAGAAACGCGCGTAGCGCGTGTACGCCACTGTGAGAGTACAGAGCAGGAGGTGTAACCTTCCATTGTACAGCGTCCTGGAGCGGTTCACGATCTTTACAGTACGTCGTATCTGTTCGGCAGCTGGGCTACCGCAGAAGAAGCATCGGGTGATATGTTGACCTATGTATGTACAATGGACATTTGATTCTTCATCCCCTCATGTGCGCGTCTTGCGTAGGAATTTCTCTTCTGGCTCAGAATGACTCCAGACCGTATACGTGACTTAGGCTTGCAGAGTTTAGCAAAAGCAGACTCTCATAATCTCGGCCTTGCTTTTGTGTGTTCCACACGTGACTCCACGGCTCGATCAGCGCCGCCATCCGTGTAGGGAAAAACAAGTCCCTCTGTGTATTTTCACAGATGTGAGACTGGTCATCTGATATTACGTTGAGAAAAGTGCATAAAGGAAGTAATATGCATGAAGGCGGGGCCCCAGCGTCTGTGTCTCCACCGGTATTGAGTTCGTAACGCAAGCAAGCGGTGGAGTACGTCCTTGGCGTTCCACTACATTTGGCCTCGCCGCACGGCGCAGTCTACGTATCGCCCGTGAAGACGTCCCAATAATACATGTCGCTGATCTGCAGCTTATGCTGTACGCGGATTTCCATTCTGTGTATCGTAATATCGATATGCTGCTTCCAGCCTTCCCTAGCGACCCACCCCCGATTCCAATGTACATCCTTCATCTTTTTACTGTAGTCACCGTAAAAGTGACTCAGCTCCTTCCAGCTCCCCGATGTAGCTTTCTATTTCTTGACCCACACAAAGCCGTCCATTGAGAAACTGTCTTCAACACCGCTACGCAAGAAATCTGAGGCCCTCAGTTGATGGCATGTCCATTTGTCGGATGCGATTAGAGAAAGGCAAGCTGATACTGCAACGCACTGTACGTACGGAGTAGGTAAAAGCATCCCACAATGTAGTTCACGACCGTCCGTTCTTGAACTCCATCGCAGCAAAGATGCGGTGACCCCCTGCAGGACACAAGCCCAGATGAACTACTTGAACGCGCAGTGTCCGTACGTGTGCTTCTGTAACCACACTAATTAGCTCCGTCTCGACCCACACAGGCGGGTCGATGGCGCTGTTCGAGACACAGATATGATGGAGCACAAGTCCTGTATTCAATTGGAGCTCATGCCATAATCCCCGCTTGTGGTGCATTTCTCTCTGCTTTGCAAGCGTTGGCGCAAGCTGGAGCGCACCGCGCTAAAGCCCCACGAAGGCTGCACATATTCGTTGCATACAAAGAGACAGCAGTAAAAATGGTATGTGTTCTTTTAATCCGTACTTTCGGAAAGTAGATGTGGATGACAACAGCTCTCCCTATAAAGAATATGAAAGCAAACGAGCACGGAGGCGCAGGTTCTCTACGCGCAAGACTACGTCTACATGTGTTCCCAAGTGAATATGCCTGCAGACAAACTTCTCACACACACCCACTACTCAATGGGTGAATAAAAGACGAATATAAATACGCTTTCGCCCACTGCCACTTGAGCGCCCACGGCAGTGAGCGACTGAACGAGGCTGTTTTATCGCCGTGGACGTCGGTACGGCCTGCAGACTGCCGTGCTTCGCGACCTGTACTTTGCTCCACTTTCGAAAAGGCGGCGTGCGACACCGACATGATTGCCTAGGGCGGTGACCTCTCCCTCCGCTCGCTTTAAAATAGTGAACCCTCTGAAATGCTTCAGACATAAGGGCATTGGTCCCAAACTATCAAGACGAACAGAAATTCTCCGAGTGCCAGAGTGACACGTACGCATAGCTTCGTACGCGAAGTTGTGCCCTTACGTTTCCTTAATTAGGTTCACTCATTTTTTTGGCGCTGCAGGTGGGGACATATGCGCTTGCGTATCTCTGGGCACTTCGAGGATTTCTCTCTGCAAAGAAACGGGCGTGTGGCTGATGCCTCGAACCTCCGCCACCTTCGGTGTATTTTCGTTTACGATTCACAAAAATTCAGGCCCTCCTTGTTTGTGATGTTCTGATGGTGCAGCTGGTGTCCTTTCGCTTTCCGAATATCCTCGTAGAGATGGTATGTATCTGACTGGTGTCAAGTGGCACTCTGCACGAACAGGGCACACGTACCCTGTGCTCCGTGGAACAGTCGTCACCTGTGTCCGCGGTGCTTCTCTGCGGAGCCACCATTGAGGAAAGCAAGCACCACGGTCGTATCGTCGATCATATCCTCCTCTGCTTTCCATCGTCTGTTGGCTTCCTCTATTAGGGCTTCACAAGCTGCGTGGGGATTTTTTGTTTCCCAGTACTGCGCCACTACCTCTACAACTTCTTCATTTGACATAAACTCCCAAATTCCGTCAGAAGCAAGGACTAGAATTCGGTCTTGAGGTGTGAACGATGTAGCCTGAATGTCAGGCTCGGCGATGACCCCTACTGTGCTGCCCAGAGAATCTCCCAGCGAGCGGGACATCGCCAAACCAGGCGCATCACAGTCTTTGCGCCACACTCTGTGTATAGAGGAGAAAAAGTGCAAGGTAAAGCAAGACAGAAGAAGAATATCAAGCAAGGAAGCCCACCATCTTTGCACAAAGCGTTCGAGGAAAAGTGCGAAGTAAAGCAAGACAGAAGAAGAATATCAAGCAAGGAAACCCACCATCTCCGCACGAAGCGTTCGAGATTCGCTTTCAGTGTTTAACTCTTGACACTGATACGCCAAATGAAGCTGTCACTGCAACGATGCTGTAAAATGCTACTCAGTTGGTGGACCTGCGTATCGTATGCAGTGGACTTCCACAATGTGACTCTTCACTTTTCGTACGCACTTGGTCTGGTCGGACATAAACTGTCTACGGAATCTCTCGCCGTGTCAAACGTGAGGCCGCCGAAAGTCAACGCAGCGTATGTATACGCATACCAGCGGCTGCAGGCAATAGTCGTGTCCAGCGTAGGGGTAAAGTATTTGTGCGCTTGTAAAAGTGGAACTTGTGATGGGTAATCCCGACCTGTTAGTCCTGTACAACCCTACTGTGATTCCGTACCTCGGAGGTCCGAGATCTTCCCCATTCTGTCCCTTCAAGGCTGCGACGACACCGTCCGCGGCAGCGATTCTCGCAGCTTCTTGAGGTTTGTCCGGTTTGTGGTCATCCGTTAACGGCACGGGAGTCCAGGCGCCTTTACTGTTGCACCTGGCCATTATGGCTCTGCTGTCGCCTACGTTTGCCGTGTATAGGGTATTGCCTTGTATCAAACATGCAACACATGTTGTTCCACTCATCAGGGTATCGATGCCTGGCTGAAAGAGCTCGCAGTTAGTCTTGAGAAATGCGTCCCGAAGAGCCTGTTTTGGGTTCTTGATATATTCAGCGCTATGCTGCACGTATCGCGGCAGCGTGCGCCTTACCAGGTCGGATACCTGGTGGCCATGCACACCGTGTCCGTCCATTACGGAGAACCAGAAAGTGTTCGAGTTGTCACCAAATCCCTCGATAGCCGCGTATGCATCTTGATTTGTTTTCTCGACGTCGGGAGCTGAACACCCCGCCTTGCTTTTACCGGCGAACACCAGCACAGCGCTTCCCTTCTTTCCAGCACGACTTCCTTGGGACGGCTCATTGCTGCCGTTGCAGATCTGCGCAGCAACTTCTTCAGGAGAAGTAAGGGGACCGACAATTGTCAGACGCTTTTGGCGGCTGGCCGTAGGCTCGCCCGAACACTCAGGCCCGTCGGGGGATACTGCACACAGACCACCACATAAAGAGACGTGCGGAAGTCAAACAGGAGACGACCGGTTAACTGAAGCCCCTTACACAGGTTCGACACGCAATTTCGGCTTCTAGCGGTGTGGCAAATCTATGTCCCCGCCGCCGCGCCGCTACTGAGTCAGCACCTGTTGCAGATGCTCACCTACTTGGTGGAGCCCCACACACTTCGGAAGGACAATGTGATTACGTGATTGTTGGTCTGTGCGCCGAAAAATTCATACGCTCATCTTCGTTAGCAGGTGCCAATCTTCAGAAGTAGTCGGCCGGCACCCAGTCAAAGACGACACCACCGGTGCCTACTGGCTGTGTCATGCAGGTGATTGTTTTACTTTCATACGAGATATGAACGCGCTTTATGTAGAACGACAGCTGTTTCCCTACGTAGATCTCAGATGTGGATATGCGTTCACATTGACGCACCCTTCTCGCAATGATCAGCGCAACACAGATGTGTAATGTCCGCCTGTTTAGAACCACGTGAAAAGTGGTGACGTTTTTAATATACGCGACCAGGTCCACTGAGTTGTTCAGTACAGAAATGTGCGTATAAAAGAAAGTCAAATCGCCCTCACTGCATTTCCGAGCGTCGTTTGGCACAGGAGGAGGCGCACCCCCCGCCTTTTGCTTGTTTCTGCCTTTGAATCCGTTGACTGGCATCGTGACCTGACGGCCAGTAAACAACAAAAGCAGACGCACTCCTAAAAGATCAGAGAATGCTTACCCAGCTGTAAGCCCCACATCGTAAACACACTCGCCATGACTACACGAGACTCGACACGCTAGCGCACATTGCGACTTGCTTCGGTCGATGACTCGCAGGTGGTCTCACCTCTGTGCACTACCTGAATACAGCAATTTACTATACGCTACTCGACTTTTTCAACAGTCTGCATCTTCGCCGTATGCCGGCAAACAGTTGCTGCTTCACTGCTACCTCGAGGGAGAGGCAGCCGTTACAGCAGACGCACTTGACAGTCATAATTTTGCTTTTGTGGGGTGTACAGAGGCTTATTGCTTCTTAGAAAAGCAGTCGTCTGCTCTCCGTCTGAATCAAACGGTTGATCCGAATCCTCACTTCCGCTTTGTCCAGTCGTGCGGCTGGAACCAAGTGTCCTCAGCCTTTCCGCTCCGGCTAGCAAAAGCTGAGTACAGGCCCCTTAAATAATGCATTCGCGCACAACTACCAAGCCAACAAGGTGCCCCTAGCCCCGAGTCCAGATACGAATTTTGTTTTAGGTCAGTCTATATGTCTCCGGACTCGATCTCCCCTCCATGCAGTGGAGGGAACCAGCCCCAGATGCAATACAATCAGTGGGCCTGGGCCCGCCCCCACCTCCAGCGAACTCTGAGGTAAAAAATCGTCAAAGAATGAATTCACCCCCCTTGAAAACGTCTCAAACAGGCTAACGATGCAGAAATTAGAGAGTTGAGAGTCAGGCAACGTAGTTGTGTTGTTACTGCTGTGCATTGTGCTCCTCGTGCTGGGAGTCGTTCTTGTACTGCTGCTGTTGGCTGCAGCCCACAACACGCCAGGTCTAACCAGAGAGCTGATCCTCTTTGCTCAGTTCATAATTCCTGCAGTGTAAACTGTCGAGATACCTAACGTGCATTCACTTGTGGATGCGCGTAAGCGTGCGTTCAAATGAAGAGTTCCACAGCATCTGGCGCGCCTCTCCACGTTTCTCCTTTACACGCTCGCACATATTCGTATATATATATATATATTCTATCTCCCCCTCTCCCTCAGTATATATACATACGTATATGCATACGCGTATGTGTATCTACACTTCTACGGCAGATTCCCTTCTGGGTTTAGTGTGAGAATGCAAAAATACGCTTGTGTCACGCTGGTCAAGCCGCACGCTTTACCATATTCAAAGAACGGGCCATCCTTCACTGGGTCGGATATATCGCCGTTTCCTTCCCAAAACAAGCCTACATACACGATCAAATCAAGACCTTGATATTTTCTCAATCTCGTTTTCCGTTCTGACTACTATGGAGGAGATTTGTTTACCGGAAAGGCAGACGGGAACGACGCTAAAGCGTAGTGACTACACGCGTGTGTGTCTCAACCTTTAGCATCTGTCTACACCGTATGGCCGATATGAGTTCGTACTGTATGGTAGAGATGTATAGAAAACACACACGCGCAACAGTCGTGTGTGTACCTCGATCTTCGTCTTCTGCGCTGACTTAGGCAGGCGGTAGTCCTACATATGTCCGTTGGAAACAACACGCCTTAGAGTGTGCGAGTACGCAACACGAATGAATGGTCTGTAACATTTTTTTCTCTTTCGGCAGTAGATCCGCTGGGAAATTGGCCTTCAGGTAAACATCCTAGAAACAGTGGTTGTCGAAGGAACTGTATGGCTTTCCAGTCACGGCAAATCACTTTGCACAGTAATTTCTTGCTGGACTGCTTGTTAGCGATGCATTAGGGCTAAAGAAGTCAGAGTGAGGTTACATCGGGAGATCACGTGTACAACCTCCTTAATTTGACGTTTATGTGTACGAGCACTCGTCCCCTTGCCTGCAACGCGTACACTAGAGTACGCTTCCAGCGCAACAGCAGGACGCCTGCCTAGGTATGATACTAGTGTCTTTTTAACACACAGACGCATGACTCGGTGAAGGGAAAGTCTCTACGTTTTTGCATCTGTTTGTCGTCTACGAATAGAGGACGAATGTGCGAGCACTCTCCCATAGAGACAGGGTGCAGACCGCCAGAGCCACTTGCACCAGTGCAACCTAACCTTGTGGTGCATGTAAGAATGCCCAGAAACGCTCTGGTCTGATGACGAAGCGGTAGATAGTGGACGTCTGATGCACTGCCACGCGCTAGAGCGCGTACGTTTCGATCACATTTTCGGGCCTGCATCTTTCTGGAAGATCCAGGCACTGCAGGCACGTCGAGATGGAGAAAAAGCAAAGCGAGGCTCCGTTCACTCATCCGACTGGAACTTACTGTCCTCTTAGCCGGCAGTGCAACACCGAATTCCGGGAGCGTATACTTATCGGACAGACAACCACCATAAATAGGTGTCCATGGAATGTCGCTACATACACGCGTTGGAGGTTTCTGGTCAGCTGTTCTACCTAGACAGGATGGATCTTGAAATACGGCATCTGGCGCAGTGACAACAAGCGGTTCACGGAGCACACCGTAGTACCGTGCTGCCGGCTGAATACTTAACCATAATGCCGCGTGCAATTATTCTAAATATGTGTTTGCATATTTGCGTGAGTGTACATTCCTGTTAAACCTGCGCACAACAGCAAGGAAACTTTATGTGCGTACGCTGCGGCACCAGTACAGAAGTAGCCAGAAGATAGCCACACCGGGCCAGCAACGTGTGTTGCAAAAATACATTCTTAAATGAACGCACGCACACACCAACGTAATACACTTATACATATGTATAGACGTAAATATCCGTGTATAAGCAAGGCCCAGTACCTTTGCTTAAGTCTACAAACGCAACCGTTCCCTTCCACTTTAGAAATTTAAGACTGCAGCGCTAAATCTGCATGAAACGTAGAAGTGCAGCACCAAACATGCAACTTGGAGCATGTCTAATGGTGTGTAGAATTCCACACACACAAACACACCTTAACAGATAGGTCCGCACATCGCAGACTTGGTCACGTGACAGTACAGCAGTTGGATTCCTTTAAAGCATGAGCAGTTAGCTTGAGTGCCACCAAGCTGACAATGATGTACACACAGGCATACACATCTACGTAAAGATCTGTACCTCTCTGTAACACGGGGCACGTGCAGCGGAAATTCCTTAAATAGGCCAAAACCACTTCTACTGTTGAAGACCTTTTCTCGCTGCAAGGCAACCTTCTACGGCCGCTGCACACACTCTGATTGAATCTCTCTGAACGAGTTATGAATGTTTTTTGGGCACTGGTAGAGCTGACGCCAGAGCTGTTGTTGCATGTAAATCCTCAGGGAGAAGGTTAAGACAGATGCAGAGGAGTCCTTCTCTACAAATTATTAGAGCTATCCTTTCCTGCTGTTTATGAAAAGAACACTAGAACCGCTGCTGAGAATGCAATCTTGCAAAGGGCTTTGACTGCTACAGGCCATGGCCTGCAACACTTGCGCCTGCAAGAGCAACCAAACTAGTGTGGTCCTCGGAACCATGCGTGTGGAGCACTGCACAACGAGAAACCGTTCGCACGCCGTGTAGAGACCCAAACATGCCGTAACGCTTGACAGTTTCATAAAAACACTGCTACTGACACTCAACACCAGATACACTGACGTGTGCGTTCGCCGTTCCTAGTGCTGCTGTCTCTGCTTTTGTGACGACCCTTCCCCCTCTCTTTGGTCCTCGCTGGGCTGTCGTCGCTGGGTGTGCAAGTCCCGCGTTCCCAGCGTTCTGCTGTCATCCAACGTCCGATGTTTACTGCAAGCGTTAGATCGAGTGGTGAAATTTGTTCATCAGCTGGTGGCCTTGAAGATTCACATCGTGTATAGCTTTTAAGGCGCTTAGCCATGTCTCGGTGCATCGGTTCCTCTCTCCAGGTTTTCAACAACACCAGCGCACAAGTATGAACACATTCACTTCAGATGAGTAAGTGTAATCTGACTGCGCTAAGACCCCCTAAAGTGCATGTCCCACATGCAGGGTCTTGCAGTTTTGAATTCGATACCCGCATCTCTCTTTTCTATCTCAAAAAGCATTCGTCACCAGTCTGGTGGTGCAGGCACACCTGTGGCAGTTTTTTTTTGCCTCTACATGAAAATGTCTCCTCAAGGAAAGGTGTTCATTTAAAATAAACACCGTCGTGTGCACCGGTGCGTGTTTGGTTCGAAAATGTCTCTTCAAGGAAAGGTGTTCTTTGGAAATAAACACCATCGTGTACACCGGTGCATGTTTGACTCATGCCCTTGTACATGACACATACACATATACATGTGTTTGTTTGTAGGGGACAAAATGTATGCGTCATCCTCTGATCTCCTTGCGTCTGCTGATCCCTACGTACTTCTCCTACTGACCTATGCAGTGTAGACGCGTCCACTCTGGATCCGTACACGTCTGCGTTCTTGTTAATCGACATTAAATATGCGTGTGTTTACACAGACTGGATACTTCGTTGCAGTGTTATTATCAGTGTTGCTTCCCCAGGCAGTTGGTTGTTCATGCGTTGTCGCATGCACCGACGTACACTGTATTGTTGCATGTATGTTGTCGGTACCCTCACCGGGGTCGAGACCAAAATGTCTTGCGATGTTGAAGTTCTTTTAACGTCTGCAAAAGTGGACTCGACAGTGCAGCCTTCCCCACGTTTATGCTTGTGCAAGCTGCGTTGACGGAAGCTGCTGCTGATGTCACTGTCCTACTATTTCCCCCTACCGGAAAATCGGTAACTATTCGAGCCGTGTGCAATACAGCGGACTTTGTGCTTTGTACATGCATCCATATCGTATAGTGCCATACTTATGGATATGTATGCATATATATATATACATATACTTCGATCTTTGCTCCTGAATAAGCAGGGTTTCACGCGG
Source organism: Sarcocystis neurona (assembly GCA_000727475.1). Classification (NCBI taxonomy): domain Eukaryota; phylum Apicomplexa; class Conoidasida; order Eucoccidiorida; family Sarcocystidae; genus Sarcocystis; species Sarcocystis neurona. The sequence goes on along the minus strand of KL647294.1, from coordinate 3,085,569 downwards.
GCGTCTCCCACCGTACTAAACTCTCCCCGTCAGTCTACACGGGCGAATTTCTGTTCATGCTCCACCAGAGGCTCTGTAACGCTGTAGGTTTTCTCCGTCCCCCGCTTCCACAGCCTCATGTATTGGGCGTAAGGAGACGTTGCAGAGAAGCAAATTGAAACGCGTCTCTATCTTCGCCACGGTCTGTGCAGCCGACCGTGTTGATTAGACACATATATACATGCGGATAAGTAGGACATCTGGTACCTACGTGACACAGACACAGGCACACACACACACACACAGATACACGTTTTTAAGACTTCTTTTTCTTCCTCTATCAAAGCATGGAAAGGAAACACTGGTTACTCGCGAAGAAATCTTCACGGCGCTTGTCCCCGCCGTCTTGCACCCGTCATTTCTCTGGCTTCTCGTTTATTCTCTTCTCCTGCGTCTTCTGCTGCGGCGTCTTCACAGGTAATTGTCTTCCGCGTACACTCCTATACACGAAAACATACACCTATATGTGTTAACTTTACGTGAGCCGTTCGATGTGTTGCATTGCTAACGTACGCGCTGGGCCGTTCCTTACGTCCTTCCTCATCTTCAAAAGCTTCTGCTGCAGTGCCTGCATATCTCTCTTCATACATATATTTACGCGTTCTTATAAATATATGCCTTTGTGTATACGCGTGTGCGTATTTGTGTGCTTATCTCTCTATCTATATATGTGTGAAGATAAACTGGCGACACTTTATGTGACGACTGTGGGACTTGAGGTGCTGGTAAATCTTTCAATATTTCGCCAGTGCAGAACGGATGTCTTCCTTCTTTTTCCGCACTTTTAGTGAAGAAGCATGGTTTCACCATGCCACTATATACCTGTGTATGCACACCAATATACACACGCCCGCATATTTTCTATGCACTTCATTTGCTTCAGGGTCCGTCTGCCCTCTTAACTACTGCCCTTCTCCTTTCAGTCCATCCAGGTCCCTCTTCTGTTGTAGCGTCTTTGTACACAACGTTCTTGAACACATTTTTTTTCTGTTGTATGCTTATGTATATCTCTCTCCCCCTCTATCTTTCAGGCGTCCCGTCTTCTCCCTTCATCCGCCTGCGTCTCATATATATATATATATATATATATGTATATAGCGTCACCTCTTCCCCCTTCGTCTGTCTGTTTCTAATTCCCTATGTATATAAGTATGTAGGGTCCCCTTTTTCCCATTCCTCCGTCTGTTTCTAATTCACTATATACATATATATATGTATATATAAGTACATACGTATATATCCTTCCTCCGTCTGTTTGTAATTCCCTATACATAAAAGTGTATTCCATCTCCTCTTACACCTGCCTTCGTCTGTTCCTAATTCCCTATATATGTAAGTGTATACCATCCCCTATTTCGCCTTCCTCCGTCTCTTCCTATTGTCCTAAATATATACATATATATGTATGAGTATGTGTTATCGCCTTGTTCCCCTTCCTCCGTCTGTTTCTAATTCCCTATACGTATGTGTGTATATAAGTATATAGCGCCGTGCACACGAGGTTCATGGATTTTCATGGGCGCGCTTCACCTTCCCATTTAGTCTTATTATCCGTTCTTGCCCCCTTCTTCTGCTGCTACGGGTGTTCAAAGTTAGTCTCCTTTTGGCTTGTGTACTGTTTCTATACGTGCATATGTATATATTTAGAGCAGCATGTACTGCGACATGTGACACTGTCTTCTAGGAGGACATATATATATATATCTTCTTAGAAGATACATATGTGTGTATATAAAGCAGGATGCAGTGGGAGATGTGACATCTTCTTCTACAAATATATATATATATATATATCTGCTTCTTAGAAGATATATATATGTGTGTAATGCAGGTTGTAGTGCAAGGTGTGGTACCTCCTTCTAAGAAGATATATATATATATATATATATAAAGCAGGATGTAGTTCGAGATATGATACCACCTTCTTAGAAGACTCTCTGGTGCTAGATAATTTTGTTCAAGTGTATGTATATGTGAAGCCTACGATAGCAATGAAAATTCCTCGTCTACAAGCGTGCTGAAGCAAATGTATGTAAAGCTCTCTATCTATCTATACATATATATATATATATATGTACGCTTACGCAGCTGTTGTCTCAGTTTAGATTTGTCCACACCGCAGGACACGCGACGACCTCTTCGTTGAAGGAAATTTCGAGTTTTTTCCCCTCCCGTCGTCCAACGAGACGTCCATTGCTGACGAATAGCCAGACGGGCACTCCTCACATATATCAATCGTGCGCACACATTGGCCCACACGTGTGTGTGTGTGCGTGTGTGTGTGCGTGCCTGTTTACTTCTAGAAAATGCGCACATCAGCAGGTAGTCACCGGCCGCGTATAACACGCGTGGGCAGGATCGCCTGTGCGCTCCAGCAGGTGCGGGTTCTGCGGCGTCACACGTCATTCTCTGGGGGTCCTTTCTCCATGTATGCCTATATACGTAGACGTGTCGTATCCGTCGCCCCGTTTTCTCCGTTTCTTCTTTTATTCGTAGGCTCACTCTGAATATGTTCCGCCGCCGCTGTACACATCTACGTGTGAGCCCCAAGACAAGTCTCCTTTTTTGCAGAGGAAAACGAGGCCCCACGCAGCAAACACTTCAGCGCGTTCGTCTGTTTCTTCCTCCCTTCTGTTCGCTCTGTCTCGCTCTGTCAAGCTGCATACGTCTGTGTGCCCGCACACGCACACCCCTGCCCACTTTTTCGTCTTCTGCGTCAAGTGCCTTCAAGCAGAAGAGGCGGCCGAGAACGGATAACAGAAACGCATGTGTGTGGAGCCGGAGCGCGCACATGGAAGTACATGAGATGCGGTGAATCGAGCGCCAGTCCGCTGCATCTGTGGCAACAAAGTCCCGTTCTCCTGTGTATCTGTTTGTGTCTCTGCGTGGTGACCATCCCCACATATGTGTCGATAACCTCCTCTTTACCTATTAGCCTTTTGCGCCTGATCATTCGTTCTTCAGACAAACCTCTGCGGGGAGACGGGGAAGAAGGTTTCCTCGCCGACTCACGTAGAAATCTCTGTGCGTAATTAGTGACGCCTATAAATAGTGTTGCCGACTGGGATTTATGCCAGCACATGTCTTCGTTCCTTCAAGCCGCAGCTTAAGGACTCCTTTCTATTTAAGCTGTCCTTCAGAGCAGACACGCTGCCCCACTCCTCCGTCTACCTCCCTCAATCTACGTGGAAACGTAGATTTGAGTGTTTCTTGTTCCCGTCTATATGCTTCGTCTCTCTCTATCAGACTGCATACGTGTCTGGGGGGGTGCACAACTACAAACCGCAAGCACACACCTGTGCTACGTATTTTTCCTCTGTCAAGTATTTCTTCCTTCTCTGGCAAAAGGGAGAGAGCTGTATGAAGATGTCGTTCATCTCTCTGTGCCACACGCACGTCGACGTATATACTTCCGCATACCTACGTTTCTTGTCTACTACTACAGTCTGTCAACGTATGTGCCTGCGACTACGTACATATATAGAGAGTAGATAGAAAGCTAGACAGACGTGTGTCTCGCCAATGCATATGCCTGCGGCTACGTACATACGTAGTTAGTATATAGAAAGCTACACAAGTATATCTCGTCAATGTCTGTGCCTGCCGCGACGTACACATGCGTATATTCTATACAAAGTTACTCGTACGTATCTCGCGAACGTTTGTTTGCGTGTGCCTGATTATTCTTCCTGGTTACGCCTCCAGTATGTATGTGCCTGGAATCGACTGCCGGTGCTCTGATGTGTGTACGGTCGACACGTCTGCTCGTTTGTTGCTGCTGCTGCTATCTGCTGTCTGCAGCGGTTATGACGAGCCGAGAAAGAGAAGCCTCGCGACGCTACGCAGGCGTGCTACGGGATCTTGAACTGCAGCAGCAGAAACAGCGCCAGATGCTGCAGCACACTTCTCTTGCTGCTGTTGATTCTGCCGGTGCTCCCGCTGCGGACCGTGCTGCTGCTGCTGGGGGACAGCCTGATCGCAGCAAGCAGCAGGATTCTACGAAGGAAGTTCGCAGCGTCTGAAAAAGTTCTGTTTTCTATTCTCCCTGGCTGTGTGTCTCCGTTGTCTGCCTTTGGACTCTACTCGCACGTGACTCTCTCTCTTTCCCCCCGCCACTTCCGCGGTGGCGCACGACTCTGCACGTGTCTCTCTCTCTGTCTCGTGACTACACCCCATACAGAGCGGAATACTAAGTATTTGGCGTCCCGCCTCTTGCTTTACTACTTCCCGTGTACACGGATATATATACATATATATACGGGTGTATGTATGCGCTTTTTTCTCTGGAGGGTACTTCGAGCGTGGTAACTACATCTAGATGCACGCGCATGTTTTTTACATGAGGGCCTTCTCGCTAAAATGTGTGCAAATCATTTGAACGATTCAAGCATACTCGGTCTTACGCAGACCAAGTACTCACCTTGTGTAAGTTTGTGCCCGCGTGTTTGAAGCGACCCACGTGTGCGGAGGGGGCATATGAGCTCGTGCCATCTAAAACTATATGTATATATATTTATGTGTATATGTATATTTGTTTACGTGTATGTGTATCCGTGTGTATATACGTATCTGTAAGTTTACGCAGCCAACTGTATTGTGAGTGACGTATCTGCCGATATAGCGAAGAGGATGTGTCTGTGTTCGACGCATGTGTGGATAGTGTCACTCGCCGATTCACACCTCTGGGTATCAGTTCTTTAATTGACAGCAGAGCTAGAGCAAGGCTTGTTGAGCAGGTTGTTCTCGGCTGCCGCTTGCCACCGGTCTTGTGTACTTTCAGCGAACAAGCCCATGTCTTATGCGTCTTGCAGTGCTGTCGCGACCAACGGGGAGCGCGCGCTCTTGCTGCTGCTGGTGTCGCTTGTGTGGAAAACTGACGCTGCTGCTGCCATTGCAGCAAGAGCAGGAGTTGCTGCTGCTGTTCTCGAGAGAAAGCCTCTGCAGAAGCAGCAGCAGCAGCAAGTGCGGTCCGTGGCGACACCCTGCATCGCTAGCAGCAGGCGTGCCTTCGCGTGAGCAGCAGCAACATTGCCCGTCTCGAAGACCGACGCAAAAGAAAGTAAAGAAGCATGACTAGTAGCAGTAGTGGCGCCCAATCGTCTTTAGGAGCCGCAATAGCAGCAGGACCAAGCGTGCGCCCTCACGTAACAGACCAGTGTTTGCACTCGCAGTGGCAAGCTGTGCCACCGCCAACAGCCGCAGCAGCAGCACAGGCTTGCTTTTCGCAGCAGCAGGGACACCAAGATATAGCAGTTTCCTTTGCTTCGGCAGCGGCAGCAGCGGCTTCATTCTGTAGCAGCCATCGTAGTAATAGTAGGAGTCGGTGTTTGTGATGGAGTGCAGAGGACCAACTTCGGTAGCAGCAACAGCCGGATCAACTTGTCGCTTTGCTGCAGCAGCAGCATTATTTGTTGAGGCAACGAAATTTGATTATGCGCAGCGGCAGCATTCATTGCAAATTTCGTTTCAGCCTTCCGATCATATCTCTTTACCGATCATATCTCTCCACCGATCGAGATGGCGTAGCAGCCACATCAAGGGGGGACATGCTTGTTCAGCAGTGCAATGCTACAACGTCATCCTCATCTGCTGTAGGAGCGGGGCTTCACTGGGGCAGCAACAACAGTAATAGCTGTACGTGTAGCAGCAGGCGTCTGCAGCAACAGAGTCAGATGCGTGTCCGATAGCGTCGTTCCTCGGCGATGGAGCCGTTGTGTACGAGATCAGGAGTGCAGCCGCTGTGCTTCAGTAGCAGGTCGCAGCTCCTGTCGTCAGGGGCTTCGGCTGCCGCGTTGTTTCGGGAGGGGCCCGCAGGCGAACTTCGCTTCTCGCGGGGCTGTGCGTTTCAGCAGCAGCAGCGGCATTGCATCTCCTTCTTCCTGCGCAGCAGAAAAGGAGGAGCAGGAGGAACGCCTGAGCGGCCGTCGGTGCTGCACAAGTTCTGTGCCGCGCGAGTCGCAGCATCAGGAATTCGGGATCAGGATCTAGCGAAGCATTTCGTCTACCACCGAGCGCTACAGAAAAGTAACACACCTCCTGAGCAGTCTGCTAGTCGCAGCAGAGGCAGTGACAGAAGCACGTCGAGGAGAGACAGCGCTGCTTGCGGAAACAACAGCAGCGAGAGCACAGGGAGCACACGTAAGACGCGCAGCAGCGGCAACGATGTGAGCGGCGGCGGATGCGGCAGCGTCGGAAATGGGGAGAGTTGTCAGAGCATTAGCAACGACTATGGAGAAGACAAATCCCGCGCGCTGAAGGGACGCCATGAGCTGCATGCAGCACTAAGGTGCCGTGCGGCAACAGCTTCTGCTTTAGCAGCGGCTGCTCCCTCTCACTGGTTCTTCAAAGACGCAGATCATCTCAACTCCCGCAGACGTCAAGCTCTTGCTGCTGCAAGGAAGTATGCTGAAGGCCGTGGGCTGCAGCAGGCTGCGGCACTGCGTCGACACAGGCTGCTCACCGCTGCTGTCGTCAGTGCTGCCGTGCTGTTCTCTGTAAGCGGACTCGTATACACTGTCCGTACGTGGTACGAAGAACCGCTGTTTAAAATTCCCCGTGAAGATGAGTGAAGCAGCAGTCTGCTTGTTGGTGCTGCAGCCTCTTGCTATTCGAACTGAGGCTGCTAATCTTGCGGCTCCTGCTGCTGCTGCTGGCGCTGGGTGTTGTGCACCTCCTCTTGGAGTGCTGCAGCAGTGACCGCTGCACTTGCTACTGTTGCTGCTGTTGCAGTTGGGGCACTGCAGCTTTAGGTGCTTCTTTTTTTGGGCCTCAGCCGTAAGTGACTGTTTCTGCCCAACAGAAGATATCTGGGAGTTCGTCGGAATGCGACAGTGACCGGCGGGCTGCGGCGGTGCTGCGGTCCCGGCTACCGCGTGCTCCTGCACACCCAGCTGTACACAGGTGCATATATTTGCGCGCCTCTTGAAATCCTGGGAGGCGCAGGAGTCCAATTTCACGCGACGAACGAGCGACGGCCGGCCCACAAAAGCAGCGCGGCTTCCCTACAGCTGTGTGCGTGAACCAGAAAACAAAGAGTACCACCACCGAATAAAATGCCGGCTCCCAGGGCACGCATGTGTAGACGTTGGGCCTCACTGAACCTGGGTTTTTGTCTCGCGGCTATGAAGGGGGAAACCGTGCCGTCTCAACAGTGTAACTGCACATGTGTACTACCCTATTACATACGTACATACATATTTTTGTATATGTGTATGATATGTGTACATACATGCACGCCTGTGTGGAAAAATTGAGGATAACGTGCACATACACACACACACACACACACACGTTTGTACACTGGTAGCTATAAAATGGGCACAGCCCACCATTTCCGTTCTCTCGTCGTCAGTCACGGATGTGTACAAGTGTTAATGCCGATGTGTCCCAGGTGCAACAAAGTGTGTGTGTGTTCCTTCATAACGAAGTTTTATTTTGTAGAGACGCCTGCCGGCGTTTCCTTATATGTTGCCCACATATGGATATATGCAAGATATATACGAACACCTGTTTCAGCGGGCGTCTTTCTCACGCAACTATGTGGAGCCGCCTGCAAATGTAGGAAATATGTAGCAACGCCGCTAAGAAGCGGCTGACTTTTCCATCAAGAATGAGTGCAGTCACAACGCAGGGACGTCGCGGTCAACCCTCCACTTTACATTCCCACGAGCTCTAATTTCCTCTCCATAAGTGTGTGCACAGAGTCGTGTGCAAAATATATATATATATATATACATACGTGCCTCTGTATATGTGTATCGCACGTACGTCCACAAGCGTATACACATGCACATGCATATATTCGTTTGAACAAGGATGCCAAGCCAGATCTTCTTCCGACGGCATCGCGGCGTCTACGACGTAAGAAAACAGGTTATCCTCTTGTTTGAACCTTCTTGAACAATGCGCGTTCGGTCGAACCACTCCTCACTCCTCCTCGACCTCACTTCTCATTAAAGAAGCTGAGCTTCACCAACGCCAGCAATCGCTTATGTACGTGTACGCATGCGTATATACGTGCTGCGAGCATAGTCTTCCAGTCGTGTATACATGTAGATGTAAACGTATGTCCGTGTCTACGAATATATCGAGAAAGACGCGCTGCGTCCTCCGTGGATGCACTGGACGTCCGCTAATAAAATGTAAGCAGCAAAGCAGCGCCACGCCTGCCAACGTGTTAGCGAGAAGGGGCTGTCAGGCGAACCGCGGCGACGGGTGTGGAGGTATGCCATTACCTGCCGGCACGACGTCGTGCACCAGAACGGAAGTAATACGCACATGGACATGTGTGTACCCGTTTCTTTCTCCTTCTACACATGTGTACACATATATATGTGTATACAGATGCATACATAGCTATGAAGACAGGGGTCTCCATCGACGGTGAATGAGCGGGGGCAGCAACACGCTCCATACCAAAATATAAACATACACGTACACATACGAGGATAAGTGAAAGACAAGTAAATGTGAATATGTGTGTGTATACACCTCTGTGAACACGTACACATACGCAGATAAGTGAAAGACAAGTAAATGTAAATGTGTGTCTATTCATCTCTGTGCAAGCGCATATTCACAGATCCTTCTCGTGCAACAGGGGTGCCGTGTAATGTCTCGATATGTGAATACACATATCTAAAAGCTGTGAATGTGTGTATATATATGTACATACACGTAAACATATTTATATATGTATACATTAGTAAGCATACGAGGTTGTTGTGAACGCAAGTGTACAGGCATACGTACACGTGTGCACACGCGTTCAGTCCATACGACAATGCACATCCTCACGGACTGCAGTTTCATCTACACATGCCTTCAGAATCACATGTCTCTTTATTTCGCTCTCCGGCGCAACCACATACACATGTGTCGAGAGAAAAAAAGGGAAAGAGAGAGGCGCACACATCCGCGTATGCAGCTGACAATACACACGCCTCAGCCACACATATCTGGACGGAGAAGGAGACTCTTCACGAAGTCACGCAAACGACGCGAAGAAGGCACCGTTCAAGAGGAGAAACGTATTCCTCGCGACTCTGCTGGTACGTCCTGCTGCTCGGGCGTGCTGCTGCAGCGGCGCAGACGAGTCCCCGTCGAGCAGCCACAGCAAGCGACAGCACTAGTCGCGGGGGGCAGCACAGCCGCGCACGGCAGCAGCAGCCGCAGAAGGCAGCAGCAGTTCCTGCACCGACGGGCTCCAGCGCAGGAGCAACCGCTGAGCAGTAACCTCTGCGCTGCCACATATAAACGCGAGGAGATCTAGGCCTTGTACGCACACAAGCCTACAGATACACGTATACCTACAGATGAAGGTACAACCTATACAAGTGCGCACAGATGGATATTCGCAACATACTTACATACTCCTTCACAAGCGTGTACGTATGTATGTACTTCTTTACGAAGTACACACCTACGAAGACGCACTACTGGTGATAACGGCCAGTGTGGGGGAGCAGCAGAAGACGCATCAAAGCAGCACTGTTGACTTCCTCAACGTCGGCAAGTGCGGGGCCTTAGGAACGGCATGCACCAGAATACTCTGAGAAAAAGAATTTCGCACTCTTGTGTGAACGTTGTTGTCCACGGGCTCCGTTCAGACGCGTATTTGTTTGTTTAAGACCGCAGTACTGCATGCGGGCGGCTACGGATACAGGGATGGCTGGAGAAGTCAAAGAAAGAAAATAAGAGTGCCGCACTTGATGCAGTCGTTATAAGTCATCTTCTGCAAACCTTCTAGTTACACGCCACGTGTGTGGAGTGCATGGGTGCAAAATGGTGAGGCGTCGTTGGCTAGAGAAAACGCGACGCAGCAATCCCCCAAAGGAAAACGGGGAGAAAAAGATTTCGGCTTGCTACGTCAGACTTGTGCAGACAGACGCAAGACGGGGTGAGACAAAACTGCTCCAGCGAGACGGCCAGGAGGCTTGTGTTTGCAAAACGCGGAAACACTGGGGAAGCACGGGCAAAGAGACAGAGACAGGAGGACAAACTTCCAGAGACACGTGTCTTCGAGACTCACGTGCGAGCCCCGAGACACGAACAGGAGACGTTCAGGCAAGAGTCCAAAGCGCCAGAATGAAAGAGACACGCAGACAAAAAAAGCCACTTCACGGCGGAAGTGGGAAACAAAAAGTTGAAGAGGGGCCTGAAAACCCGCTCCTTGCCCCCAATCGGAGATAAAAGCCTACAAGTAGGACAGAAAGAGCGAGAATCGCAGAGTGCCTATATGAACACTATTACTACTACTACTACTACTGAAAAGGAGAAATGATAACGAAGAAGGGTTGCAAGCGCGAGTCCCGCAACATCGAGAAAAGCGAGACGACCGGAAGCAGAGGAGGAGAGAAAGAAAAGAATTTACGTTGACTTCGAGGAAGAAGAAGAAGGTGGAGACCCAAACCCAAAAAAGAGGTGTCGCAGCCTGTCGCAGAAGTTCCTCCAAGAGTCGAACAGTGCAGGACGCGCGTGTATGTACACCTGACACACCCCACAACCCCACATACGCGTACACCCAGCAGCAACACAGCAGCACACCCACAACGGCAAACGGCGAAAACATGTCAATTCTCCCACACGGGAGTCAGCATAAACAGAGACTACATGACGCTAGAAACTTGCCGCGGCGTCCTTTCAACCCTCCCCCCCCTCCCTTTGGCAAAAACGTTCACACACACACACACACACAAACACGCCTCTAGCAAAAAATCCCCACTTCGCGTCAGTATAGATAGGTGTGACGGGACGAGGAAATTTACAAGCGAGATACGGACGTCCTAAGGACAGATACACAAGGGAGACGCGTATATTTAAAGATATATTCTCCGCGGAGAACAGGGTCGGCACATTTTCGGAACGAAGTTGTAAAATCAAAAACGCAACGTACCTTGCCGCTGTATCGTGAAAAGCAGTTTACTACACGACCTCATTCATGACGTACTTATACGTGCGTACACTTACGTAATAATTCACGTGTATACAAATAAATCAATATATATATATATGTATTCACTGTCCAGTTGTATACACGCAACCGTGCGTATATGGCTAGTTATACATGTGCATTCGGCTGCTGGATGAGCTGCTGTCCAGCTCTCACCCTTTCGTTGTACGTCCCGTAGCGAGTCATGTACCGGTATTTTCTCAGCTTTCCTAGTGACAACGGCTACTCATACAAAGACGCATACGGTTAGAATGTGTGTTCGAAAGCACCTACATCCTTGCGGAGATATCTATACATATGCGTACGAAGCAGTTTGCGTGCACGTGTCCATAAACACACACACATACATATATATGATTTGGTCTGTATACATATATATACGAATCAGCCTGTGTGTACGTGTACCTAAATACATTTATATACACATACATATGAATCCGTACACACACATATGTACATATATCATGCCGGTACGTATATATATATATATATATACATATATGTATATACATATATGTATATATGAAGAAGTCTGCTAATCCATACCATACGCACTTATACACGTCTACGACGCAGATTTGTCTGCGTGAACCAGTCTCCGTGGTATACACATACACATCCATATATATATATATATAGACACCCATGCCTACATATACGTCCACATATGTTTATACGAAAGTATGAGCACACGCACAGAGATGAACGCGTGAGAGAGTTATATATACCTGAATATTATCGTCCCCCTGCGAGTCGTCGTAGTAGTCGATAATGTACCGTACTGTCTCCCCGCAGCGGTTCACGAGCCAGTCGTGTCTATCGAAAGGGGCCCCCATGCTGAAGCAGCAGCCGCAAGCACACACACACACACACACACACCGCCACACACACCAAAACACCAGCTACACTTCTCTGCTCCCTGTTGAAGTCTTTCTCCTTCTCTAATCATCATCCTTCGCACTGTCTCTCTGCAGGCGCCTATCCAACTATCCTTCTCTCTCTGTCTCTTCCTCTGCATATATATGTGTATGTGTGCGTGTGTGTGTTAGCGCGTTAAGCGCAGTTGTGTGTGTGTATGCTTTCTGTCTCTGTTTGTTTCCCCTGTCCCTGTGTGTGTTTGTGTATGTGTCTCCTGTCTCAACTTCTCTGGCCTGCTCTGCCTCTCTGCATATTTACCCGCCAAATTCTGTCGAACCTTCTCTGCTTCACTCTGCTTCTTCTTGCCTCTCTCTGTCCCGTCGAGGTACAGCAGCAGCCACCTACCTGTATGCCTGTACGTCCGCATATATACGACATACACGCCAGTACTCTGTGATAACCGTCTACCTCTCTATCTCCGTCTATGCATTCCTTTCTCTCTATCTGTGTATATACAAATAAAACATACACGTCCCTCTCTCTCTGCGTCGAGTATTCTCTATGTCTGCCTCTCTACCTTTATATTCGTATGCACGTCGTTCCATCTATTGCAGCCAGGCGCATATCCCCGTCTCTTGCTCTCTTTCTTTCTTCCTCTGTCTGTGCCTCGCTTTATCTATCCAGCACGTCCTACGCAACAATTTAATACTTCCTCGGCACCATCTCTCCACCCCGTCAACGCATGCTGCTGTTGTATATCTCCACGTGCGTTCTTCCGAAAAGGGAGCCCGTTTACCTTGTCAGGAACTGAGGTTGGATCACCTACTCCACCAGAAGCCGTGGGCAACAAATGTCGAGCTGGGGCTGGCATTCGCATACTTGAGGAAAAAAAAGACTATCTACACACGAAAGAAATACGTCAACCCCACACGGCTGCCGCTGTTGCTGCTGAGACTGACACTTCCTAAGACTGCTGCAGTCGCTTTTGCTGCTGCTGTCGTGGGTATGCCGCTGCTCGCACGTTGCAGCTGCTCTCCTACTCGTCTGCGCCCGTAAAAGCTTCTTGTTCCTCCTTCTCAAGTGCTGGGGATGACTCCCAGACACGAACCCCCCTAGGAATACTACTACTATAAAAATACTGCTACTGCTACTACTACTACTACTACCACTACTACTACGAGTGTCACTGCTGTTGCTGCTGCTGCTGCAGCATCTTTCCGAGCCCACTGCGACGCCACCGCTACTATTACTTTTACTCTACTGCTGCCGCTGCTGCTCCTGCTGCAAATACTCCTCACGCTGCTCTGTCAGCAACGGTGACTGCTCCTGCTGTTGCTGCGGCTACTGCTGCTGCTAATGCTGGCGCGACACACCTGCTGCTGTGACTCGGTAAGTAGTAGTAGTAGTAGTAGTAGGAGTATCGCAACTTCTCAAACTTCTGCTGCTGCTGTGATTGCCGTGCCGCTGCGGTTGTTTCTAATGCTGCTGCTCAGCAGGCTACCGCTGTGCTGCCTCGTGTGCTGCTGTTGCTGCTAACACTGTGCTGCTACAGCGCTTTTGCTGCTGTGGTACCTGTCCGTATCGCTGTGACTTTTTGAAGCCAAGATTGCCGTCGCTGCTGTGTACAGGCATGCTGCTGCTGTGTTGCACCGTATCTACTCCTGTGGCGCTTGTCACTCGCTGTCCTGCTGCTGCTACTACTACCCCTCTCACACACTCGCCTGCTGCTGCTGTTGCTACTGGTCGCGCTACGGCTCTTCTTGAGGCCGCTGTTGTTGAGGGCGGTCTGCTGTGCTTGACATTCCCGTTCCTGCCGCTGCTCCTCCTCTGCTGCTGCGCAAAAACGTACGGGGAAAAATAGCTTCTCCATCGGGCAGCGGGCGAAAGAACGTCCGACCTCCCCACAAACCGGCTGAGCGTCGGTCTCGGGCACTTTCTGTCAACAGCCAATCACAGGAACACATACGTGCCCCACCTATATACCCACGACTGGACGTGTATGGGCAAATGGTACGCAAATACGTATGTACAGAGATATGAGTGTGAGCTCATATTATACAGACGTGTGTCACGACTCTATATATAAATATATATGGTCACACACATATACAGCGTACACAGCACGTAAACGTTTCCTGTGAATACAGGATATATACACATATATACATATAAATCAGTTTATGTATCCAGCTACACGCCCACCGCTTATTAACATGTACGTATATCTATATGTAGGTATATATATGTATGTGTACACCTGTACGTATATGTAAATGTTTATACCCATATACATACATATACATGTACATAGGTATATATATATATATATATATGTATATATATATATACACATCGGTGATACCCGACACACCCACGTAGACGCTGCAGCAATATGCGCCACTCATTCACGTTTTAAACGAAACATTGATATATACAAATATATACATATCTATACACACACAGAGAAAAAGACTATAACATAGATAAACATATATGTACATACATACAGAGACCATAAAACACTTAATACACAAACATGTACATATATACAGAGAGAGAGACTGTTTGTATACATATGGTTTTCTAAATATGTAAGTTCGACCTACGGTCAGAATAGAGAAATTGGCCGCACACATATATAGACTCGCACAGATGCAGACACACACACACGCACAGATGTAGTGGAGGGCCACACACGTACTGGCTACAAAAGATTCATATGTTATGCCCGCACTCTTGAAATATATATATATATATATATATGTACACATATACGTGCACACTTACATATATATATATATATACACAACATAAACCGTCAGGTGCCTGTCCCGCCGCCCAGCGTACCCACGTGCCTCTCTATCAAAGTTATATATACATTTATATATATATATATTACTTTGATATGATGGCCTGCCTCTTCGAGTTTTGCGCACGCATGCAAAAATAAGAAAATCGACAAACACTCACATAGATATAAATACACATACACGGACACTTCTACATGTATTTTTTGGCTGTACACCTTTCTATCCATGCGCACGCATATATATATATGTATAATATATATATATATATGTCTATTCGTTGTCCCCTCTTTTTTTTTCCCCCCTATGTCTCGCTGGCCTTCTCTGTCTACATGTATATCTGTAAATATATGAGCACAGACGGCACGCATTTTGACGTCGAACAAAGAGGGAGAAAAGGAAAAGGTGCTAGTACATATATACATATATATATACAGCGCCTTCTCTCACTTTGCATGTATATTTTCCCACTGAAGGATTTGCTTCCACGTCCGCTCGTTGACAACGTCGTGTACGTACACCGTAGAAGCCATTGCATCCGGCGGCGGCGCCTTCTCTTTCCGTCGCAGCGCGCGGTAGAATTGCAAAGGAGAGGGGTATAGCCACACTGCAACATCCCACAGCGGAGAAAAACAGAGTCAGCGAATAAACGAGATGCAGAAGAAATTTCAAAGAGAAAGACAACAACTCCCTCAATTTCAAAGAGAAAGACAACAACACTCTCCCATAGCAGCAAAATGCTCAAACGAAGAAAAACAAGAAGAAAAGGTCAGAAACACACTGCGACAAACGCAACCAACAGCGTACGTACACATGGAAATACATATATATATATATATATGTACACACACACATATATTCGTGCACACATAAATGCATACGTATACACGTGTATATATATAACAGACGCGTACAGACACACGCATACACACACACACACAGAGGGAATTACTCACTCATCCGTATATCCAGAAACAAATACAGGTATATGTAGTTGTAGTTTTATATATATATATATCTAAATACATGAATACCTAGTTTTATTTATATATGTATATATGAATACATGTATACCTAGTTGTATTTACTATATATATATGTATACGTCTCTTCATCTATTTCTATATCATATATATAAATATATGGTTGTACATTTTCGAGTACGTGTTGTCTAGCGGTATGTGTATACGCAGGTAGGTGGAAGCACTTGTTTTTGCAACCTGTCGTATCCGTAGAATCACGTCATATATACACCCCGTCGTATATTTGCATATCCCTACGTTTATATTGATACAAAGAGAAAATACATAAAAATAAACATGTCTTACGCATGCATATGTAAAGTCAAGGAGGCTCGCAGGCAAATACAAACATATATATACATGGATGCGGACAGACATATCCACAGAACCACGAAGAGACGTGCGCGTGTAGACATAAACAAATACACATATATAATATATATATACATATGTGCAGAAGAATACAACATATGTATATACACACAGGAGAACAAACGTACATTTATGGACACAGATGGACATATATACATATGTACACGGATATATACATATAAACACACATAGAGACATACACACGTGTATATATATAGAAGGATGTACATGTATATATATATATATATATACACATACATGTATACATGTACATATAAGTGGATACAAATAGAATTACAGGATGATACACATACACTATATATATATACGCGTGTATACAGGAAAAAGAATATATATGTATGCATATATGTACACACAAATGTCTATACATATGGACACAAATAGGCTTACAGGATGATACACATATATGCATATATACACATACGTATATGGATTGATGGACAGATAGCTAATGAAGTGCAATTGGACCGTATTTCGTAGTCACTGAAAGAAAAGACGTATACACAGACACGCAAACGTAGGAACACAGGCAGACGTGTATATATATATATATACACGAACAGGAAAACATACATATCCATATGCACAGACAAATAGAATATATATATATATATTTTTAACCAGGACAAAACGAATGTATATCTACACGTATATATAGATATATATAGGTATAGATAGAATTCCCTTACATTTGTCTTCAGTGCCAGTAACAGGGATGGAAGACGTCCTGCGGTGGGTTGACAGCTGCTGCTCGACGGAGTCTTCTTCGAGTTGCTGCAGCGGCTCTGTTTTGCCTGCCGTAGTTCCACCACTCGCACGAGCAGCAGCACAGCAGCACGACGGCTCAGAACGACGCTCGTTGGATATATGCGGCATCATATTTCGTGGATCAATCCGCTCCTTCTCCTCTTCCTCCTCCCCCTCTTGCTGCTGTCCATGCCTATTACTACTACCACTACTACTACTACTACCAGCAGCAGTCGCCGGACACCTCGGTTGCTCCCTTTCTGCTACCAGTGCATCTGCTGCTGCTGCTCCTGCTGTTGCTTCCCCAGTAGCAAATCCACCGCGGGAGGAGGAAAAAGAAGAGGACAAAGGCTCAGAGTCACGTGCAGAAGAACAAGAAACGACACGAGACCAAAGTGACCTTAAAACAGAC
This sequence comes from Sarcocystis neurona, assembly GCA_000727475.1. Classification (NCBI taxonomy): domain Eukaryota; phylum Apicomplexa; class Conoidasida; order Eucoccidiorida; family Sarcocystidae; genus Sarcocystis; species Sarcocystis neurona. The sequence continues at coordinate 3,068,340 of KL647294.1, read as the reverse complement.
TCCGTCCCAGAAGTTTCAGCTGCTGCTGTATGCAGTGCTGCTGCAGCTGCTGCTGTATGGATTGCTGCAGCAGGTGCTGCTGTTTGGTCTGCGGCGGCACCACTCCCCCGCTTCACTGTCGCTGCTCCTGCTGTTGCCAAAAAAGCATCTCCAGCGGTCGCTCCCCTGCCACAAGCTGCTGCAACCAGAGGAGCCTCTTCGCAGTTCACTGCGTCTGTTGCAACGCCTTCTGCTGCTGCTGTTGCAGCGGCTGCAGCCGTTGCTACGCCTCCGCTGTCCCTGGCATCAATGCAATTCATGCGCTGCGTTTCTCTTCTCTGTTTCTTGTTCAGCCACAGCAGAAGGTTCGAAGGGGCGGCTGCAGTAGCAGCATCACCACACGTTTGACGATACGGACAGCCGCTTACAGGCAACCCTGTTGCTCCTGAAGCTGCTGCCGTTTCCGCCGCCAAAGACGCTGCTACTGAAGACGCTGATGCTGTTGTTGGTGCTGCTGCTGCTGCTGGTGATGCTTCTGCTGCTGTTCGACAGTGCCTGGCTGCAGAAGGAGAACGACTGCGAGGACGAAGAGGATGCGGAGCAGCAGTAGCAGCAGTAGCAACAGAATTTGAGGGCGGCGCGTGGGACGGAGGCAGGAAGGAGCGAGAGAACGATAAAACTGGCACGAAGGAAGCCGACGACGAAGATGAATACGCAGATGAGGAGGAGGAAAAAGACTCAAATGAAGGACCAGCAGCGTCTGAACGGGCGACGCACGCAGGAGTCACTTGAACAGCAGACGCAGCAACAGGAACCACCTTTGTGCATGCGACAGGAGGCTGCACCGGAGAAGCGGCGACAGAGGAAGTCGCAGGAATCCCAGCAAACAGACAAGCGGCAGAATCTGCGATTGAAGTGACAGCACGAGCAGCAGCAGCGGGGCAGGCAGCAGATGAAGTTGCAGCGGCGCAGGCAGCAGGTGACGTTGCAGATGAAGCAGCAGCAGGAGATTCGGAGAAAGAAGCACCAGCCGATGGGGCACCAGAAGACGCGTCAGGAAGCGCAGGGAAACCACCAGCAGCAAATCCCCTTCGCGCATCGTATCTTGCAGCAGAAGACGCAACAGGGGCTGCCGCGGAGGAAGTTACCGTTGCAGCCGCAGAAGACGCGGCAGGAGCTGCCGCAGACGAGGCCATGTCGAAGAGAGAAGGGAGAGGAGGAAAAAAAGCAGTCGGGAGATGAGGAATCGCAGACTCCTGCTTCTCTAAAAATGCAGCAGGACGTTCATCCGCCTCAGCGCAGGGGGCGGTTGCAGCAGAAGTAGCAGCACCAGCACCGTTCGGGCGATCCCGTGGGTCACTTGAGGCGCCTTTTATCTTGCTGTTCTTGTCCTCCTGCACCCCGATCAGCAGTCACAAAAGCAGCTGCTGCAGTGGCACCACTTTACGTAATGAACGGCTCAAACGAGTTGTTGCTAGGTTGCGAAGGATGGGACAGGCGCAGAAGCAACAGCAGCAGCAGGAGAAAAGAAAAAGCGGCGGTCACACGTTGCAGCAGCCGCATGGACGGCTTGTTGGGCAACAGCACAGCAGTGTAACACTTCGACATTGACAAAGGCATACGACCCAAGAAGCGTCAGCAACAGCACAGGAGGCGGCAGGGATGGGTGGAGTCGAATTGTAGGGGGAGGCGGCAAACCGCAGCAGTCGAAGAAGAAAGGGCAGTGACGCAGACTCAAGCAACAGGCCAGCAGAAAAACGAGGACGGCATGTTGGTGGAAGGAAGGGCAGCAGCAGGACGCGAAGAAGAAACAGAGGTTGCGACCTTAGAAGCAACAGCAGGAGGAGACCCTGAAAAAGCGATCCGACGGGCGGCAAAACAGGCATCGGCACAGAGCGGGTGACGGAGAGTGTAGAGGCAGACGCAGAAGACCAAGCGACTTTGCTACTTGAATAGACGGCAGCACGTGCAGAGAGAGTGCGAGAAACAGTTCAAAGTACGAAGAAGCATGATGGGGCCTGCACACAGGGGGAGAGATAAAAAGCGGAGGCGCGGAAAAAACACTGGAAGAGGGAGACAAGGAGAAACTGCCGTTGCTGTTAAAGGACAGAAGTCATGGAAGGGAGGGGAAACTGAGCCGGACAGACACAGAGAATAGGCTGTGGAAGCGAAAGGGGAGAGAGAGATGAATGAGAAAGACGCGCAAATGAGGAAAGTGTCTTGCCGACTCCGGGATGAAGGCTACCCATAAAGCAGGAGAAAAAAATTGGAGCGCGCAGACTCACGCGTTTCACTTTGCTATGGGGACGCTAAAGAAAGAAGCCTGAGGCGCACTCTGTCTAAAAGAACGAGGTTGCTGACAGCTTTGTACGCGGAAAGCAGGAAGAAACGGGAGAGAAATGCGAAGTGAAAAAATGCGATGTACGTACACGGTATAAAGTCGCGGTCGTTTAGAAAGCGACAATAACGGGATGGTCACCTGGTTGCAACAGAGAATGCGACGTCTTCTGAGGAAATTCGAGGAAAAAGAAGAAAAAAGGAAAAATCACGATGTTTTCAGTGAAGGCAACACGCACTCTTTCTTCATCGAAAAGGCAACGGAGAAAAAAGAAATGCGCACGCGTAGAGGCGCACAAGCAAGTCAAGTGGAGAAAAAAAAACCGCTACAACGTAACCCCTGCAAAAGGATGACTCCAACGCGAGCTCGAAAACAGGTGAAAGAGAAGCTACAGAGCCTCACGAAGAAAAAAAAAGGAAAATGCTGAATCGAGATTTCGCGCGAGTGAACACGCCCTACAGATACACAAAAATAGACAGAAAACTCCTGGACTTGCTGGACGAGGACAGAAAAGGCGATGAAAAAATTCAAGAATGATACGGTAAAGATTGTCAGGAAGGGAAAGCCACCACCAGAAATGACTTTGGAAGGGTAACAAGAAAACGGAAACTCTGCGGTGTACAGACACCAGACCTGGCAACAGAGTACGGCCTCTGTTGCGCGCGGGGGTCTCCGGAGGAAGGTGTCCTCGTCTGCTTGTTCATTTGGATTTTGACCGTATACTGAACAGGAAATCTTGTCGCCAACCTTTCAATTTTCTTGTCAGTAAACACACAAGCAGAAGACGGGGAAGACGGTGACTGTTGCGCGAGACGAGGGACAAATTTACATACAGTGAAAGATGCAAGATTCCTGAGGAAATTGCGGAATAAGCTTTGAAGCGGTAAAAGAAAAGATGAATCCTCAGCACTGATGGATACAGCTTGAAACAGTCCAAATGGAAGCAGAATAGACACGTGAATAATTCAGGAAGTTCTACCAACGTCGCAGATGGTAATCTGTGCGGACGAGGTGGAAAATTTAACAAGCCGCATATGCAGTCAGTAAAGGAAGTGTCCGTCAACATACGTTATTCCGGTTGTCTATACATTTATATCTGCATCCGAGGACAAAACCTTCACATTCCTACAGTAAAGGTTGTCTCCTCCTTGTCGAAAACGAAGTCAACGACTTCGACAAACCCGACGAAAAAACATTCCGCTTACTAGCGCTCTCTCTCCTGCATGCAGTGTCACAGGAAAGACACGAAATTTACACAGCAAGTTGTTGTCGCAACATAGAAAACGTTGAGGCGGGCGACAAAATTTTGCCGGTGTCCTACGTTCTTTATGCCACATATGGGACGAATGAAGAATATAACAGAGACACGAAGACATGCCGTGAACGGCGGCCCGATTTGATTCTCCCGAGAAACCCGAGTGCTACCGCATGCATCGTGTGGAATAAATTAAGCACGGAGAGAAGTAAGTGTGCAGACAGCGTCGTTACAGGTTGTGACCATTCGCTCTGGACACATAATTTCAAAGATGTAACCGGAACGTCTTTTCCTTGACAACAACTCTTTTCTGCGTATTCATATAGATACGTCCGCTTATGTACCTATACTTCCACATATATATGCATATATATATATATATATATATACATACATATGTGTCTATTAAATAAGAGAATCGGCTGCAGCCTGTGCAGATAGCTTCCATCGATGGACATGAAGATAGTGAGCCCGCGAATACAGTAAGGAAGCAGTGGTGTAACTTACTCTGCAGCGTTGCTTCACACTAACAAGTCCTTTCACAGTAGGAGGTCTGTCGTTTTGGCGGGAGCGGTGTAGGCTGTCTAGACACCAAGTGGAAGGCGCCACGTGGCGGCCTCCTCCTGTTTCTCGTCCTCCGAACCAGGAGAACATGTTGCTTTTATCGAACTCAAACAAAGACGCAGATAGCCGGCTGCCGCTTCCACCGCGCTGTAGAAGGACCCAGCATCTCTCAGCAGGGGTGCACTGTACCTCTCTCACCACATCCACTACACACGTAGAGCCCGCCCTACACTACGGGTGGAAATGTGAAATGCCATCTGCAGGTACAACGGTCTTTGAGCGTTAAGGCTACTCACCAGATCGCCGCACGCATATAACGTACATACATAAATGCGTAGGAGACACCTGAATACGTACACCTGTGTGAGCTGCATTGTTGCGTATCTCGCATTCCGTACAGGCGTGTATATTTACACGCACGCGTATGTATACAAGCATACGTTTATGTAGAAAAAGATACAGCAGCGTCACAGCGAGAGAGGACGTCTTCCCATCGACTCTTTCCAAAAAATGCGTGTCTGTATGAATGTTGCTGGTGTGCGTTGCCCCCTGGGACTCTACAAAAATATAGCAGCACTGTTTTGCGCTTTTTAGGAATAGTTGCACCAGTACCGTTGACACGTTCGTTACCTTGGTCAACGTGTAGTAGTAATAATGTTGCTGGTACCATTTTTACTCATAAGCACTGTCGTCGTAGTATCAATGCAAGTTCCTTTCGTACTTGGAATTCTCATGAGGACTTCCACCACTGCGCTGTAAAAGCACCCAGCATCTCTCAGCAGGGGTGCACTGTACCCCTCTCACCGCATCCTCTACACACGTAGAGCCCGCCTACACTACGGGTGGAAATGTGAAATGCCATCTGCAGGTACAACGGTCTTTGAGCGTTAAGGCTACTCACCAGATCGCCGCACGCATATTACGCACATACCTAAATGCGTAGGAGGCACCTGGATACGTACATCTGTGTGAGCTGCATTGTTGCGTATCTCGCATTCCGTACAGGCGTGTATATTTACACGCATGCGTATGTATACAACCATAGGTTTATGTATACATGGAAGAACGCAAAGAAGCTGTAACATACTGGCAGTGCAATTGTTCCTCAGTACATATCTTTGAGCGACAGCGGAGCCGGGTACCTCACGCAACAGTGCTAGTCAGTCTTGCGTGTGCAGCGCGTATGAGAGTCAAGCATAGTGTGCACGCCTGCTGGGCGCGGGGGTTGCCTCACGTGACAGCCGGAGGTACGTAGTTTGTACCAGATGAAGAATCCTGTTCAGTTGATTCGCAGAGCCGCCCTTGAGCAGCAGAATAGGGTTGCTGGCAAAATATTTGCCCTTCAGGTGCACACTTCGTCTATTAGCCGTACGAGTTCAGCTCGTGACTGCGTCACTTCTGTAGCACTGCTGGGACCCGCCCACCGTCAGAAACAAAGCAGCTGACATTCTGCAAACTTCCTCTGAAAGTTTGCATACTTGTCGGAACGCTTCTTCAGCGTATAACATGCTCCCACGGGATTGTGCTGTGACTCGTGAAAACCTCTTCAAACGCATATATGGGCTATTGCAAAAATCTTCACTCCATTCCAACTTCGACAAGATGCAGGAATCCGAAGCAACCTTCTGCGTGGTGGATAGCGGTCATACGTACACAGTCGTACTGCTGCTTACACATCATCATCTATCTATGTACCTACCTATACATATATATATGTATATGTATATACAGCCTTCTGCGTGCTGGCAGTATATATATCTTTTTTAGTTAGTTGTGGTGCTGCTTCCACATCTTCGTCTATCTACCTGTGTACCTACATAGATATACATATATTCATGTGCTTCTATTTATACATGTACATTTAGGTGAATGTGTAACCTGCATCGGGGCAACAGTCTGTGCTGGAGTATGCCTGTGTTACGACGACGCAGTCCATAAGAGTAGACAATAAATTACCTTTTGGCCGAGAAGACGCGGGGCACGAGCCAATAGTAACGGAGAAGGCAGACGATGCAGCACTGAGACACACGGGAGTTCGAAGAAACCCCGTGTGTCGAAGAAAAGTAGGGAAAGGTGACCCAGCGAAACAAGAAGGCGCTGATAAAGGCAGCCTCACGCAGCCGCCGCGACAGCCCAGCAGTGCTACTCTCTGCAATGCCCTCAAAACAAACGCGTCGAAACGTGGGGCAAGAAACGCAGGGAGACATCCACGGGGATGCCTGCGTATGGAGAGGGGGGGGAGGACTGTGGTCCTCGTGCGTGTGCATGCTTGCGCACGCTCTATGTCGTGAATACTACATGCCTAGGTATGTGGGTGTCAATAGTCCCGGTGTGCTGCTAGTAGCGGTGCTGCAGTAGACGTACACGTGGACACCACATAACAGCAGCGTTTTGCCAAAATAGTTGTGTGGCCCGTGTGGAGGAGCCGCGAGGAGAAGGAGGACTAGGTCCCATGGCTGCAGCAGCCAACGAACGACGGCTGACCAGTATGCAAGATGACAGCAGCAGAAAAGTATGACGCACTGGGGAGCTACAGCAGTCGACGGGTGATGCAGCCGTGCTCCTCGACTTTCAGTAAGTTCACGCAAGTGCGCCTCCAGCTTGCGATCTAGTCCACAGAGCCAGGTCTCTGCGTGGGTCCAGGTGAGCCACAGGCGCCGGGCAACATGCTGTGCTCAACTGGGTTTGCGCATGCACTTGCGCATGCAAACGGCGAGCCGGCTCGTTCGTGCAAAGCGCCGCTCAGTTTCACCCCATATGAGTAGCTGGCTGTGCCCCGCCTTCGGTACAGCAGATTCGAATCACTCGCTCGTTAGAGGTGCAGGAGCGCTTTTCGAAAAGCGCGAAAGCGCCTGTTCCTCCGGAGCGCACGCGGAGGGCCAGCTAGCTAGACAAGCAGATCGCGACTTCGACACACTGCGTGCAGAGAACACTGGCTACCCCCCAGCAGACACGCGCTTTCTTTACTCACGTGCAGACACCGCCAAAGTAGAAAAGTCCTGTTCTGACACGAAAACGTCTATGGCGCTTGCGACCAACTAGTGGACGGCCGAACATCGCAAAAACGCATTTCTTTGTGCATGCGCGGGTCTGGATATCCGGCTAGCTCGACGGCTTTGCACGCGCCTGCAGCTCGCGCGACAGCCAAGAAGCGCACGCACACAGCTAGCTGGCCCCATCTTTAGAACGCGCCGCCTAGCTAGCTACGAATAAAGCGACGTCTTAAGGCCCGTCTGTCGCTGATCCCACAAACAAACAAATAACCAAAGAGTTCAGTAGGCACGCTTGGTGCGCACGCAGAAACACACGAAACACCTTTTGCCCATACACACCCGTGTGCATAAAGATATATATTTGACTCGGTACGCGTATATGTATACATGCAGAGAGGAGGAGAGAGAAAGAAAAGAAGAGGAAAACTTGGTGTTCTCCACAGACCTGTATAAGTTTTTCCGTCTTCCACACGCTCAGACACACGCGCCGCCCGACGGCCCCCACGCAGCCACAGCACCAGGAAGAAAATGTGGGCGTGCGAGGAAGTCTTGGCATCAACAGAAGGAGCAGAACGTTACTCGTTAGCGCGGGCTACCCGCGGAAGAGCCGTAGCGAAGGTCTTGGGGCCGCAGAGGAAACATCTTCCGCAGCTTCGAAACCGTCCTGCAATAGCAACAGGCGCAACGCACCCGTGCACGCAGGTGACGCCCCAGTAGCAGCAAAGTAACCCCTGCAGCAGGGACACGGCACTTCGGCCACAGCAATGGCCGCACAGCAGCGCTGGCACAGAAGGCGCATAAGCAGCGTCGAATGACAGCGGCAATTCACAAGGCGTCATCGCAAGGGCAGCGGCGGCGAAAGCGCAGCAGGTTCTGGGTTCCCGGGGCACGCGTGGTGCAGCGACGTAGCAGAGAAAGACATACGTGTACTGCAGCAGCAGCAGCAGTGCGGCAGGAGCCGCAGGAACAGCGGGGCGGCAGGAGCCGCAGCGACAGCAGTGCGGCAGCAGCACCAGCGACAGCAGTGCGGGAGCAGCAGCAGCGACAGCAGTGCACGTGCAACAGCGGCGACAGCGCCGGAGCAGAAGCAGCAGCGGGGACGATGTAGAGGAGGAGCGGCAGCAGCAGTGGATGGACCCGAACTTCACAAAAAGCTAGTCTACGTTTTCTTGAAACCTCCGTCCTGCACGCAGAGCCGCAGCAATGAGCCGCCCTCCGCAGGCCTCGCATCGGACGCCGGGCCGGCGGTAACACTTCGGTTGCTCTGGCTACGTGGAAGCTAGTAACACAGATCGGCATACTCTACGAAGGAGCTCCCAACAGATCGTGCGGGCATCAGCAACAGAGAAATCGTACGTAGTTTATGAAGAAAGATGATCACGCTAGTAATATACAACAGAGTTTGTACACATATCATGCGCTCCTGGAGAGTGCTCTCTTCCAGCCATAACAGACTAAAGTCAGTACATCACACATACACACACGTCGATATATCTATCCTTGTTCCACTAACATCGGTACGTTAACGCTATTTACACATATATATATATATACAGGCGCCCACACATATACATATATATATATGTATAAGTGTACAAACGTCCGCAGAGATAAGAACACCTGTATTCATACACGATGTATGAGGATGTGGATGTATGTATGTACAGACGTGTATGTATATTGAGTATATATCTAGCTCAACGAGGACGCACATATACATGTCTGGCCTTGGATGCCTCTACCTCTTCACAGACGCTGGTATAGATACACATACGTGTGATAAGATGTATACGTGGACGAAAAGAGAGGGATAGACAAACAGGTAGACAAATAATAGCAGCTGCACAAGAAGTTGCATTCTGGTACGGGGAAGAAGACAGGTCAACGAACATAGGTGAATAGCCACATATATACATATATGCATGCAGACATATATGCACATACACATAGACACATACATAAATGAATAACCCCGTTTGCACTGCCCACGTACCTACATGTATACATATATATATGCATACATTTATACACACACACACACATAGACACATACATACACACGTACTTACATGCATACGTACATACATCCACACATGCATACATACATACATACATGCATACATACATACATGCATACATACATACATACGTACACACGTAGACACATACGTACGTACATGCATAAATACATCCCTACATGCATAAATACATCCCTACATGCAGAAATGCATACCTACATGCACACGTACATACACGCATTTATACATTCAAACGTTTATACAATTACGCATACATATATACATTCATACACACGTACACACACACACACATACATACACAGGTACATACATACGTACCTACATGCATAAACACAGCCCTACATGGACACATACGTATATGCAGATATACATACATACATACATACATAGACACATACACACATACGTACATACATACATACGTACACACGTAAATATATCCCTACATGCACACATACGTATATGCACATATACACACATACATAAATACATACATACACACATACGTACATACATACACACATACGTACATACGTAAACACATACGTACATACATAGACACATACACACATACATACATACATACATAGACACATACATACATACATACATACCTACGTACGTACATACATACATAAATACACACATACATACATACATACATACGTACACACATACATACATACGTACGCACGTACATACGCAAATATATCCCTACATGCACACATACGTATATGCACATATACATACATACATAAATACATACATACATACACACATACATACATACATCCATCCATCCATACACGCGTACATACATATACACATACGTACATACGTACACACCTACGTACATACGTACGTACATGCATAAATACACACCACCGTGCACACATACATCCTTCTATGTGTAGGTATGTAAAAACACGTATGCATGGATGCACACATACGGACAGCCACAGATAGACACGCGTGCAGCCACTCGTACTTCCTGAAGTGCTGCTGCACCAGCTGGGTAAGGCAGCCCAACGTGTTGGACAGAGGCAAGGAGAGCAGAAGGCGCTGCCCGAAGTCTGCCAGGCAAAGAGTAGTGTGCAGCAGGAAGAGCAGCAAGAGCCGCACACGAATCTCTACCTGAAGTACTTCGAGTAAAGCTGCTGCCAGAGCTTGTGGAGCTCGGCCTTCTGCTGGCCGAAGGGGATATCTACGAGCCAGTGCAAATGCTCCCTGCGTAAGCGTCGCTTTATCCGCAGACGCACGGCCTTGCAAAATTCGCCTGCCGCGCCGAACGCTTCTGCCGAAGAAGTAGCAAGAACAGCAGGAGCCGCAGAAGCAGCCGGACCTGCGGCAGCCGCGAGACGCGCCGCCGTCGGAGTAGTAGCAGCAGCAGCGTCTGCGTCCCTGGGCAGCGCTGCTACGTCGTCGGCGGCGATCTCGCTGCAGCAGCTGCCCCCCCCCCTGCGCCTCCGCTTCGTCCTGCGGCTCCTGCTGCTTCTGCTGGCGTCCCACCACCTTCGCTCCGCTGCTGCTCCGCTGTTCCTGCAGCAGCAGCAGCGCCGTCAGCGACCCCCCCCGCCCCACACGCGTCTGCATGGGGAGCAGCAGCAGCGCGCCAGTCCCGGCGCTGCTCCAGGGCCTCGCCGTCGAACGGCGGCTGCAGCAGCGGGTGCGGCAGCTGCTGCGCCAGCTGCAAAATCTCGGCCATACTGCGCACATCAAAAGTCAGACACACACACATATATATACACGTAGACACGTACACACGCATAGTAAACTTTGGTCTACACGCACTCATACTGAAGGACAGCAGACATATACACATGTGAGGATGCGGCCCTAGACCACGTCTCCGTCACACACTTCCCTCTTACATACACGTGAAACACACCAAGTCAGTCTTCCATCAGTCCCTCGAGGTTTCTTTGCTGAAATGGTACACACACACATAGAGCATACACTTGTTCTTCTCTCTTACATACATGTGAAAGGACGCACTTGGTCTTCTCTTCCCCTTCCTCTCTTTCTCGAAATATGTATACACAGACACACCCACACATTCTACATATATACATATATACATACATACACAGCGGGACACTGGCTCTATTTCTATAGACACACACATATACACACATACTATCTCTGTGTATATGGATTATCTCTGTATTTTTGTATGTATGTATATATGACTCGAACTGCTATCTCTCTCGAGTTGGTACTGCATATATACAAGCGTATACGTATGTTCCCAAACACATGCTTCTTTCTTGACGTCCACGTATATATACACATATATATATATATATGCATACATATACATACAACCATGTACACATATATATATATACACATACACGCACATGTATCTATAGACACACGAAGACACAAATATTCACGCTCGTACAGACATTTGTGTACGAACTGATATATTTATGTACAGACGCAGCTGTGTGGGCGTGGTATATCTGCTCTCCTGCTAGGACAACGGATATATCTGAAAGACACTCAGGCATATTGATGCAGTCCCATCTCCCATATATAGTCGCCTGATGTGTCCTTCCCTGTACACACGCAGATACACATACAATAAATGTGCTGTACGTTCTAGCCGTCGCACACAGATATGTTCGGGGAAGCAACAGCTGGCTGGCAGCGTAGAAGCCTCCTACACAAGAAAGTGGACGACATACACTTGCCGGAGGGGAGCGCGCATCCCTGCCTTTCTGCCGTCTCCCCCGACGTTCCCTTTCTGCCGATGCCCCTACTGCTTGTACTGCTCCTGCTGCCTCTGTTCGTGCTCCTACTTCTTCCCCAGCTGCTGCTGCTATTTCTGCTGCTGCTATCTCTGCCGCTGCTACCTCTGCTGCAGCTACCTCTGCTGCTGCTCCTGATTCTTCCCCTCTCTATTCTGCTGGCGCTGGTGCTGCTCTTCCTTCTCTTCTTCCTCCTACTCCTGAGTCACCTCCATGCGTCACCTGCGTGCGTCTCCCGCATGCGTCACATTGCGTTTCTCACCGGATCGCTTGTTTGGGTGTTTCTTTCAGCAGCGCAACGAATCGCCGAGGGTTGCACAGACGCTTAAGTTCCGCTGCCTCTTCTTCTTCTCTTCTTTCCTCTTCTGTCTCCTCCGCCGCGGTCCTTTTCCCGGCTGCTGCAGCTCCTGCTGCGTCTGCTGCCGTCCCACCTGCCTCTTCATCGCCTGCTGTTGCTGCTGTTCCTGGTGGCCTCTGCGCCTCTCCGCTGCCCTTTCCCCCCCCCGCCGCCGCAGCAGCAGCAGCGGCAGCTGCATCGCCTGCTGTTCCTGCGCCTGCTTTCCTGTTTATCTCTCCGCTGCTCTTCTTTCGATCGTCTTTTACCACCCGCGCTTCGCTGGATCCTTCTCCATCGGTGGCGCCCCCCCCCCCGCCGCGCCCGCTCTGCTGTGGCTTCTGCTTCTGCTGCTTCTTCTCTTGCTGCTGCTTCGGCTGCGGCGGCGTCTGACGCAGGCACTCCTGCAACAGTTCCCTGCTGCGGCGGACGAAGGACGGCGGGTAAATCGACCGCCGGGGCAACGCTTCGAGTTCCAGCAGCAGCTTCAGCGAGGCAACATCTCGTAGCTGAGAAAAAGAAGAAGCCGGATCCTCAACGGTAAACTGCAACAGCAGCAGCAACAACAGCAGCAAACAGACGAACACACAGAGAAGAATTTCTACACAGCAGTGTCAGCCTACGTTGCCTCAGTGGTCTGCCTACGACCCGTACACACACAATCGACAGCTGGACACGTCTAGGTAGACACACACCCACATACACATATACTTAGACGCACACACACATGCATACGTATATATACGTGTACATATATATTTATATGTAACAATTATAACGTGTATAAATATGCCTAAAAGCACACACACACACATGCATCTGTACATATACACACATACATACATATATAGACACACGTACATATATACACGTGTGCACACCACTGTAGACACACACATACACGTATATCCATACCTACATATAAAAACACGTGTGCGTCCTTATGTGCGTTCAAATATATATATATATATATGTATATGGACAGAAGTGACGTGGAGACGCAGGCGACTAATATACAGATATACGTAGGTGCAGCTCTGTAAACAGGTATTTGTCTTCTACCGACACGATACAGATCCAAGTGATACACACCTACGCAGATGCTTTTCGGGACGTCACTGGGCAGGCGCATACACATATATACACATGTGTACGTACCATCCTTACATACATATATATAGGTGAGTAAACGCATAGGTGTGTGCACGTCGCTTGTCTAAGCATGTGCAGCGTGTCTCCAGGCGAATGGTGCAGCAGCAGCAGTAGCGGGAGCAACAGTAGTAGCCACAGCAGCAGCAAAACGAAGAAGAAATCGACGAGAAGAAGCTGCTGCCCTGTGCGAGGGAGGATGCTGCTCTGATGCTCAAAACTACGGCGGGTATTACCCTATCAATCAAGTTCCGCTTTGTGATACGCACAAACACGCAGATGACTGCGTACCGATATACATATAGACCGAGTTCTTATATGCCTCTATATTGACATGTGTGCATATATATATGTACATATGGATGTATGTATGTATGCTTGTGTGTAGAAACCGAGCCGCAGGACTATTTGTACGCACGTAGACGTCCACGTACGGCTGTGTGTGTGAAACACAGACAGCTATACATATGTATATAGAGAGAGGTTCATGTAGAATATACATAGATAGAGACATAGAGGGGATAGAAAGTACCGGAAAGTTTTCAGTAGGCACACATATACATAGAGAGAAGAGAGACGTTGACGTGGAGTACGGAAGAAATGCCGGCAAGAATAACAGAGAGACACAGCCACTCCTACACCAGTACGGGTGAACAGCAAACTCCGCACAGGAAGAGCACATCTGCAGCTCTCGAAGACAGAAGCGCGCAGGGAGGCGGATACGTGCAGGGAGACGGGGGCGCGTATATGTGTATATGTATATGTGTATGTCTCTCTTCCCCTGATATATAAACACACGTCGCCGCTCTGTCTCAGTCTCTCCCTCTCCAAGTGTTAATTTCTCCGTAGACGTGACGACGTCTGCATACGCGTGGATCCCCGCTAAGGGGGTCCTGTGTGGCAGGAGAAGTCGGAGGGAGCAGCACAGAGGGAAAACGAGGAGGTATACATATTAGAGCCGCACCTGAAAGGAGAGAAAGGGGCAGGTCGAAGCGATCGAAGAGACCGGGTGACGGAGATTTGATAGAGAGAAACACGTCTATGTAAAGCAGCAGGCCTCTAGACACACAAAAATACATACGTACAGACGTAGACACACACACACACACATACATATATTGATCGATAGATAGATAGATATTCACAGGTACATAAATACATGCACATATACATGCATATATACCTATACAGAGAGAGACAGACAGAGAATCGTGATTGTACACATGTGCACATATATAGAGAGAAAGAGAAACAGACGTAGATGTACACATGTATACATATGCATATATATGCATATATATATAAGAGAGAAAGGCAGATGTACACATCTGGACATATATATAGAGAGAGATTTATCGGTGTACGTTTTTGTATGGTTGACGTGTAGGTAGCGTCGCCGCGCAAGTAAACGGCTGCAGAGCAGAAGTGAAGAAGTGAAGAGGGCGCACCTCAATAACGAGAGGATCGATGATGACGTCGCAGTAAATGTACTCCAAGACAGACAGTCCCACTCCTGGCCACAGCAGCAGCAGCAGAAAAAGTTGAACAAGCAGAAGAAAATTGGCAGCCCCAGACCAGTCCCGCCGTCGCAGCAGAGAAGCCGGGGCAGCAGCAGAAAGGCAGAAAGAGGAACAGCGGCACAATCAAACGACGGGCAGACAGACAGAGACATTCACACATAAAAAGGAACAAACAAAAACCTCTGCGCTATCTTGGGAAGGCAGCACACACCCACACTTCCCCTCTACCGCTATCTGTACATATATATATATATATCTTCCTCCCTCCGTAAACGTATTTACATATATATATATATATGTGCATACACATATATTTATCTTCCTCCCTCTCTCTGTATGTCCTTATATTCATATATATGTGTATATGTATATGTGTATGTCTTTCTCCCCCTGATATATATACACACGTCGCCGCTCTGTCTCAGTCTCTCCCTCTCCCTCTACATATATATATATACACTCTATGAACCGATGTACAAATACATATATATTTATCTTCCTCCCTCTATACACATCGCTACGCACATATATATATATATATACATTTCCTCTCTTGAGTATAAGGACACATTTCTCTTTCTCGTCAAACTTATGAATCTACAAGTGTATCCTTCCCTTCCTCTATGTGCACATACACATGGACGCACATATTTGTTTTCCTCCCTCCATACACATACTTATATATATATATATGTATATACGTACACTTTTCTTCCCTCTTCTACAAACACGTGTCAACGTACCTCTGTAATACACGCAAATATAACTATAAATATATATATATATTTCCTTCTCTCCCTACATGTGTACACATATATGCCTATATGTCGCAGCAGCAGATGCAGCAGCGGCAGAGCAACGGAAGCTACAGCCACTGCAGCAGCAGCAGATGCAGCAGTAGCAGCAGGAACAGCAGCAGATGCAGCAGCAACAGCAGCAGAGGCAGCAGCAGCAGCAGATGCACCAGCAGCTGCAGCAGCAGGAGAGGCAGCAAGCGTAGCAGCAGGAGGATAACGGCAGGAGCAGCAGAGGCATCGGCAGATGTGAGCGAGAGCAGCAGCAGCGCAGCAACGGGGGGGCCGCGAGCGGCAAAGCAGCAGAGTCGCGAGGGGCAAAGCAACGGCGGCAGGAGGGACGCACGTACAGCGGAGCAGCACCAACGTGGCAGGAGAATCGACAGCAGCAGCAGACGAGCAGAGAAGCGGGGGCAGCAGAACCGCGAGCAGCAGCCGAGCAGAACAGCAGCAGACGCGCGAGCAGCAGGAGGAGGAGAGTCGCGAGCAGCAACCGAGCAAAGCAGCGTAGGAGGAGGAAGAGGAGGAGAGAGTACCTTGGCGCTGCATGTGAGGGAAGATCATAAACTGGCTGACTCTTCGACGGAAGCCGGTCATTGCATAGAACGTGTAAGTAGTGGCGATGCCAGCGAGATGCAGCTGAACGCCTTCCTCTTTCTCTCGTCCTTCTCGCCGTTGCGCTGAAGCTTTTCGTCGCTTCCTTCTCTCTGTCTCTGCGGCCGCTGCTCCAGTGTCTCCTCCTGCACCTCCTCGTCGTTGTCCTGCTGTTGCTGCTGCTGTTGCTGCAGCGGTTCCGGCAGCTGCCTTCTCCCTTCCCTTCCCACTCCGGCTGCTGCTACTGCTGCCGCCGCCATGCCGGCGCAGCGCTTCTTCTTCTTTCTGTTCTTCGTCTTCTTCCTCGTCCTCCCCCCCACGTCCCCGTTGGCTCTGTCCCTGCTGCTGCTGCTGTCGCTCGTTTTCCTGCTGCGGCTGCTGCAACGACGCTGCTGCTGCTGCTGCCGCCACGCCGCTGCTGCTGCTGCTGCACGCCAACACCGATACGGGCTCCCAGTCTTCGCGCATCTCGCCTTTTTGCTTGTACGCGCTGAACACTGGCAGCACACTTGCTGCAGCTACAGCTGCGCTAGATTTCCTCTTCTCCTGCGTCCGCTTCTCCTCACCTCCTTCTCTTGTTCTTCCCTCTTCTCTCTCTGCAGCAGCCTTCTCCTCCTCGTCTTGTTCCTGCTTCTTCTTCTTTTCCTCCTGCTTCTGCTGGTGCTGGTGCTGCTGTTGCTGCCTCTCCGTCTTCTCTTCTCCGTGCTGTTGCTGCCGCCGCGGCTGCCACGCGCTGCTGCCCTCTCCTTTCGTCTTCCCCTTCCCTCGCTCATCTTCTCCTGCTCCCGCCATCGCCGCAGCGGCTGCCGCTGCTGCTGTTCCACCTGCGCCGAGGCTGCTGCTGCTGCTGCTGTTGCAAAGAGTTTCCCGATGCTGCTGCTCCTGCTCTGCCGCGTCCAACTCCGCCGACACCTCTCTTACACGTTTCCTGAACAACAGCAACCCAGGCTTCTTTTCTCTTCCTCTTCTTCTTCGGTTGCAGCTACATAGACGTAGTGCGGAAGTCTTTGCAGCAAATATACACAGACGTATATCAACAACACTCCACAGACACACATATATACATGTGCACGTACAGAAATGGAGAAGCGGGAAGCTTTCTTGGAGAAGCGAGACAGAGGGAAAATAGATGTGAGACAAAAGCGTGTGTGTCCATTTTTAAGGCAGAGAATCCTTCGCGCTTGGCGACAGAGACAGAGACAGACGGAGACACGAGAAATGGAAGCAACCCACAACAAGAGACACAGGCACGTCAGCAAACGAAGAAATTTGCAAATCACTATACATCTACATATACCGGGAATTCCATCCAGACGTCCACGTCTACACAAATAAATGTACACAAAAATAGAAGGCTGCGTATGTGCGGTCCCTTCCACACACACATACGTATGTGCATGTGTATACATATACATATATATACGTATCGATATATACACATATACACGTATCGATATATATATATATATATACACATGAGAGCAGATACCTGCAGCATACGAGCAGCCTACTGCACCTACATATATATATATATATACAGTAATATACACATACGTATATGATTATACATGAATACATATATATATATATATATACGGGAGTAGATAGACGCAGTCTACAGGATGTAGAACTTCCGTCGCCACCACTGCGCTTCTCTGCGGGTGCGTTGGTTTCGCACCGTCGCCCTCTCCTTCTATCTTACGTAAATAAATATATTTATAAATACATGTATGTATGAATATACATACATATACATATATATAAATATATATACCTACACATATATATATATATGTCTTTGCGCCTTGTCACTATACGTCTACGTATGCATATATATACATTTGTATACACGTTTAAGTATACACATATATACATATATACACATGTATACATATATACGCATGTATATATATGTGTACGTGTGGAGATACATATATTTATATGGGCTTGTCAACGTACGTATACGTAACCATATACATATATATACATATATATATATATATAGAAAACAGAAGAAGTGATTGCGGAGAGGGGTACGCAGGTGCCGTCTCCATCTGCAGAGGAGATAAACGTCGACCCAGCAAATCGACAAATTTTGGGGGGAGTTTCTCCATCCGTCGAACAACCGCAGAACCTCCTACGCACCGCAGACGTAAACTGCTGAACACATTGCAGGCATTTCTCTCCCTCTGTGGGCAGTTAACGGGTATATAATATAGTAACATATATACATATATATACAGAGAGTACATATAAAGTATGTGAGGATATATAGACGTCTACATCTACACATATATATATGTATATAGAGAGAGAAAGGGAGAAAGAGTACGTATATGTGAGTATATATTTACATCCACATCTACATATATATATATATAGAGAGAGAGTACGTATGTGTGAGTATATATTCACATATACATATATACATATATATAGAGAGAAAGTACATATAATATATGTGAGTATATATTTACGTCTACATCTATACACATATATATATACATATATATAGAAAGGGAGAAAGAGTACGTATATGTGAGTATATATTTACATATACATATATATACATAGAGAGAGAGTATATATAATATATGTGACTACATATATACATCTACATCTACACATATATATATATATATGTATAGAGAGAGAGAAAGGGAGAAAGAGTTCGTATATGTGAGTATATATTTACACATACATATATATGTAATAGAGATAGAGAGAGAGTATACACGTAGATATGTGAGTGTAAATCTTTCTATCAAAAAGAGGCATCTGCCGAGAGCGAAGAGGTCTTGCATATTCTACACTCAATATATACACACACATATATAGTTTGACGTACATATACGTAGATAGAAAGAGCACATATAATGGACGTACGTAGTAGACACGCGCGAGCAGGCAGCTGTTACAGGCATCTGCCGACAGTGAACAGGCTTCGCCCACTTTTAAACACATATATATATACATTTATATATACGTATACATGTATATACAGAAAGAGAACGCATACACGTATACGTAGAAGCATAGAAGGAGAGTGTATTAAAGAAGGGCGTCTAGACAGTGACCTGATCTCCTGTATTTGCAGTACAAGTATATATATATGTTTGCTGTTATATATGTGTGGAACACGAGAAATATATGCATGCAGACGCATGCATGCATCTGCTAGACAAAGGCATCTGCAGGAAGCGAACGGCCTTCCCGTCGCGGGTTCGCAGGGACACGTCACCATACTCCAGCGGAGGACAAACCCCCACCTGCCACCTCTACATACACGTACATACATGCATTTATATGTAGAATATATATATATATGTAGTACATATGTATATTTATATGTATGCATGCGTACGTAGGTGTAGGGAAAGTGACATGCATGTGCGGAGATTCTCTACGAAGACCTGCGCGCATGCACGTCTCAACGCCACCTGCAGCAGCCGTGTGACATACAGCCACATATATCACACATCTCCCTCTCTGTCTCCGAGCGTGAAGACACGTATACATATATACATACATATATAGCCACGAAGCACGGCTGCCTTTACATATATATATATATATATACATATATGTACGTGTGGCCACCAAGCCCGCCTCGCTTTCCGCACGCCCATATGTGTAGAGCCACCAACCCCACCGCCTCCTCCGCATATATACATATATATAGATATATATGTATGTAGCCACCATTCACATCTCGCCTTCTGCATATATATGCATACACATGTATATAGCCACCAAGCACACCTCGCCCATATATATATATGTATAGAACCACCAAGCCCACCTCGCCCTCTACATATACATATATATATGTGGTCACGAAGCACACCTTGCCTGCTCCAAGAGATCGATTCCGAGAGTATTTTCTGTGAAGTCGTTGCGATAGTAATGTGCGCTGCTGCGTTCCTCTTCATCGAAGAGACAAAGTGGGCCTTGAGCTGCTGGATCTGCTGCTGCTGCGTCTCTTGGTGTTGCTGCTGCTCTTGCTGCTGCTGCTGGCGCTTCTGCCAGGACGTGCTGCTGCGCCTTGTGAGGCAGGGTTGTCGGCTGGCGGCCCGTCCTCCTTCCCTGCTGCTGTCTCTGCTGCTCTTCCTTCGTCAGTGTCTCGCTCATGCCTCCTCTTCCTACTCCTGCGCCGTCTCCGCTGCTGCTGCTGCCGCGTCTCTTCGCGTGCGGCGGCGCTGCTGCTTCTTCGTTCCGGTCCCCCGGTGCGGCCAGGTGTCTCGACACTGCCGTATGCCGGGGACGTGGGCTGCTGTCGTCCTCGGGGGAGCTGCTGCTGGTACTGCTGCTGCGTCTCCTCCTCCTGCCGCTCTCCTCGCTGCTGCTGCTGCTTCTCC
Source organism: Sarcocystis neurona (assembly GCA_000727475.1). NCBI lineage: Eukaryota > Apicomplexa > Conoidasida > Eucoccidiorida > Sarcocystidae > Sarcocystis > Sarcocystis neurona. The sequence goes on along the minus strand of KL647294.1, from coordinate 3,047,670 downwards.
TCCTCCTTCTCCTTTTCGCCGCCGCGCCGATGCTGCTGCTGCTGCTGCCTCGCACCCGACGCTGCAGCACATACGGCAGCAGGACTCTCCATTGGCTATCCGCATGAATGGCGCTCGCACTTTCTATGAACCAGTGTAGGAACCACTCGACTCTCCTGTGCAGCAGGCTGAAGCTCCCTGTGTCGTTTTCTTCGAAGCCACACTCCCTCAACTGCAGGACCGTCTGGACCACTTCCTCTTCTTCTTCTCCTTCCTCTTCGTCTTCTTCTTCCTCTCTGCTGGTGCTGTCGCACATCTCCCGGTCGTCCATTACATCCTCTGCATGCGCCATTGCTGCTGCTGCTGCTTCTTGACGCGCTTCTTCACCTTCCCTCACCAAGTGCCAGTCATCACGGCGCAGCTGTTGCTGTCGCTTTCCGCTGTCTCTTCTGGCTTCTGCTGCCGTCTTTCCTGCGGTAACGCCTGCGCCGTCTTGCAGGATTGCTGCGGCTTTGCCCTCCCGCTGCTGCTGTTTCCTGCTGTTGTTGCTGCTGCTGTTCCCGTGGGGGATCTGGCTTCTGTTGCCGCTACTTTTTTGTGGGGTGCTGCTGCTACTGCTACGACTGCCGCATGCACCGCTGTTGCTGCTACTTCTTCCCCCTCCCTGCGCCGCCTGGGTCCTACTGTTGCCTCTCTGCCTGCCCTGCACGTTCTGTGGAGTGTTGTGGCTGCTGCTGTTGCTGCTCCTGCGCCTCGTGCCGCTACCGCGGGGTGTGGGGTGATGCGAGTGGTGTCTGTACACGGCAGAAAGCAGCTTCTCGGCGATCGGCTTGCCGGGAGGACTGAAGAACTTGCTCCGGCTGCTGCAGAGGTTCTGCACGAAGGCGTCTGCAGACGGAGAGAAGCCCCCGGGGAAAGGAACTGACTCCAGCAGCGCCTGGCGCAGCTGCTGCTGCAAGACTCGCAGAGACGCGTCTCCCCGGGCGCGAGCGCGCGCAGCAGCAACTGCTGCCACATTGCCTTGCACTGCAATGTACGTATCGAAGCAATCTGGCACAAAAAATATCTTGATAGAAAGAGTATCAAAGCCAGATATCAGCTCGTCTTCCTTGAAGAAGTGATGGCAGAATAGAGGAGCGAAAGAGTTTTCCTCTCGGGGATGAAGGAAGTCGGCCGCCCGCTCCACCGGGTAGAACCGTACAACTTGCAACGCGCTCAACACGGGATTGCTGCTGCCGCTGCTGACGTTGTGAAGAGGAGGTGCACTGCTGCTGTTGCTGCTGCTGTTCGACGTTGCGGAGGCAGCAGGCTCCAGCTCCGCAGCGAAGCCCGAAGAAGAGGACGACGAGGAGGACAGGGACGAGAGGGAAGAGGAGGAGGAGGAGAAGGTCGGAGCAGCAGGATTGAAGCAGATGGTGCATGTCTCGCTCTCCTCTCTGCTGCTTTCCCCTGCAGCAGTCTTTGCTTCGCCTCCTCCTCCTCCTTTCCGCAGCAGAGCCGGAAGCTGCTCCTGCTGCTGCTGCTGCTTCACCTGCTGCGCGGGAAGCGCAGCGAGCGCCAGAGACTGACGCGTCATCCTCGCGTCCCCCCGACCGTGACGCACAGAGAGAAGCAGCAGCAGCAGCGCCGCGGTGGGCACAGGAGGCTGCGCCTGTAGCAGCAGCGGCTCCTCCAGCGCGGGGTGGGCCGGAGGGACGCCTGCTGCAGCTTCCCAAATGGCGCGATGCAGCAGAGGAAGTGAGCAGCAGCTCGCGAGGACGTGCCGCCAGCAGCAGTCGTTGAGACAGCGGAGCAGCAACAGAGGCACCAGCAACAGAGACGGTAGCAACAGAGGGAGCAACGACAGCAGCACCAGCAGAGGCAGCACCGCACCAGAGAAACGCTGCAGCGGGGTGCAGGTGAAGGAGGTACGCACGGTCAAGTGCAGCAGCTTCCTCCAAGAGAAATGCTCTAGGAGCAAGCCACGCGCATGCAGGGCCGGTAACTGCAGCGCATCTCTCCGCAGACTGCGTCGCAGACCTTTCTGTCGCAGGGAATGTGTGCTGCCCCGTCTTCGTTCCCCTGGTGCTGCTCCTGCTGCTGCTGCTCTGCCTGCTGCCGCTGTTGCTGTAGCTGCGGCTGCTCCCCTCTTTCTAGTGCTGTAGCTGTCTCTGCCGACGGACTTGCTGTTGCGGCCCCTGCTGTCGCCGCAGCGGCCGCTGTTGCTGGTGAATACTGCAGTTGCTGCTGCCAGTGCTGCCGTGGCGCTCGGTCCTGCTGCTGCTGCTGCTGCTGTTCCTTCCTGGCTCCGCACGGTGGCTGCTGCAGGTTGCGCATACTCCGCAGGCGGACGCAGAACGGCCGGGAACGGCAGCTCAGGGGGAAGGCGCGGAGAAGACGAGAGGCAGGAGAACAGAAGATTCTGCGGGAGCAGCAGCAACCTGCGCGGCGCACGGGTCGGCCGGACCGCGTGCGAGCTGCAGCAGCAGCTGCAGCCGGCAAGACAAGACCCCCCTCTCTCAACGGAGAAGGAGAGAACACAACGGCAGCACGGAAGAGCAGCAGTGCTAGAGCCGGCAGGCTAGGGAGGAAATCTTCAGCGTGTGGAGGAGATGAAGAGAAAGCGTGAAGCAGCAAGACAGAAAATGTTGCAGAAGGAGCAGCAGGAACAGCAGCGGCATCAACCACCACGGCAGCACCGGCACACACTCCTGCGGGAGGGAGGAGTTGCACTTCTGCTCCTCGCAGCGCCGGAGAGGAAAACCAAGAAGACGACGCTCAAGAAGCACCAGCCAGAAGACGACTGCCGCTGCGGAGAAACAGCAGCAGCAGACTGGGACGGAAGGAAAGGGAAGATCGTCTTCGTGATGCAACGGAAGATAATGCCGCGCTGCTCTGTTCTCTGTGTCGTGTGTGTTGCTGCTGCACTGTCGCACTGCTGCTGCACTGCCGCGCTGCTGCTGCACTGGCGGCCTGCTGCTGCGGGTGCGGTCGATCTTCTCTCTCTCTTTCTCACATTTTTACGCAGTTAACCACGGCTGAAGCACGGGGGCACCGGCAGACTGTCTGTATATACACGAACGCTGCCAACACGCCCTTCTTCTTCCCCATTTTGAGAAGTCTCTCGCCGTATGCAGCAGCAGCCCAACAAGGCGCGCGCAGCACCTGCTGCTGCTGCTGCTGTGGCGCGGGTAGCCGATACGCATTCCTCCTCTCGCGCCAGCCATGCGATGTTGCTGCGCGTCTCTACTACGCTTAAAAAAGAGGACGAAGAACTGTCGCTGCTGGGTGCCGCTCAGAAAAGAGGACAGCAGTCCTCAGTAGCTCTGCCTTTACAGAGGCTGCTGCCTCAGCTGCTGTGAGCAGGAGGAGCTGCAGGCGCTGCCCGTGCCCGGCTCTGGCGTTGCGCCGATGTTCCTGCGCCAGGCGTTCACACCGCCGCGTTGTGTGTTGCTGCTGCTGCTGCTGCTGGCAGGATGATGACGCATGTGGACAGGGCGGCAGTAGTGTTGCCCAGCATGCTGCCTCGTCCTGCATGCCCGTCTGCTGCTGCTGCTGCAGCGAGCAGCGGAGCAAGCGCGTTCTTGAGAACTTCTCACCAACTTCTTTTGCCTTTCAGCGGCCAGGCCGTCGTCTTATGACGAGCTGCGGCGCAGCTCTTTGCTGGCAGGAGCAGCACCGGCGGCAACAACAGCAGCGGGAACAGGAGAAGCACTTCCTTCTCCACGGGGCGAGGGCTGGGTGTCTGCTACGTCGGGCACAGCAACCCAGCAGCAGCAAAAGCAGCCGCACATGGACGTGCCGAAACCGCTCCCTGTGTGTCTGTGCTGCTTTTTCTTCTTCTTACGCCGCTGCCTCTGCCGTGCTGCTGGTTTTTTCTGCTTCTCCTACGACACTGCCCGCAGTGTCCCGCTACTGCCGCTGCTACTCCTCTCGCCGACTTCCTCCTCCTGCAGCTCTCTACTCTGCGCTCTCCTGCGTTCCTTCCATGCTGCCGCCGCCCGTTGGGCCGCTGCTGCTTCATCTTCTCCTCCTCCGGCTTCCCGAGGGCAGCTGCCAACTCTGCTTGTCTATCCGGCTGCTGCCGCATCTGCTGCTTGCGCATCTGCTGCTACTGCTCTGCCGCACCTGCCGCGGGTACGACTTTTGCACCTCCTGTTGCTGGCGCGTTTCAGGCGACATTTCTGCTGCCCGTGAAGGGTGGGCGCCTTCTCTTGTGGCCTTTTCTTCCCCTCGGCGAGTGTGTGCGGCCCCTGCTGTTGCTTCCGCTGTTGCAGAAGAAGTGGACGGCAAGCGTGCGCGGGCTTATCCAACCCCTCCGCCCATCTCTCCCTGTCTCTATACGTCACGTTTCCTTGACGTGTCGTGCATGCGTTTGTGTGCGTACTCGCTGGGAGCGAGCGACTCCCCCCTGCGACAGAACGCCCGCCCACGTGCGGAGGAAAGACACGGCGGTATGTGGAGAATTTTCTGTTTCTCTGCATGTGATGCGTCCTGCCTTCTTCTCTCGTATATGAGCTGCAAATGGATGGAACAACGGATGGAAGAAGAACGTCTGTTTTTCCATAAGAAACTTCCGCGACAGAATGAAAGGACTGGCGTGGGTAGACACTCCACACGGCGACTTTTGCTTGGGACTCCTACAGCGCCCAGGACTCACAAAAAGAAACCACGCCGCCTGCACGCCGCCTGCAGACATATGCTCATGTATTTCTCTCTCTCTCTCTGTGTGTGTACATATATGTTATGTATATGTGTATATATATGTATACACATATGCAATACGTATGTATATATACGTGTATATATGGGCGTGCGAATATTTTATGTATCGCTATGTATGTCCAATAGTGAAGGTGCTGGTTGCGTATGTGTGTGTGTGTGTGTGTTTCTCTCTCTCTCTTTGTCTCTCTCTACGTACTTGGACTTCGAAGATATCTGCTGTGTATACGTATGTAGGCAGAATAGCTCCTATACAACATACACTCCACATATATATGTACTGTGCGTACTCCTGTGTGTTGTCCGGCGTAGAAACCCACTTTACGTACGCGTATATATATATGTATATGTATGTATGTATGCGTATATACATATATGTGTAGACTGTCCAGAGGTTGGAAATAGGCAAGGCCACACGTTGATCTTGGGTTGACGAGGAGGAGATCAACTTGCACATGCATGCGTGCGTCAATATATGTGTGTGTGTGTATAAGCACAGAGGGGATGGCAGATATGTCATAATAGGGAGAGCGTCCTCCCCCGAGGCGGAGGAGGTCCCTTCACGCCAACGCGGGGCGTCCCCTGCTGCTCCCCACTCGTGCCGGTGCTCCCACCACCTCTCTCAGTGGCAGAATATCTTCCTCGCCCCTCCTCCTCCCCCTCCTCCTCCTTCCCCTCCTCCTCTCTCCGCCTCCTTCTCACTCTCTCTGTCCCCTCCTCTCTCT